>CM035418.1:174735474-175270474 GCA_020310875.1 Ceratopteris richardii
GTGCATTTTGCCCAAGCCTACATGCTTGATATGCTTGATATTATCCTCATTTGTAAGTCACATGAGTAGTCATGTGAACACCTCTTGTAAAAGAGTACATTTTATCTCTTGTAAATGGAAAAAGAAAAAAGTAAAAGGATGGCTTACCTCATCCATGATGTAAAAGCAAATTCGTGGCTCCAACTACCAAAATCACGAATTTTTGAGCTGAGGGAATCTCTCCTAACTTTGGGGATCACTTTTAGGTGGAGCCATTCGAATTCGAATTCAAAACTCCCTCCAAGAATAGCTATAAAAGGAGCAAGAAGGAAGAGGCGATTAGCAAGCCTTGTACGTGACCACTTGATGTCATTTTGTAGAGATTGAAGAGCTTACTCCATAGCTCTATCATTCTACTCCCATTGTGCAAAGATTCATTGCCAATGTGGTTGTAATCATATGTGAATCTATACATTTATTATCATCTACCTCTCTGTTTTGTTCTCTGCTATACTCACTCAGAGTAGTAACTTCAGAAGGTCATATCTCGAGTTTTACTGAACCGTTTTCAGTGTTTTAAAGTGCGTTGGATAGCTCTCACTGTTTAGTTTCTACATATAAATTTTCAAGGTCATTGGATTTATACTTTTGGAGATATCTGCATTTTACTGCTTACTGGTCTATCTCTGAAGAGCCCCGAGAATTGTGGGAATGTTCCAGAACTTGATGAAACTTATTCTCAGTGCTCAGTCCATCATTTGAAGTGTTTTAACTTGGAATAGGAAGCTTGCTAAGTCTATTTGCTATGCCCAAAAGGAATTTTTCTAATTCCTTCCAGGTTGAGAGCACTGTTCATTTTTTCCAGCAGGTGTATGTCCAAAAATAGCAAGTTTTGGGAGCTAGTCATTTCGCAACTAGCCTGTCTTGACTTAAACTTTTGGGATACATGTTCCAAAGTACTTGGCTGATATTTTGGTGGATTTAGGAAGCTCAAAGGGTCTACTAATCAACTCTCAAGTCTCAGTTGGCTGGTGTGAAGCTGGTTGTAGCGGCACCTACTCATCTTTGGATTGCATCCACCATCTCTCTTCACAAGATTTGTAGGGAGAAATGGTTGGATACACCTAGAAGATTGAGTTGGTACTGCTAGACCTGCTTTGTACCATCCCTCCTTGCTTCAGAGTTGATTAGTACACTTGCTTAGCTTCCAAATGACACCAAGAGATCATATATGTACTTTGCAAATGATATGTGTAATGACCAAATCAAAACAGATTACTTGATACTTCACAAATCCAAGAAAACTTGCTATTTTAGTACTAACATCTGCTCAGAGTTTTGCTCAGTGTAACCAGCACACTTACAATTGGAACAATTCCTCCTAGAGTTATTCAATTAGCTTACCAAGCTACCATTTGCAAGTGGAATCACTTAAATTGATCATCTATGCACTAAGAAATAAGTTTAGCAAAATTAGAGTCACCCCCGACTTTTAGGAGATGTGCAGAGAAAGACTAGAGACCACTTCGAGCAAGATTTCTCTGAGATGGCTGATCCAATGACCTTCAACTTTTGTAGGCATGTAGTATGCTTAGAGCTGGTTCCAACAAGCTCTGAATCACTTGATTTGGTTCCGTAGGCACTGAGATATGCCTCTTGGAAGTTGACAGAATTGGAGAAGATAACTCAGAAAAACACAGAGTTGAAAAGTATGAATGTATCTATTGATTGATGTAATTGTACAATCTCATTAGCATGATAAGTATAGCTAAATGAGGTATTGTGGTGTAGGCTAAGATGTAGCACTCACACACACAGAGATACAATGGTAAAATGCCTCAAGAAATGAGCTGAAGTGAGGATCACACTCGCGACTTTTTTTCCTTCATCTTTTATAGAGGTTGAGTGATCATTTGAATTTTGAAATTCAAATCCAAGGCTCCCTAGAATATCTCCTCTAAAATTAGGGAGATATTCTCTCCATTAAGTCCTCTAAATTTCCACAACTAATCAAGTAGGTGTACTCATACATATGCCAAGTCATTTTAGACTTTTACAAAGGGTAAAGAAGTAGGAACTTATAAGCATAAGTTCACATGGTCCTTTCTTCAATGAATTAAGCTTTCAAGGTTTCAAAACAAGTTTCCAAAGTTCCAAGCCAAGTGTGATGGCTTGAATTTCACCAACAGCTCCCCCTCAAGCCAAACACTTTGGCTTAAGTTTTCATCTTCAATCTTCAATGGCATCCTGTAATCCAATCATGGATTTGAATATGCATAACTTACTTCCATCCAAAGCTTTAGTAAGTAAATCTGCACATTGCATATTAGTTGAAACATAAGTCAATTGAATCTCTTTGCTTAGCAACTTTTGTCTCACATAGTGGTAATGAACTTCTATGTGTTTTGTCCTAGCATGATATATTGGATTAGCTGCAAGATGAAGAGAGCTTGTGTTATCTCCAAAAATGATTGGAGGTCTAGTATATAGACCTAAGTCTGTATACAAAAGCTTTAACCAAATAGCTTCTTGAGTGGCATTGGCTAGCCCTCTATACTCTGCTTCAGTGGATGACAATGCCACTGTTGGTTGCTTCTTGGCTGACCAAGAAATAGGTTTGTCACCTGCAAAACATATGTATCCTGATGTGCTCCTCCTATCATCCTTGCATCCTGCCCAATCTGCATCTGAATATACTTTAATGTCAATATCTGATGTATAAGGAAAGTACAAACCATGGTTTAGAGTTCCCTTTAGATACTTCAAGATCTTCTTTGCTGCCTCTAGATGAGGTACTCTTGGTTTGTGCATGAATTGACTTAGCACACTAACTCCATATGCTATGTCAATTCTTGTCCAGGTAGCATAATTCAAACTACCTACCATACTTTGATATCCTGTAATGTCTTGGACTTCATCCCCTTCATGAGCACTTAGCTTTAGGTTGACCTCCATTGGAGTGCTTGAGACTTTAGCTTCCTGCAAATTAAACTTCTTGACCATATCCTGTACATACTTCTTTTGAGTAATATATATACCTGAATTAGTATACACTAATTCAAGACCTAAGAAGTACTTCAATAATCCAAGATCATTGATCTTGAACTCCTTCATCATCTGATTCTTTATGCTTCTGATTCCATTGACATCATTTCCTGTAATGATGATGTCATCAACATAAACACACAAGTATATTACCTTTGTACTACTCCTTTTTATGAAGAGAGAAGTGTCTGCTTTACTCATCACAAATCCTCGATCTTGGAGGTATGTTGTCAACCTGTAATTCCATGCTCTAGGTGCCTGCTCCAATCCATATAGAGCCTTCTTCAATTTACAAACATAATTTACCTTCTTGGGATCTTCATAGCCAGGTAGTTGTGACATGTAGACTTCTTCAGATATCCATCCATTCAAGAAAGCATTCTTGACATCTAATTGATACATGTTCTAATTCTTGGATGTAGCTACACTCACCAATACTCTGATTGTTGGCATCTTAGCCACATGAGAAAATGTCTCCTCATAATCAATGCCTTGGGTTTGTGCAAAACCCTTGGCTACCAACCTAGCTTTGTACCTGTTGATTGTACCATCAGAGTTCCTCTTTAGTTTGTAGATCCATCTGGATCCTATCACTTTCATAGAGTCCTTCTTGGGTACCAAGTCCCATGTGTCACTCTCCTTGAGAGCTTCTATTTCTTCATCCATAGCACCTTTCCATTCTGGTTTGGTGATTGCCTCTTCATATGAACCTGGTTCTTCACTTAACAAGTCCTTTGCAAGATAAATTGAATGCTTAGTTACAAGAGATGTATCATACCCATATCTGATAGGCTTCTTACTTTCTCTCTGAGATCTCCTCATTGCTTGATTTGAAGATTCTCGTATATCCTCAAGCTTCTTCATCTTCATCTTTCCTCTGGACTTCCATGCCTTGAATTCTTCAAGATTGATTGTGTCATCATCTTCTGAACTTGAGTCTTCCTTCTGGATTGATTCTTCCTGTGAGAGTTTTGGAAACTCCTCTTCCAAATCATAAGGTAGACTAACCTTCCTGCATTCATTCTCATACCATGAGTCATTCTCATCAAAGATGACATCTCTGCTTACCTTGAACCCTTTATTGGTTGGGTTGTAGAATCTGTACCCTTGTTTATTCAAGTCATAACCAATAAAAATACATTTTTCTGCTTTAGGGTCTAGCTTTCCCCTTACTTGTGAGGGAATATGCACATATGCTACACAACCAAAAATTTTGCAATGATCCAATGATGGTCTCTTACCATGCCAAGCTTCATAAGGTGTCATTCCATCAAGTGACTTTGATGGTAACCTGTTTATGAGATAGGTGGCAGTAGATACAGTCTCTGCCCAAAGATAATTTGGCAACTTCTTTTCATTAAGCATAGACCTAGCTGTTTCAACAATTAGTCCATTCCTTCTTTTAGCTACCCCATTTTGTTCAGGTGAGTACCTTGTGGTTATCTCCCTTTTGATGCCTCTTTCCTGCAAGAAATCTTCAAACTCATTGGAGAAGTATTCTCCTCCTCCATCTGACCTTAGCTTCTTCAAGTTCCTTCCTGTTTGATTTCCAACTAGTGCAAGATATCTTTTGAAACAATTAAACACTTCATCCTTGTGCTTCAGAAAGTATAACACAGTCCATCTGCTATAATCATCAATGAAAGACACATAGTACCTTGATCCTGAAATGGAGGGATCCTTGCTAGGTCCCCAAACATCTGTGTGTACCAAGTCTAGGTAGTCTTCATGCATAAAGCCTTTCCTTGAATAGGGCAACCTGTGAGACTTACCAAACTGACAAGCACCACACTTGTAAATCATGTGTTGCTTGGACACATTAGGTATCCCAAGCCCACATTGATCCCTGCACATTTGCTTCAAAGTCCTTTCACCTATGTGGCCTAGCCTCTTGTGCCATATTTCTAACTCTGAAAGTGTTTGATCCTTGTAATTGTATAAAGCAATGTTTTTGGTGTCTTCTAGCTCAAAAGTAAATAATCTACCTGATTTCTCTCCCTTGGCTATCCTTTTGAATCCATGTTTTGGGTCCTCCACATATGCTCCATGTTGATTGAACCTGACCTGCAAACCTTTCTCCACAATCTGACCAACACTCATTAGGTTTTTTGTAATGGTTGGTACATAAAGTACCCTGCTCAATAGGTTTTGGTTACCATCACAAGTTTTCACATTTCCAATCTTTATAACAGAATGTTTAGTATCATCAATTGTCTGTGCCTGATGTTTGCCCTTGGGTTCTTCCAAATCAGAGAGTAGTGCCACATTACCAGCTACATGGTTAGAGCACCCTGAATCAATATAAAATAAATGATCATCATTTGTTCCTATCTTGGAGGTCATATTCATGATCATAGGGAGTCATCTTGCTCCTCTGTGTAGTTGTTGTAATCCCTTCTATTTCTGAATCCACCTTGGTAGTTATTATTATGGTTGTGGTTGTAATTGTTGTTGTACTGATTGTTGTATCCATTGTAGCCTTGGTGTTGGTTGAACTTGCCTCTACCTTGAGAGTATCCACCTCTTTGATAGCTTCTTCCTCTTTGATTCTTATAGTTTCTGTAGCACTCATCTGTGGTATGGTTAGATAATCGACAAATGTTGCATGGTGATGAGTTGTAGGGTCTCCCCCTACGTGACTTACCTCCTTTGCCTCTACCTCTTGAAGATCTACCTCTCCCTGCATAGTTAGCTTGGGAGGTGGAGCCTTCTTCTTCTTGCTTCTTCCCTTTACCTTTATCCTTAATCTTCTTATTAGTATATAGAGCAGAGGGGTTGTTACCATGATTGATCTCCAGCCTTTGTAAACTTTGCTTCATGTGTGAATAGTTGGCCCATGAGAGTTGTGAGATCTGGGGTATGCATGTCCATGTAGAGATCCATTGCAATGGTGAAGCTTTCCCACTTATCATCTGCCTTGAGTCCATTTGTTATTTGCCTTACTATTTGTTCCTCTTCAATCTCCTCTCCAATGCTTGCTAATTGGTCTGCCATATCTTTAATCTTGGTCACATACTCTGAGACAATTGCTTGGGCTGCTTCCTAAGGGTTGTGAATTCAATCCACAGTTGATTCTTCCTGGCCCTTGTGTTGGAAGAGAAGTATGATGACAGGTGTTGCAGAGCTAAAGAGAGCACAAAGCAGAGAAAAAGACGGGCCCCAAAATTTTTCCGATTTGGACATCATATTTTTGTATCATAACCATTCTTGTAATATATTTTCCGTTGTAAATGCACTGGAGGAGTCCTCTTGATGCATCCCCACAGAAGATTAGAGATTTACCCATGTAAAATAGTAGGAAATTAGTCTTTTAGTAAATAAAGTGCCGGTCTCTTGTGTGAAAGGACCATTTTTAGGGCACAAGTATATAAGTCAAATGTGACTCTTTGTAAAGGACTTTTGGCCATTGTGAGCATAGGAGTATAGAAATTCGAATTTGTGTCTTCTTCATTCTGTATCTCCTTCTTTGTGAGCTTGTATGCATGTGTATTGCTTGGAAAGAGTGTGAGGGAGTGTTGTCTATCCATGAAAGTGTTTATTTGCTGTAGTTACGGTGTGTGCGAAGTGTAGGAAGTGCTGAAGTGTAGGAAAGATTTCCCGCGACTCAGTATTTTGCTCATAAATTGAAGTAGGAGTGTTAGAATTGAGTGAAACCACTGCCATTGGATGCGCCTTCTTGAGAGCTTCGAAATGCATATGCTATTTGCTATATTTCGAGCTTGGAGCTGGGAGAAAAGTCCAAAATACTGACGGCTGCTGCACCAAGTATCGTGACGCCATGACCAACAGTTGAAGCTTGTTTGGATAAGTCTTTGCTTTGTTTACACTCTTTGAGTAGTTCGTTTGCATTGATCATCACATGATTGCATGTCCTCATACACTCGGCTAGGTTTGTATACTCTTTGGATTGATAATTAAAAGCGTGTATCCCCACTATATGCACTTGAGAGCGGATTGAGGTATAGTCTCTTTCTCCGCAAGTCCCTAAGTTGGTACTTAGGTCAACACACTTTTTGGCGCCGTTGCCGGGGAGTGACGAATCAAACCGAGGCATTCGTGTGATGGTAAGTAGCTTTTTTGCATTGAAGTAAGAGGAGGAGTGGTGATTTTCTCTTCTTTTGTAAGTCATTTTCAACTGCACTTGCTACTTCTCATTCTTGGAGTGTGTGTAGTGAGTTGTTAGTTTAGGGAAGTGTGTAGAAGGAGTAGAGTAGGAGTAGTTAGAGAGTAGACCAAGCCACTAGAGTAGAGTTTTCTTTTTGAAAGCAAGAAAATCCCAAGTATAAAAGCCAAAAAGAGTCATTTGCAAATCACTTGTGTTTTTGAGCAAGTATCGTGGGCAGAGACAGTCGAGTATCATTTCAGAGCTATAGAGAGCCAGGCAGAGCAAAAGAGGGTGCTAGAAGAGTGGGAAAGAACATTAGAGGTGAGCCCTTCTATTGCTAGTTCTTTTTCCTCACTCAAAAATCAATTTCAGTATGAAACGATCTGCACCAGGTATCGTTTAGGACCAACAGGGTAAAAAAGGTGTGTTTTGATTGATACAGAGAGAGGGGAGAGGGTAGGAGAGCTAGTACAACAAGTTTATTGAAGCAAAATTTAAAAAATCTCTTTCAAATTTTGTCCAAGGGTCAAGTATCGTTTTGCTCCCGCGGTCGAGTATCGCGATACTTAGCAAGTATCGTTTTGCTCCTGTGGTCGAGTATCGCGATATTTCCCTCCTATCAGTATCGTTTCACTCAGAGGTCGTTTCGATCAGAGATCGGTATCGTTTGGCCCAGAGATCGTTTTGATCAAAGATCGTGATATTCACCAGCGATCGTGTATCGTTTCGTTCATAGGTCATGTATCGTTTGCACGAGAGATCGGTATCGTTTCGGTCAAAGATCGGTATCGTTTCACTCAAGCGATCGGTATCGTTTATCAGAGATCGTGATATTTATCAGAGATCGAGTATCGCCTAAGTCAGAGATCGTGTATCGCTTGTGTCCAAGTATCGTGTATCGTTTGTAGACAGAGATCAAGTATCGTCTGGGATCAAATATCGAGTATCGTTTGAGCCCAAAGATCGTGTATCGTTTTAGGCTAGAGATCGTGTATCGTGGAATCTGGAGTCAAGTATCATGATCTGGAAAAAATCCTTTTTCAGTCATTTCCTAGCCAAAGTCTTCTAGAAATTCTGACCTTTAGTGAAGAATCCCAGAGGCTAGAGGGTTGCAAGGGCTGATCAGAGTTGTTAGGTGGATGAACCTGAGATCCGAAAGAACCCTAGGAAGCCGAAGAAGTGTAATCTCTTCTGTAGGTAGTGTAGCAGAGCAAAGTAACCGTTCACATTATTCGGAGACCTCCAGTGAGTCAGAGGACGAAACTCCCATGGCTTCAGAGGATATGCAGAACACAGTACCCATGATTGGCATGATGTCGATCATTGAGGGAGAGTACAGGACCTCCTTGGAGTACGTGAACACCAACCAAAATGAGATCCCTATTTATTTGGATGGTCTAAACAGATCAGTGGCTAGGTTAAAGAAAGCGTGAGAGGCTTATATAGTGCCTAGACCAGCAGTCAAGTATGTAGGAGGTTTTTACATGGACAAAAGAGATATCCAATATATTGTCACGGAGCACCCGGAAAACATTAATGAACATGGTGAAGATAATAATGCTTCAAACTTAAATGGAGGTGGGAATGAAGAGCAAGTAACTACACCTAGAGGGAGATCTGCTGTAGCTACGATATGGACGGGAGACCTGATTCCCCAAGACGACTCCCTAGTGGATGTGTATTTGATCAATGGGATCGAGCATCTTCTTAGAGCACATTCTTCAATATGGGAAGCTGCCCCTAATCCAGTCACCATCTATGAGTTACAAGATCCTGATTTCCCCACCATCATCACATATCTGGATAAGAATCAGAGAAGATATTGGCCCTTAACAGAAGAGGAAAGAGCTGAGTTGAAATATCAGAATATCCCAGTGTTTCCCCCTAGGGACCAAGCCACTACTTCAAGAAACCCACTCGAAACATCCCATAATGATTCATGTCAAGAGTCGGGCCAAACACAACAAACACAACAAACCCAAATCCCAGTCAGACCACATGTGCAGTTCGCAATGTCTGCAAATAACCCTAATTACCAACCCCAACCAACTATTGACCCAAGACATGGAATTCATGCTCCAGTTCCGCCGGTAGTAAGAGGACCAGGCATACCAATAGGAAGACCAATTTTCCCAGTGATGCCTAGACCGCCCGAAGCAGGAAGAAGATTAAGGCCAATTCAAGTGGCCAAATGCATGAGAAATCACTATGATGGCTCTAGTGAACCTTACAATCAGAGCCGAACAGGTAGAAGACTTCTTGATTCAATATGAGTCCTTTGGTCTTACCTTGTCAGATACGGCGTTAGCATGGTTTCAGCCATTGGACCTTAATAATTTTCAAAACATGGAGCAAGTCTACCAAGAAATGATTGAGGAATTCACTAAGTCAGGAATTAAAAACAATTCTTCAGCATTGATCCATAGCTTCAAGCAAGTCCCTACCGAATCAGTGAGATTGGCTGCAAGAAGATTCAAGCAGTATGTGGACAGATGCCCAGTAGAAGAGAGACCTACCCAAAATAAAATGGCGTCATTATTTTTGGAAGGATTGTTGAACGGATCTTTGAGATCTTTAGTATATGTAAAGAGAGTTCAGACTTTGCAAGAATGCATGAAGGAATGTATAGACCTAGAAGACAACCTAGCAGAGGACCTGAAAATACCTCAAAGTAGCTTGAAAAGTGAAGATTCGGTCAGTTGCACATCAATCCCTAAAAACAATGTCGAGGAAATAGCCGATTTGGTAGCAAAGAAGTTGAACGTTCAAGGACAGAGGAAATACCCCAATAACCCTATGAGAGTACCCATGCTCAGAAGATGTATGCAATGCGGAGGTGATCATCCTTCTCACTTGTGTACTAGGGGAGTAGTCCCACCACCTGCTTATGCTTATAATAGACCCACTGTCCCAGGATCTCTACAATATTGTAGTATAGAACAAAAATATACAAATCACAGTACAGAAAATTGCCCTTACAATAGGCAAGTGAGACCAGCACAGCCATACATGAGACCTTATGGATACCCTCAGAGAGATCAAGGAGGTGAAGCCTTTAGATATCCCACTTATCAGCCGCAGGCACCAGTGCCACGACCATATGCGTATCAAGGATACACCCAAACCAGTACTACGACAACAACCGCCCCATCCTCAGAACGTTGTCCCAGTCAAGATTGCTCAACCTGAAGAAAACCTAGAGAGAGCAATAGTCCCAGCCACACCTTTGACTAGTAATGAACCATATGACTCATTTTATGACCCTAGTCAAGGAACATATCTTAATTATGAAAGCTCAATGATGGAATATGGACAATTGTATGAACCATATGCCTATGGCATGGAAGTATCAGATAGTTCATACGGATATGAGCAGGACTATGTGTCATTAATGTACACAGCTCCTAGAGCAACCATACCACCCCCACCCATGAACAGACCGCCTGTACCCAGAGGACCATGCTATAGATGTGGAGGTGATCACTATATCAGAGAATGTACATTGCCAAACCCAACACCACCACAACGCGTCTGGGAAGGCTACTGTAGTGATTGTGGTAAGGAACACCTTTTTAGAGATTGCCCCAAGAATCCCAACAATGTTACATCCAACGTGCAAATCAATGTGATAGAAGTAATCGAGTCATCAGGGAGCAATAAGGAATATACTGTACCATTGAAGGCAATAACAAGAGCCAAAGTTAGAGAGACCCTAGAAAAACCTGAAAAACACGATCAAAGTAGCCCAGAATTGAATACACCCACACCACAGAGAGTGGAAGACTCGGAAGAGCCTGAAAAGTAAAAGAACCCAAAGATGGAAGAGCCGTAGAGATAGAATAAAAGAAAAGAAGTTACTGCAGAAGAAGGAAAATGAGAAGAGCAAACAAAACCCAAAAGAGGAAAATCAAGAAGAAAATAAAATTGAAAAGTACAAAAAAGAAGAGGTAGGATCAGCGTTAGCAGATCCCATGCCTGAAGAATTAGCTATGTGGATTCAGGCATACAAGGCACGAATAAGAGCCGGACCGACCATCGAACAACATGAAAGAGAATACCCTAGAGATGACCTAGAGAAAGAGAGGTTGGGGATCTGCAAAAAATTGATAGAAGTTGCTCAACAAACCTTAGAAAAACCTGTATTGCCATTGCCCAAGACCCGAATTCTTGAAAGAGAATTCCAAGTGTGCATCAACACCAATGACCATGAAAAACCTGAAGTAAGTAAGACACTTAATGGCAATTATTGTGAGGAAAAAAGGGAAGGATCCGTTGTTCCCGAAGTAGAAGGAGAATGGCCTAAAGATTTGTGGGCTAGAGTCCAAGAAGACAGATGGAAGAAAGTAGAAGGAATTGAACCACCTTTTGAAGAGATAGAAGCAGAAGAGGAAATGGAGGATTCAATACCTGAATTAAATTCAGAAGAAATTTTACCAATGGATCCTAGTGACAAAGGAGATGATGGAGTAAAGAAATTGCCCAATTACATAGGGGAGTACGAACATAATTTTGAATTGTATTGCATCCCCTCAATAAGGAAAAAAGAACCGAACCCATCAGTCCAAACAGCGGACATCATACAACACCTTAAAAAAGTAAAAATCCCTTGTACACTAACACTAGAGGAATTGTTGAAGGTTAAACCACATTTGAAGGAGAAATTGACCAGTCAATTGGAGGTCAAGACTAGAGAAAAAGAGATGTCTGATGAAGTAAATACTATAAAGATCCCAGTGGATAAGGTAGGAGATTTTAGTGAGGGAGATGAAGGAAACACTTGCCTTCCAATTACCTTTAGGGGTTATACAACCAAAGCCATCTTAGATTCAGGAGCTGGTGTAGGCATTGCTACTAGAGAAATCTGGGAGAAATGGGGAAAACCAGCTTTAAGACCAACGCGTATACAAATGGCTGACGGACACACAGAAAGACCCTTGGGATTATTGGAACGAGTAGTTTTCACCACATGCGGAGTTGAATTTGAACACACCTTAGCAATATGTCAATTTGAAAGGCCAAGCAACTATGAAATGATACTGGGGAGACCTTTCATGAGACAGTTAAAGGTTGTGCAAGATTGGGGAAAATATGCAGTATACCTTCAACATGAAGGAACCACCACGAGAATAAATCTCCACACTTATACATATCAAGATGTTCCTCCCTTACAATGGAATCAAATTCACAAGGAGGAAGATGATCATTCAATTCACAGCATAAGTTCTAGTGACCAATCTTGGATGAACGAGGACACTCATCTATGGATATGCCAAACTACCAAAAAGAAAGAGGATAGGAGAAAAGGATGGCAGCAAGGTCAAGGAGTAGCTAGGTTTGTACAAGATCCAGCCTACATGCCTCAAGTCTTTTTAGATGAAGAGTTTGAACCTCATGGCTGGATGGAGATTTTAGCGACCCTCGATGTATGCGTGAATGAAGAAGTGATAACCATGAATGAATGCATTGACGAAGAAGGATATGATGTTAGTCTCTATGTAGTAGTTCTTCAGGAGGCTGAAGAAGGAGAAGTGATAGAGAAAGAATGGAAGGAGGACTATGAGAGCATTGAAATGGAGCCAGAACCAATGGAACCTGAGGATGAAGATCAAAAAATAAGCATCACAGCTAATGAAAACAACCAAGAGCCTACACAGAGAACCAATGGAACCTGAGGATGAAGATAAAAAAATAAGCATCACAGCTAATGAAAACAACCAAGAGCCTACACAGAAAGAAGAGCTAGAGTTAGATAAAGAGCCAGAAGGTGAAGAAAACAAGCCACAAGATCAGTTTGAAGTGCCCGCTCATTTCAAGAAATATGAAGTAGAAGAGAGAAAAATTGCTATTCAAATGCCTAAAAGAGAGGCACAGCCGGGAATAGCATATGACAATAAAGAACAGACCAAGAAGATAGTAGTAACGTTAGAAGAAGGAGAAGAACGATGTACTTTCATAGGATAAGATGTCTCCATAGAGGAAGAACAAGAGTTAATACGCCTCATACGAGAATATAGGGATGTTTTTGCCTGGACCTATAAGGACTTGAAAGGAGTAGATCCATCTATTTGTGCCCATAGAATTCCCATGACATCCGAAGCCAAACCTTCTAAACAAAGACCATATACATACAATGATGTGTATTCAGCAAAGATAAAGGAAGAGATAGACAAATTGTTAGATGCTGGATTCATATATGAGATTGAGCACACGAAATGGGTGTCACCTTTGGTGGTTGTACCGAAAAAGAATGGAAAGTTAAGAGCATGCATCAATTTGAAGAAAGTAAATGCCGCGACCATAAGGGATAGTTATCCATTACCAATTACAGATCATCTCTTGGAAAGAGTGGCAGGAAAGGAAGTCTATAGCTTTCTGGATGGCTTTTCAGGGTATAATCAGGTAGCTATTGCTCCTGAGGACCAACATAAAACAGCGTTCGCAACTGAATGGGGAGTATACGCCTTTAGAGTCATGCCTTTTGGTCTAACTAATGCCCCAGCCACCTTCCAAAGATTGATGTGCCATGTATTCAAAGAATTCCTAAGAAAAAGTATGGAGGTCTACGTGGATGATCTTTGTACTTATTCAGCTATACGATCAGAACATATCCCCGAGCTAGAAAAGATCTTTGCTAAATGTCGACAGTATCGAGTATGCCTTAACCCAGAAAAATGTGTCTTCATGGTTAGACAAGGGAAAATATTAGGACATATTGTCTCCAAAAATGGAATCTCAACTGATGAAGACAAAATCAAAGTAATTCTGGATTTACCAAGACCAAAAACGGCTAAGGAAGTTCAAGCATTTATGGGACATTGTGGATACTATCGAAGATTTATACATATGTACTCCATAATTGCTAGACCTCTCTATGCATTATTGACTCAATTTAATTGGACCGAGGAATGCGAGAGAGCCTTCAATGAGTTAAAGAATCGATTGAGTTCAGCACCAATCCTTCGAGCACCTAACTGGAATAAGCCATTTCATATTCATGTGGATGCTTCCAAGTTTGCCATTGGTTGCATCTTAGCTCAACCTGCCGATACAGGAAAACTAGACCACCCTATAGCCTATGCTAGTAGACAATTAAATCAAGCAGAACGCAATTATACCACCACGGAGAGAGAAGGCCTAGGGATGGTGTACGCAATCAAAAAGTTTAGACATTACCTGTTGGCAAACAAATTCAAATTCTTCATTGATCATCAAGCCCTACTGTACCTAGTCAACAAGCCTTGTAATACAGGACGACTAGTACGATGGTTTTTATTGCTAATGGAGTTTGATTTTGAGGTAGTAGTCAAGAAAGGAAATACTCACATAAGAGTAGATCACTTATCAAGAATGACCCACGGAGAACCACCCTTAGGAGTACCTGATGATATGCCAGATACATACCTATTTAACCTGGAAGTATGTCCCCAATGGGCAGAAAAGTTGATCCCTATACTTACACATGGACCGAAAGATGCAATCACACCAAACCGAACCCAAGACCTTTGGAAGACTAAAAACCTTCATATCATTGCGGGAAGTTTGTATCATCAGGATTCGAATGGATTACTCATGAGATGCGTAGAAGAAGAGGAACAGGCAATGTGGCTTCAGAAAGCACATGTAAACCAATGGAAAACTCATTTGAATGCAAACGAAACATGGCAAACCTTGAAGAGGTTAGGCATATATTGGCCGACCATGCAAAGAGACGCACATAATTATGTGTCAGCGTACCAAATTTGTCAATAACAAAATCCAGATGAGAACTCAACTCTATGCTATTCCACAATAGCACCGAGATGGAGCATGCCTTTGGTAAAGTTCTTGAAAACTCAAGAATACCCAGAAGGAGCTACTTCAGCAAGGAAACGTGCACTTGTAGAACAAAGTAAGGATTATGCCATTATAGGAGAACAACTTTTTAAACGAGGGAGAGATAACCAATTAAGAGTGTGCATTCACGAAGACGAATACCTTTCTGTTTTAGAGATGGCCCATACAGGAGCTGCAGGAGGGCACTTCTCTGCAGATAAAACAGCAAAAATGATCCTCTTTGCTGGAATGTGGTGGCCAACTCTACACCAAGATGCCATGACATATGTGCGATGATGTGATACTTGCCAACGGACAAAATATCCAATTAGAAGAGATGAAATGCCACTTAGACCCATGATGAGTGCCAGAGCTTTCACGAAATGGGGAATAGACTTCATAGGACCTATTAGCCCACCAGTGAAAGGATCCCATGCCGAATATATAATTGTAGCCACAGACTATCTGACCAAATGGGTTGAAGCCAAAGCAACCAAGAAAAATGACGCAAGAACCACGGCTAAGTTTCTCTTTGAGAACATTTTCACTAGATCTGGACTACCGATAGAAATTGTGAGTGATAGAGGTACACACTTTGTGAATGAAGTCATAGAAGCTCTACTGAATGAATTCTTGGTAATTCATAAGAAATCAGCTCCTTATCACCCACAAGCCAATGGACAAGCTGAGAGTTCGAATAAAATCTTGTGTATAGTTCTCACAAAAATTGTTAACGATGGTAGATCAGATTGGGATAAACAATTACATCATGCTTTATGGGCATTTCGAGTAGCCTATAAAACCGCCATAGGCACTACTCCTTTTAACTTAGTATATGGACAAAATGCCATTTTGCCAATTGATTTCTTAATTCCCACTCTCAGAGTAGCAACTACTTACGAGTGGATAGGACATGAACTATCAGCTCAATTGGATCAAATAGAAAAGCTTCACGAAACTAGGTTACAAGCAGTAGCAGGCATTTATGCTGCTAAACGGCGACAGAAAGCCTACTTTGATGCTCACATTAAGGACAAAAATTTGAAGGAAGGAGATTTAGTTTTGGTATATACCTTGAAACAACATGCAAAGAAGTTGCAGAAGAGGGGATATGGCCCATTATCATCAATCGTATATCGACAAGTGGAGCCATCAGCTTAGCAACCATAGATGGAGATGTATTACCAAACTACATCAGCGGATGTAGAGTAAAAAAATATCTAGAACCATTGACCGAAGAAACAATGTCTCGATTAATCAAAGGCAAGAATCGACGTATTGAGGAGGAAAGGATACGAGAAGAAGCAAGACAGGAAGCCCTAGAACGAATTAAGAAACGGAAAGAGTGGATGAGATAGAGAGATGAGAGATATCGACTAGGAGAAGAACTCATCCCAATGGCTAATTTTAGAGCCACTAAAAGTGTAGGTTCACAGAGAACGCAACCGTATTTAAATTTGGGAGCAGGTAAAACGGAGTACCACTTGGTGGATGCTCTCATTGACACAGGAGCTGCCATAAGCTGTATCAAACTTTCTTTGACCCAGAAACTCAAAGAGGAAGTATGCCCATCGATGGCACTGTTGATAGGAATAGGAGGAACGATTACTCAATGCATGGGTGAGATCACCTTACCTCTGCATCTTGGCAACAACACTATGGAACAAAAGCTATTAGTGTGTCATGATCAGGATTTACTTGAAGATATTGTGTTAGGTCAAGATTGGATTTACGAATATGAGGTTACCATTCAATTGGCTTTAGGATACATCTCTGCCAGGATAGGACATCGTGATGTATTTAGTTTGCTAGAGGAACGACCAATCAAACCTGTAAGCATAGATCCAAAAGTTTATCCCAATGAACAAAGTCAGGAGTGTATGTTCACTAGCACTATAGAAACCCCATCGTCAAGTACTATATGTGTGGACACTTTGATTCCTGCTTGCATTCCATCTTCTAGTGTGACAAGTCACAAGAGTGTCAATCTATCTGAAACCAACCTCAGTGAAGCACCATGCATAAGAGAGACCAGTACTCTGAGTGATTCAAAATCTATACCTATTAAAATATACCCTATTCCGTACACTCAACAAACTTGGATAAGGAAAGATCAAGTGAAGGAATATCTTCGACGACAGAAGCACTATCGACATCGGAGCAACCAAGCAAGTAACAAAGCAGATAATTTTGAGCAGCAAAGACAACAACGAAGTGCTACAATTTGGATCCCAAGGAAAGTAATAGCCGCTCAACCGGATCGATTGCAAATATGGATTCCTAAATCATGCGCTCCAAAGAAGCTAAACCAAAACGAGGAACCTCAGCATAAGAAGAATCAACAGGGTCTACGAGCAAAACAGCCACAGAAGAATAGCTATTGGAAGAAGGAGTCTGCAGACGCAATACAAGCCAATTTGAGATCCCCAAAACAGATAAAGCAGACTTACTACAGGAGAAGAACCACATTTACCAAGAAGGTGGAGAATACACTACATTCCACCAGAATGAAGCTGATTTGGGTACCGAAAGACAAGACAGACTGCATACATCAAACAACTACTTCCGATTGCACACATATGGAGTTGTCAGGACCTAAAGTATGCATAGTAGGGCCACATTACAAGGCCAATCATTCGGCACATCTTTCTTTTATTTCAGGATAGTCAAGCACATTTTCTTCTTGGGAAATAGGAGAGCACTTGTACATACATTAAGAAAATTACTCCAAAAATAATAACCGCTTCGGCTATAACCTAAGTTTTCTGTTTTCCTTTTCAGATGAAAATATAAAAATACCTAAAAATGTGAAAAATCCAGGTATTACCTTTCTCACACCCACGGGAAAGGGGCGACACCATTCACTCGGAGCAATATCGAGCTTATGACAAACAAATAAAGGCGGATTTCTGATATATATGGCAATTAATTCATACTCTATATTGAGTGCAGATGGCGTCTACTAATTCCGAAGCTACACAAGTGGAAGAGGTCCAGCTTCTTCCATTGGAATCAGTAACAAAAGTAAGAGGCCATTGGTTTCGTGATGACCAACCAGTCTCAAAACTTATTTTCATGGCAACTATCAAGATTATGGATAGGGATAATTACTTCCCTATTATGTCTCAAGATTTCAAGACCATAATCCAAGGTTTACCGCATATTGAAGATGTATGGAAGCAAGCAGGCCTAGAGGCATTTCTCAAATTGCCAATCTATGTTCCAGATTTTCAGAGGTGTGCACAAGTAATGAATACCTTGCAACCTGCTGCAACAAAAATATCAGTTCCAGAAGCACGGGTATTGGATAAAGTAGGGACATGGAAGACCATCCAATTCACTCATGAACTGATCAATAAAGCTTTTGGATGGAATCAAGAAGGAATTACTAGTGTCAAAGAGGAATGTCATGATCCTAAGAAGAGATCCTTTGTGGAGATTAAAAGAATAGACCTCGAAGACGCTGTCCGTCTTGTGCACCAGCATTTCTGTTTCCCTAATATGCACAGATACATGGCACCACAAAAGATCGTAGTACAACTACTATCACATGCCATGAGACAAATTGGGAAAAAGGTGAATCTGATAGGGTATGTCCAAGAAAGACTATTTGAAGCCCAGAAGAAGTGGGGACAGAAGAAGTTCCTGAATGGGAGTTCAGCTTTAATGTTACTCATATATGAAGCCCTTGACATGAAAAATTGCTTACGGGAGATGCCGACATCAGAAGGGCTAGCCAAGTATGCAAAATCCGCTACAGTCCCTAAGAAAAAGAAAGCAATTGTTATGGTTGAAGCAGCTGGAACCAGCTCACAAAAACCCATGAGGGGTACAAAGCGTCTACGGGAGGAGGAAGCCCAAGCTACACCGCAATCAAAGCGAACACATCTATTACCGAAGATCACGATGGCTCAAATGCCTATTACTAGGAGAGATCTTTCCGCTGCCCTGGTAGAGACACATCAGTATATGCAAGGGCAGGTAAACTTGAATATTCAAGGTCATCATTATAGACATGCAAGTCAACAGAAACAACAACGGAGTACAGAGAAGATTCCTAAACAAGCTGGAAGATACAAAGAGCTGGGCATAGATAATTCTAGTACCAATACGGAATCGAGTCCTGAAAAAGACACTCTGGATACTGATATAAGAACAGAAACTCAAGAAGAAGAATGGAATGAAATTAATCAAGTGGAAGTGACGCCGGACAACCAAGAAAAGGACAAGAGAGTAGAAGAATCTATTGAACCTGAGCATGTCATTCAATTGAATGACACTACAAAGATCAGCATCAAGGAAGATACAACCTGTGTTACATATGTAAAACCACCTATCAAAGAGGAAATCCAAACTCCAGTGAACGTGAATTCGGAGGAGCTACAAAACCAAGAACAAATTGTGATCGAGGTGCCAGATGATACAGCTCAAGGAAATCAAGAAAACATGGTGGCTGAGCAAAGGATCCAGCTTCAGATTAGGCAGCCCGATGACACTACATTACATGTGACACAGGGCAAAGATGTCACAACTGGAGAAGAACCGAGTATACCAAAAACATGGCTAAATGTGGATGTTACTCAACTGAAACCTATAGTGAAACAAATGATTCAGACAGCCATGGACACACAACAGCAAATGATGGATATAGATGCGGATTATGATAAGGCTATGAGAGATAAGAATCAATTCCAGATAAGGAGCGAACAACTGTCATCACATCTCATCCAGGCACAAAAGGAGATAACGGCCAAAAGCATTGAGTTGCTCGAAACCAAAACTCAATATGAATCATTAATCACTTAGCATCATCAACTGCAAACACAGCTCGCAGATTTACAGCGATTACATGATGCAAGCGAAGCTGATAAAGTTAGAATGAGAGCTAGAAGTACTTTGCTCGAGACACGGCTAAAATTATACATGGATGAGAATGACACTTTACGAAGCAGGAATAAGGAATTAATGAAATCATTATTATATGATCAACCGATCGAGCAACAGGAATCCTCAGAAACAAAAGAAAAAGAATTAAGAGATCAGATCGCACAATATGCAGATTTGCTGAGACAAGAGCGAGCAGTGAGAGAAGAATCAGAACGGACGCACAGTCAAGAGATCAATGAATTAAAAAAGTAGTTAAATACAGCACATGGAAAACTTGCAACAAGCTACAGTGAAAACATGGATAATGTGGCTAAAATCGGAAATGAGTTACTTGCAGCAAAAGATGCACTCAGGGCAGCCATGCAAGAAGTACAAGAGAAAGATGAATGCATAGCACAATTAAAAACTCAAATACAAGAGAAAGCACCGATCGGGACACCAGTAGAGCCAATAAAGGAAAATCCTACTAACGAGGTAGAGAAACAAGTCAGAAGGAACGGGCACTAGTGGTGTCCCGATTGATGGAGAATTTTGAAAATGAAGTCATCAAGGTAATGAAAGAGGCCAAAATCAAAGGTAAAGACCTGAACAAGATAATGAAGCCTTTCAATATTCCATACGGATTATTGAAAGAGAAAATGAGACGATACATAAAGAAGACCACAAAGAAGAGTCCCGATGAGCAGCTCAATTTTACACAAGACACATTCATATACAGCCAAGAAGAGTTCGAAGCTGCACAACCAATTCGGAGGATTACAAAATTTTTGGAGAAACATCCCACACTACGGGTGCATTGGCAAGCAGCACCTTATTTATTACAGGTAAACCCTTCATTTTCTCCTATACCACGTAGAAGGGATACCAGAGAATTTTTGGATATGCAAAAGAATGGCACTATAAATAAACAGTGGCTGAATTATCCTATGCTTCCGAGCCCGCCACATAACTTCTTGCCAACAGAAGAATATATGATTAAAACCATCGAATTTTGGCTGCAAAATTATACGACGGTCCTTGACCTAACCGTCAAAATGACCAATAAAATACTTAGCATGATACTTACAGTTTTGAAAGTCTTCAAGCATGCGGCAAACACTTTTTTGAATTTCATCGGCATTAACCAGGGCACCGAAATCCTCATTTTTGATCTATCAGTTATGCCTAGCCGCCCCACCATAATGGCGTATTATTCCAGATTAATGTTCTTGCCAAGTGTATATATGCAAACTTTTGAAGAAGCATTCTTTACAGGATTTTTTGAGATTGATTCAGAAATTTTTTTGAAGATGTTGTCAAATTTAAATGCCAGATTAGTGGCATATGAACTTAGCTTCTTCGCAGATCACAGACAGCCACCCAATGACGGTGTGAAGGCAGAACAATGGAAACAACTCATGATACGTGAAGCCAATCTGCTAAATGATACAGAGCAAAAAGTATATAAAACATATGCCCGTCGCTTATCAAAGCCTGTCGGGGACGACAGAGTCCAGGAGGGGGGCAGTGTTGAGGGAGAATCAAGTAAAAGAAAGAAAAGAAGAAGACAACGAAAGAAGCAGCTTCACTAAAAAGAAATATCTGAAGACATATCTCTGCACAGAGCCCCGCAGGGGCACGCATCAGTCAACAACACAAATCATCGAGGTCCTGCACGGTGGAAGAAAGTAAACAGGCTCAAAGCAATACAACGGGATCACATGTTTGCAACCACAACAAATCAGAGAACAACAAGCAAGATATAGGTCACTGGTGGCGTGCGTGGCAACCCAACTGAATACAGCAACCCAGATATGTGATATACGGAATACCAAGGGGCAAAACAGAAGCAAAGGACATAGATCGGACAAAATAACAAATTCTCTAACGGTCCTTATTGCTTCTTCAACCATTGGGTGCGTGTATTCAGAACTCTTAACGTAAGCCAAAAACAGAAGCAAAGGACAAACCTCGGATAAGATACCCAATTGTCTAACAATCCTTATTGCTTCTTCGACCACTGGATGCGTGCAGACAACAAACCGAGGACAAGAGGCAAAGCCTGTCAAGTGACGACAGAGACGAAGAGGGGGAGAGTGTTGCAGAGCTAAAGAGAGCACAAAGCAGAGAAAAAGATGGGCCCCAAAATTTTTCCGATTTGGACATCATATTTTTGTATCATAACCATTCTTGTAATATATTTTCCGTTGTAAATGCACTAGAGGAGTCCTCTAGATGCATCCCCACAGAAGATTAGAGATTTACCTATGTTAAATAGTAGGAAATTAGTCTTTTAGTAAATAAAGTGCCGGTCTCTTGTGTGAAAGGACCATTTTTAGGGCACAAGTATATAAATCAAATGTGACTCTTTGTAAAGGACTTTTGGCCATTGTGAGAATAAGAGCACAGAAATTCGAATTTGTGTCTTCTTCACTCTGTATCTCCTTCTTTGTGAGCTTGTATGCATGTGTATTGCTTGGAAAGAGTGTGAGGGAGTGTTGTCTATCCATGAAAGTGTTTATTTTCTGTAGTTACAGTGTGTGCAAAGTGTAGGAAGTGCTGAAGTGTAGGAAAGATTTCCCGCGACTCAGTATTTTGCTCATAACTTGAAGTAGGAGTGTCAGAATTGAGTGAAACCACTGCCATTGGATGCGTCTTCTTGAGATCTTCGAAAGACATATGCTATTTGCTATACTTGGAGCTTTGAGATGGAAGAAAAGTCCAAAATACTGACGGCTGCTGCACCAAGTATCGTGACGCCATGACCAAGAGTTGAAGCTTGTTTGGATAAGTCTTTGCCTTGTTTACACTCTTTGAGTAGTTCGTTTGCATTGATCATCACATGATTGCATGTCCTCATACACTCGGCTAGGTTTGTATACTCTTTGGATTGATAATTAAAAGCGTGTATCCCCACTATATGCACTTGAGAGGGGATTGAGGTATAGTCTCTTTCTCCGCAAGTCCCTAAGTTGGTACTTAGGTCAACACAACAGGGTTTCCCAAGTTTCTTGGGAAGTCTTACAGTTCCTAATATGAGGTAAAAGGAAATCAGATATAGAGTTAAGAAGATAAGACGTTGCCAATGCATCTTTTGCACACCATGTGTTGAGCCTCTCTTGTTCATCCTTGGTGGGTAATCCTCTTGCTTTGAATGAGGGCAATTCCTCATCTCCTGAGATGAATCCAAATAAGCTTCTTCCTTGTAGATAGGTCTTCATCCTTAGAGACCAAGCTTGGTAATTGTTCCTGTCCAATTTGTCAATGAATGAAGGAAAACCATCTCCCATGTTACCTTATTTGCTCTGATACCACTGTAGGGAGAAATGGTTGGATACACCTAGAAGATTGAGTTGGTACTGCTAGACCTGCTTTGTACCATCCCTCCTTGCTTCAGAGTTGATTAGTACACTTGCTTAGCTTCCAAATGACACCAAGAGATCATATATGTACTTTGCAAATGATGTGTGTAATGACCAAATCAAAACAGACTACTTGATACTTCACAAATCCAAGAAAACTTGCTATTTTAGTACTGACATCTGCTCAGAGTTTTGCTCTGTGTAACCAGCACAGTTACAATTGGAACAATTCCTCCTAGCGTTATTCAATTAGCTTACCAAGCTACCATTTGCAAGTGGAATCACTTAAATTGATAATCTATGCACTAAGAAATAAGTTTAGCAAAATTAGAGTCACCCCCGACTTTTTAGGAGATGTGCAGAGAAATACCAGAGACCACTTCGAGCAAGATTTCTCTGAGATGGCTGATCCAATGACCTTCAAATTTTTTAGGCATGTAGTATGCTTCAAGCTGGTTCCAACAAGCTCTAAATCACTTGATTTGGTTCAGTAGGCACTGAGATATGCCTCTTGGAAGTTGACAGAATTGGAGAAGATAACTCAGAAAAACACAGAGTTGAAAAGTATGAATGTATCTATTGATTGATGTAATTGTACAATCTCATTAGCATGCTAAGTATAGCTAAATGAGGTATTGTGGTGTAGGCTAAGATGTAGCACTCACACACACAGAGATACAATGGTAAAATGCCTCGGGAAATGAGCTGAACTGAGGATCACACTCGCGACTTTTTTTGCTTCATCTTTTATAGAGGTTGAGTGATCATTTGAATTTTGAAATTCAAATCCAAGGCTCCCTAGAATATCTCCTCTAAAATTAGGGAGATATTCTCTCCATTAAGTCCTCTAAATTTCCACGACTAATCAAGTAGGTGTACTCATACATATGCCAAGTCATTCCTAAGCTAAGGAATATGAGCAAGGAAGAGCTTGTAAGAGGGCTGCCCATGTTTGAGAACAAAGAGCTTCATGAATTTTGTGATGCTTGTCAACTAGGGAAGCAAGCTAGACAACCATTCCAAAGGAGCACACATAGGGCTGCAAATCTCTTGGATCTCATCCATACTGATGTATGGGGACCTTCCAAAGAGTTATCTATGGAAGGATCAAGGTATTTGTTACATTTATTCATGATTATTCTAGAAAAGTTTGGATATACATCATTAAAAAAAATCAGATGTGTTCTCAATATTCAAGAGGTTCAAGCAAGAGGCTGAGAAGGAGACAGGTAAATATATCAAAGCCCTAAGGTCTGATGGAGGGGAAGAATGATGGAGAGAGTTAATCTCCAAAAGAACAAGCTATCCTTGATGTTAGACCACCTCTATATCAAGAATAACTTTAAACGCCAACCAATTTTGGAAGACAAGCACCAAACTATCAAGAAATTAGCTAACTATGAAGAAAGTCATTTCTCAGAAAAGTCTACTGCACCTTAATCACTCATTGACTAATCAATGATGATCATCTGTTTTATATTGATTCACGGTGTTCTAATCATGTAGCTGGCAATGTGGCACTACTCTCTGATCGTGAGGAACCCAAGGGCAAACATCAAGTACAGACAGGTGATGATACTAAGCATTCTGTAGTAAAGATTGGAAATGTAAAAACTTATGATGGTAACCAGAACCTATTGAGCAGGGTACTTTATGTACCAACTATTACCAAAAACTTAATGAGTGTTGGTCAGATTGTGGAGAAAGGTTTGCAAGTCAGATTCACTCAACATGGAGCATATGTGGAGGACCCAAGACATGGATTCAAAAGGATAGCCAAGGGAGAGAAATCAGGTAGATTATTTACTTTTGAGCTAGAAGACACCAAAAACATTGCTTTATACAATTACAAGGATCAAACACTTTCAGAATTAGAAATATGGCACAAGAGATTAGGTCACATAGGTGAAAGGACCTTAAAGCAAATGTGCAGGGATCAATGTGTGCTTGGGATACCTAATGTATCCAAGCAACACATGATTTACAAATGTCGTGCTTGTCAATTTGGTAAGTCTCACAGGTTACCTTATACAAGGAAAGGTTTTATGCATGAAGACTACCTAGACTTGGTGCACACAGATGTTTGGGGACCTAGGAAGGATCCCTCCATTTCAGGATCAAGGTACTATGTGTCTTTCATTGATGATTATAGTAGATGGACTGTGTTATAATTTATGAATCACAAGGATGAAGTGTTTAATTGTTTCAAAAGATATCTTGCACTAGTTGAAAATCAAACAGGAAGGAACTTGAAGAAGCTAAGGTCAGATGGAGGAGGAGAATACTTCTCCAATGAGTTTGAAGATTTCTTGCAGGAAAGAGGCATCAAAAGGGAGATACCCACAAGGTACTCACCTGAACAAAATGGGGTAGCTGAAAGAAGGAATAGACTTATTGTTGAAACAGCTAGGTCTATGCTTAATGAAAAGAAGTTGCCAAATTATCTTTGGGCAGAGAGTGTATCTACTGCCACCTATCTCATAAACAGGTTGCCATCAAAATCACTTGATGGAATGACACCTTATGAAGCTTGGCATGGTAAGAGACCTTCATTGGATCATTGCAAAATTTTTGGTTGTGTAGCATATGTGCATATTCCCTCACAGATAAGGGGAAAGCTAGACCCTAAAGCAGAAAAATGTATTTTCATTGGGTATGACTTGAATAAAAAAGGGTACAGATTCTACAACCCAACCAATAAAAGGTTCAAGGTAAGCAGAGATGTCATCTTTGATGAGAATGACTCATGGTATGAGAATGAATGCAGGAAGGTTAGTCTACCTTATGATTTGGAAGAGGAGTTTCCAAAACTCTCAAAGGAAGAACCAATCCAGAAGGAAGACTCAAGTTCAGAAGATGATGACACAATCAATCTTGAAGAATTCAAGGCATGGAAGTCCAGAGGAAAGATGAAGATGAAGAAGCTTGAAGATATACTAGAATCTTCAAATCAAGCAATGAGGAGATCTCATAGAGAAAGTAAGAAGCCTATAAGATATGGGTATGATACATCTCTTGTAACTAAGCATTCAATTTATCTTGCAAAGGACTTGTTAAGTGAAGAACCAGGTTCATATGAAGAGGCAGTCACCAAACCAGAATGGAAAGGAGCTATGGATGAAGAAATAGAAGCTCTCAAGGAGAGTGACACATGGGACTTGGTACCCAAGAAGGATTCTATGAAGGTGATAGGATCCAGATGGATCTATAAACTAAAAAGGAACTCTGATGGTACAATCAACAGGTACAAAGCTAGGTTGGTAGCCAAGGGTTTTGCACAAACCCTAGGCATTGATTATGAGGAGACATTTTCTCCTGTGGCTAAGATGCCAACAATCAGAGTATTGGTGAGTGTAGTTGCATCCAAGAATTGGAACATGTACCAATTAGATGTCAAGAATGCTTTCTTGGATGGATGGATATCTGAAGAAGTCTATGTTGGTGCATATCAAGCCTCAACACTTGGCTTGGACCCTTGAAGGATGATTTTACATAAAGCTTGGAACATGGAGTTTCAACTTGGATTTATTTTATTTGAAGAAAGAACCATAGGAACTAAAGTCTATGAGTTTTTAACTCTTCACTCATTGTAAAAGTCAATATGACTTGGCATGATTTGTGTAATCAAACCGACTTGTAAAAGTCGTGGAAATTGATTGAAAAATTGAGAGGTGGAGAGAATATCTCCCCATATGTAGAGGAGGTGAATGATTGAGAGAATATCTCGATCAAACAATTTTTTAGGTACATGATTGTAGGAAATTGGCAGCCAATCATCAATCAACCTTTACAAAGTAAAGAAAAAACTCGCGAGTCACTAGTTCTCAGACCACCACCTTTTTGACACAACTCCCGAGGCAGAAATTCTGTTGTAATTCAATGTGTGTTTGAGCTAAGCCATAGCCAACACCTTATCATCTCAATTAGCCTTGCTTATCAAGCTAATGAGATTGTAAAATCATTCATATCAATAGAACATATACATTTTGTATCTCTGGTTTTTCTCTGTATCATCTTCTTCAAGTCAGTCAACTTCAGAGAGGCATATCTCAAGATCTACTGAACCAAATTCAATGATTCAAAGCTTGTTGGAATCAGCTCAAGGTCTTCTACAACACTACAAAGTTTGAAGAACTTTCACTCAGCCAATTGTGAGAAAAGTCAATCGAAGCAGTCACTGGTATTTCTGTGTGTAGCTCCTAAAATATCGGGATCATCTCTGAATTTGCTAAAGATAATTCTCAATGCATAGTTTGTCAATTGAAGCGATTTAACTTGCAATCAATAGCTTGTTAAGTTAATTTAATACCCTCAAAAGGAATTTGACCAATTGTAAGTGTGCTGGACACACTGAGCATTAGACTGAGCAGGTGTCAAGACAAATTTAGCAAGTTTTTCTCAGATTTTTGAAGTCTCAACCATCTGTTTTGATTTGATCATTGCTCAAAGAGTTTACAAAGTACATATGTGATTTCTTTGCATCATTTGGGATCTAAACAAGTCTACAACACATATCTGAAGCAAAGGGTGGCTGGAGTCAAGCAGGTTTAGCAGCTCCAACTCCATCTTCTGAGTGTCTCCTATCATCACCTCTTACAGTGGTATCAGAGCAAAACAAATAAGGTAATCATGGGTGATGGTTTCCCTTCTTTTATTGACAAATTAGACAGGAACAATTACCAAGCATGGTCTCTGAGAATGAAGACCTATCTACAAGGAAGAAGTCTGTTTGGATTCATATCAGGAGATGAAGAGCTACCTACATTCAAAGCTAGAGGTCTACCCACCAAGGATGAGCAAGAGAGACTCAATCAATGGTGTGCAAAAGATGCCTTGGCAAGGTCATACCTTCTAAACTCTATCTCTGATTTCCTTTTACCACATATAAGGAATTGTAAGACTTCCCAAGAGACTTGGGAAACCTTGTCCAATTATTTCTCTTCCAACACAAGGGCTAGGAAGAATCAACTCTGGATAGAGTTTACAACCATAAGGAAGCAGCCCAAACAATCAGTCTCAGAGTATGTGACAAAGATCAAAGATGTGGCAGACCAACTAGCAAGCATTGGAGAAGAAATTGAAGAGGAGCAAATAGTCAGGCAAGTGACAAATGGACTCAAGGCAGATGACAAGTGGGAGAGTTTCACCACTGCAATGGACTTATACATGGATATGCATACCCCTGATCTTACAACTCTTATGGGCCAACTCTTCACACATGAAGCCAAGTTTACAAAATCAGGAGAATCAAAAGGTAACAATTCCTCTGCTCTTTATACTGATAAGAAGTCCAAGGATAAGGGTAAAGGTAAAAAGCTTGATGAAGAAGGATCCACCTCTCAAGCAAACTTTGCAGGGAGAGGTAGATCTTCAAGAGGAAGAGGCAGAGGAGGTAAGTCAGGTAGGGGGAGACCCTACAACTCATCACCTTGCAATATATGTGGTTTGTCTAACCATACTACAGATGAGTGCTACAAAAACTACAAGAACCAAAGAGGAAGGAGTTACCAAAGAGGAGGCTACTCTCAAGGAAGAGGCAGATTCAATCAACATCACCAAGGCTACAATGGATACAACAACCAATACAACAACAACTACAATCACAACAACAATGGTGGATACAGAAATAGAAGGGATTACAATAATTACACAGAGGAGCAAGATGACTCCTTACTGATTATGAACATGACCTCCAAGGAAAGTACAAATGATGACAACTTATTTTATATTGATTCAGGTTGCTCTAACCATGTAGCTGGAAATGTTGCATTGCTCTCTGATTTGGAAGAACCTAAAGGAAAGCATCAGGTACAAACAGGTGATGACACTAAACACTCTGTTATAAAAGTTGGTAATGTGAAGACATGTGATGGCAAACAGAATCTTCTGAGTAGAGTACTCTATGTACCTACAATCACCAAAAATCTTATGAGTGTTGGTCAGATTGTAGAGAAGGGATTGCAGGTCAGATTCACACAACATGGAGTTTATGTGGAGGACCCAAAGAATAGTTTCAAGAGGATAGCAAAGGGAGAAAAATCAGGTAGGTTATTTACCTTTGAGCTTGAAGATACAAAAAATATTGCTTTGTTCAACTACAAGGATCAAACCTTATCAGAATTAGAGATTTGGCACAAAAGACTTGGACACATAGGTGAGAGAACCATCAAGCAAATGTGCAGGGATCAATGTGTGCTTGGGATACCTAATGTATCCAAGCAACACATGATATATAAGTGTGAAGCATGTCAATTTGGTAAGTCACACAGGTTGCCTTATTCAAAGAGAGGATTCATGCACCAAGACTACCTAGACTTGGTACACACAGATGTTTGGGGACCTAGCAAGGACCCTTCAATATCAGGATCAAGGTACTATGTATCTTTTATTGATGACTATAGCAGATGGACAATTTTATACTTTATGAAGGGTAAAGATGAAGTATTTAATTGTTTCAAAAAGTATCTTGCACTTGTTGAAAACCAGACAGGTAGAAGACTAAAGAAGTTAAGGTCAGATGGTGGAGGAGAGTATTTCTCCAATGACTTTGAAGAATTCTTGCAGGAAAAAGGCATCAAAAGGGAGATTACAACCAGATACTCACCTGAACAAAATGGTGTGGCAGAAAGAAGAAATAGACTTATTGTGGAAACAGCTAGGGCTATGCTCAATGAGAAGAAGCTACCAAATTATTTATGGGCAGAAGGAGTTTCTACTGCAACCTATCTCATAAACAGATTGCCATCCAAAACACTTAATGGTATGACACCCTATGAGGCTTGGCATGGTAAGAGACCATCTCTGGATCATTGTAAAATTTTTGGTTGCATAGCATATGTGCATATACCCTCACAAGTAAGAGGGAAATTAGACCCTAAAGCTGAAAAGTGTATCTTCATTGGTTATGATTTGAACCAAAAAGGGTACAGATTCTACAACCCCACAAACAAAGGCTTCAAGGTAAGCAGAGATGTCATCTTTGATGAGAATGATTCATGGTATGAAAATGAGTGCAGGAAGGTAAGTCTACCATATGATATAGATGAAGACTTTCCAAAGCTAATCAAGCAGGAATCAATCAAAGAAGAAGATTCAGAATCAGATGATGAAGACTCCATCAATCTTGAGGAGTTCAAAGCTTGGAAATCAAAAGGAAAGCTAAAGATGAAGGATATTCCAGAATCTTCAACTCAGGCTATGAGGAGGTCTCAAAGAGAAAGTAAGAAGCCAATTAGGTATGGTTATGATACTTCTCTTGTTACAAAGCATTCAGTATATCTTGCAAAGGATCTCTTGAGTGAAGAACCAGGTACCTATGAAGAAGCAATAAAAAAACCAGAATGGAAGGAAGCAATGGATGAAGAGATGGAAGCTCTTGAGGAGAGTGATACTTGGGACTTAGTACCCAAGAAAGAATCCATGAAGGTGATAGGATCCAGATGGATCTACAAGGTAAAGAGGAATTCAGATGGAACCATAAACAGGTATAAAGCCAGGTTGGTAGCCAAGGGTTTTGCACAAACCCAAGGCATAGATTATGAGGAAACTTTTTCTCCTGTGGCCAAGATGCCAACTATCAGAGTTATGGTGAGTGTAGCTGCATCCAAGAATTGGAACATGTACCAATTGGATGTGAAGAATGCATTTCTGAATGGATGGATTTCAGAGGAAGTCTACATGTCACAACCACCTGGATATGAAGACCCAATTAAGGTAAATCATGTTTGCAAATTGAAGAAAGCTCTATATGGTTTGAAGCAGGCACCTAGAGCATGGAATTACAGATTGACCACCTACCTACAAGACCAAGGATTTGTAATGAGTAAAGCAGATACATCTTTGTTCATCAAAAAGACAAATTCAGAGGTAATCTATTTGTGTGTCTATGTTGATGACATCATTGTTACAGGGAATGATGTTCAAGGAATCAGACATATCAAGGCACAAATGATGAAGGAATTCAAGATCAATGATCTTGGATTATTAAAATATTTTTTAGGACTTGAGTTGATTTATACAGATACAGGTATATATATCACTCAAAAGAAGTATATTCAGGATATGGTCAAAAAATTTGGTTTGCAGGAAGCTAAAGTATCAAGTATTCCAATGGAAGTCAATCACAAGCTCAGTACACATGAAGGAGAAGAAATCAAGGACATTACAGGTTACCAAAGCATGGTAGGAAGTCTCAACTATGCTACCTTGACAAGACTTGATATATCTTATGGTGTTAGTGTACTTAGCCAATACATGCACAAACCCAGAGCACCTCATCTTGAGGCAGCTAAAAAAATCATTAAATATCTCAAGGGAACTCTGAACCATGGTTTGTATTATCCATATACATCAGATATTGACCTTAAGGTTTACTCAGATGCAGATTGGGCAGGTTGCAAGGATGACAGGAGAAGCACCTCAGGGTATATTTGTTTTGCAGGTGATAAAGCCATTTCTTGGTCATCCAAGAAACAGCCTACAGTAGCCTTATCATCTACTGAGGCAGAGTACAGAGGTTTGGCAATTGCTACCCAAGAAGCAATTTGGTTGAAGCTACTATATTCAGAGCTAGGACTATTCACAAGGTCACCAACCATATTTGGTGATAACACAAGTTCTTTACATCTTGCAGCTAATCCTGTTTATCATGCTAGGACAAAACACATAGAAGTTCATTACCACTATGTGAGGGAAAAATTGATTAGCAAAGAGATTGAATTAAGCTATGTTTCTACTCATTCTCAATGTGCACATTTGCTTACAAAAGCATTGGATGGAAGTAAACTATGCAGGTTTAAATCCATGATTGGATTACAGGACATCATTGAAGACCAAAGATGAAGACTCAAGCAAGTGTTTGGCTTGAGGGGGAGCTGTTGGTGCATATCAAGCCTCAACACTTGGCTTGGACCCTTGAAGGATGATTTTACATAAAGCTTGGAACATGGAGTTTCAACTTGGATTTATTTTATTTGAAGAAAGAACCATAGGAACTAAAGTCTATGAGTTTTTAACTCTTCACTCATTGTAAAAGTCAATATGACTTGGCATGATTTGTGTAATCAAACCGACTTGTAAAAGTCGTGGAAATTGATTGAAAAATCTGATTGAGAGGTGGAGAGAATATCTCCCCATATGTAGAGGAGGTGAATGATTGAGAGAATATCTCGATCAAACAATTTTTTAGGTACATGATTGTAGGAAATTGGCAGCCAATCATCAATCAACCTTTACAAAGTAAAGAAAAAACTCGCGAGTCACTAGTTCTCAGACCACCACCTTTTTGACACAACTCCCGAGGCAGAAATTCTGTTGTAATTCAATGTGTGTTTGAGCTAAGCCATAGCCAACACCTTATCATCTCAATTAGCCTTGCTTATCAAGCTAATGAGATTGTAAAATCATTCATATCAATAGAACATATACATTTTGTATCTCTGGTTTTTCTCTGTATCATCTTCTTCAAGTCAGTCAACTTCAGAGAGGCATATCTCAAGATCTACTGAACCAAATTCAATGATTCAAAGCTTGTTGGAATCAGCTCAAGGTCTTCTACAACACTACAAAGTTTGAAGAACTTTCACTCAGCCAATTGTGAGAAAAGTCAATCGAAGCAGTCACTGGTATTTCTGTGTGTAGCTCCTAAAATATCGGGATCATCTCTGAATTTGCTAAAGATAATTCTCAATGCATAGTTTGTCAATTGAAGCGATTTAACTTGCAATCAATAGCTTGTTAAGTTAATTTAATACCCTCAAAAGGAATTTGACCAATTGTAAGTGTGCTGGACACACTGAGCATTAGACTGAGCAGGTGTCAAGACAAATTTAGCAAGTTTTTCTCAGATTTTTGAAGTCTCAACCATCTGTTTTGATTTGATCATTGCTCAAAGAGTTTACAAAGTACATATGTGATTTCTTTGCATCATTTGGGATCTAAACAAGTCTACAACACATATCTGAAGCAAAGGGTGGCTGGAGTCAAGCAGGTTTAGCAGCTCCAACTCCATCTTCTGAGTGTCTCCTATCATCACCTCTTACAGTCTACATGTCCCAACCACCTGGGTATGAAGATCCCAAGAAGGTAAATTATGTTTGTAAATTGAAGAAGGCTCTATATGGATTTAAGTAGGCACCTAGAGCATGGAACTACAAGCTGTCAACATACCTCCAAGACCAAGGGTTTACTATGAGCAAGGAAGAAACTTCATTGTTTATCAAAAGGAGAAATTCAGAGGTAATCTATCTCTGTGTTTATGTTGATGACATCATCATTATAGGTAATGATGTCCAAGGAATCAGAAGCATCAAAAATCAGATGATGAAGGAGTTCAAGATCAGTGATCTTGGAATATTGAAATACTTTCTAGGGATGCTAAAGTCTCTACTACTCCAATGGAAGTCAACCTAAAGCTAAGTGCTCATGAAGGGGATGAAGTCCAAGACATTACAGGATATCAAAGTATGGTAGGTAGTTTGAATTATGCTACCTTGATCAGAATTGACATAGCATATGGAGTTAGTGTGCTAAGCCAATTCATGCACAAACCAAGGGTACCTCATCTAGAGGCTGCAAAGAAGATCTTGAAGTATCTAAAGGGAACTCAGAACCATGGTTTGTACTTTCCTTATACATCAGATATTGACATTAAAGTATATTCAGATGCAGATTGGGCAGGATGCAAGGATGATAGGAGGAGCACATCAGGATACTTATCTTTTGCAGGTGATAAACCTATTTCTTAGTCAACCAAGAAGCAACCAACAGTGGCATTGTCATCCACTGAAGCAGAGTATAGAGGGCTAGCCAATGCCACTCAAGAAGCTATTTGGTTAAAGCTTTTGTATACAGAGTTAGGCCTATACACTAGGCCCCCAATTATCTTTGGAGACAGCACAAGTTCTCTTCACCTTGCAACTAATCCAATATATCATGCTAGGACAAAACACATAGAGGTTCATTACCACTATGTGAGAGAGAAGTTACTAAGCAGGGACCTTCAGTTGACCTATGTGTCTACTAATATGCAATGTGCATATTTACTCACCAAAGCTTTGGATGGAAACAAATTATGCAAATTCAAAAACATGATTGGATTGCAGGATGTGATTGAAGAATGAAGATGAAGACTTAAGCCAAAATGTTTGGCTTGAGGGGGAGCTGTTGGTGCAATTCAAGCCTTCACAATTTGGCTTGTAGATATCATTTGAAGGAAGGATCACAGGAACTTATGCTTATAAGTTCTTACCATTTTATCTCTTGTAAAAGTCTAAATGACTTGGCATTCTTATGTAATCACTTACCTAATAGATTTGTGGAAAATTAGATGGTATAAGTTGAGAGAATATCTCCCTACTTTTAGAGGAGTGATTGAAGGGAGCCAAGAATTCAAATTTGAAATCAAACTCTCACTCACTTAATATATATAAGTTGTACTTTAAAAGTCGCGGTGTGAGTGTCACCATTCCCGAGGCTAATTTCATCTATCATTGAGTGTGTGAGCTCTACTCCATAGCCTACACCTCTGAGTACCATTTGGCAATGTTTATCATGTCAATGGGAATGTACATCATGTCAATTGGATCAGTGAAGGCCAAGGATGGAAGTACTCTTTTGAGTAAGGTCTTGTATGTTCCTACAATTCCTAAGAATCTGATAAGTGTAGGACAAATTGTTGAAAAAGGTTATGAAGTTAGATTCACTAATGAAGGAGTGTTTGTGGAAGACCCTAGCAATGGGTATAAACAAATTGTTTCAGGGAAGAAAGAAGGAAGGTTGTTCACATTGAAGATTCAAGGTAACGTTGGTCATGCCTTGTTCACTTATGGAGGACATAAGATCTCTGAGTTAGATCTTTGGCACAAGAGGCTTGGACACTTCAATGAAAGAGGTATCAAAGATATGATTAACAATGGTTCAGTGCTTGGATTGCCTAATGTTGCAGGTCAACATATGACATACAGATGTGAGGCATGTCAATTAGGTAAGGCTCATAAGCAATCTTACTCCAAGCATGGTTTCATGTATTCAAAGAAGCTTGAGTTGGTACATACAGATGTGTGGGGACCATCAAAGGATTTCAATATCAATGGTTCAAGGTACTATGTGATTTATGTTGATGATGCTACCAGATGGATCACTATTTATGTGATCAAATATAAGTCAAAAGTATTCAATACATTCAAACATTATCATGTGTATGCAGAAAGAATTACAGGTCATAAATTGAAGACACTAAGGTCAGATGGAGGGGGAGAGTATTGCTCTAATGAGTTTAGTGATTACTTGTGGAATGTAGGTATAAAAAGGGAAATCACTTGTAGGTACTCTCCTCAACAAAATGGTGTAGCAGAGAGAAGAAATAGAACTCTTGTTGAGTTTGCAAGGTCAATGATGAAGGAGAAAAATTGCCCAATTATTTGTGGGCTGAGGCTGTAAATACAGCTACTTATTTGGTCAATAGGCTACCATGTAAAGCTTTGCAGGGTATGACACCATATGAAGCATGGTGGGGTAAGAGACCTACCTTGGATCATTGCAAAGTATTTGGATGTTTGGCATATGCATATATGCCATCACAATTAAGACACAAGTTAGAACCTAAAGCTGAAAAGTATGTATTCATTGGTTATGATGACAAGCAGATGGGTTATAGATTGTGGAGTCCATCCACAAAGCAATTCATTTTGTACAAGGATGTTACATTTGATGAGCAAGGTACTTGGTATGCACGTACAATCAATATTAATACAGGTGATGAAGAAGTTGTGAGTCAAAAGAAAGGTAAATCAAAGGTTCAGATATTTGATGAAGAGGAGAATAATGAAGTGCAGGTTGAAGTTGAATAAATGCCAAGATTTGATCGCGAGTGTGAAGAACCAGAAACCTCAAGGAGTGGAGAACTCAGAAGGTCAACAAGACACAAGTGGCAACCTACAAGGTATAGTTATGACACTTCTTTTTTGGCTACCAAAGATTATGCTTACATGATAAAGGTAGATGAAGACCCGTCCACATATGAAGAGGCAAAAGGTGTTGGTGCAATTCAAGCCTTCACAATTTGGCTTGTAGATATCATTTGAAGGAAGGATCATAGGAACTTATGCTTATAAGTTCTTACCATTTTATCTCTTGTAAAAGTCTAAATGACTTGGCATTCTTATGTAATCACTTAGATGGTATAAGTTGAGAGAATATCTCCCTACTTTTAGAGGAGTGATTGAAGGGAGCCAAGAATTCAAATTTGAAATCAAACTCTCACTCACTTGATATATATAAGTTGTACTTGAAAAGTCACGGTGTGAGTGTCACCATTCCCGAGGCTAATTTCATCTATCATTGAGTGTGTGAGCTCTAATCCATAGCCTACACCTTTGAGTACCATTTGGCAATGTTTATCATGTCAATGGGAATGTACATCAATGTGAATTAATACATATCTCTACATTCATCATCTCTGTTATTCTCTGAGTGTACTACTTCAAGCCTGTCAACTTCAAAGAGGCATATCTCAGTGTCTACTGCACCAAATCAAGTGATTCAAAGCTTGGTAGATCCAGCTCAAAGTATTCTACAATCATAAAAAGTTGGAAGCAATTTGGTTCAGCCAATCTCGAGAAATCGCGGTCGAAGTGCTCACTGGTATTTGTCTGCACATTTCCTAAAAAGTCGGGAGTGTTCCTAACTTTGCTAAAGTGATTTCTCTGAGTATACTTTATCATTTTATCTCATTCCACTTGAAAATGGTAGCTTACTAAGCTAATAGAATATCTCTAGAAGGAATTTTGCCAATTGTAAGTGTATTGGTCATACTGAGTGAAAGACTGAGCAGGTGTCAATACCAAAATAGCAAGTTTTCTTAGATTTGTGAAGTATCAAGTAGTCTGTATTGATTTGATCACTACACACATCATTTGCAAAGTACATATATGATCTCTTGGTATCATTTGGAAGCTAAGGGTGTCTACTAATCATATCCGGAGTCATTGAGGGCTGGTGCAAAGCAGGATTAGCAGCACCTACTCAATCTTCTAGGTGTATCCAACCATTTCTCCCAACAACAGTGGTATCAGAGCAAACAAGGTAACATGGGAGATGGTTTTCCTTCATTCATTGACAAATTTGAGAGGAACAATTATCAAGCTCGGTCTCTAAGGATGAAGACCTCTACAAGGAAGAAGTCTATTTGGATTCATCTCAGGAGATGAGGAATTGCCCTCATTCAAAGCAAGGGGTCTACCCACCAAGGAAGAACAAGAAAGGCTCAATACATGGTGTGCAAAAGATGCATTGGCAAGGTCTTATCTTCATAACTCTATATCTGATTTCCTTTTACCTCACATGAGGAAATGTAAGACTTCCCAAGAAACTTGGGAAACCTTGTCATCATACTTTTCATCTAATACAAGGGCCAGGAAGAATCAATTGTGGATTGAATTCACAACCCTTAGGAAGCAACCAAAGCAATCAGTCTCAGAATTTGTGACCAAGGTCAAGGATGTGGCAGACCAATTAGCAAGCATAGGAGAGGAGATTGAAGAGGAACAAATAGTAAGGCAAGTAACCAATGGACTAAAGGCAGATGATAAGTGGGACAGCTTCACCACTGCAATGGATCTCTACATGGACATGCATACCCCAGATCTCACAACTCTGATGAGCCAACTATTCACACATGAAACAAAGTTCACAAAGGTTGGAGATACATCTAAAGGTAACACTCCTTCTGCCCTATATACTGATAAAAAGGTTAAAGACAAAGGTAAAGGTAAGAAGCAAGAAGAAGAAGGCTCTACCTCCCAAGCTAACTGTTGATGTATAAAACACCACAAGAAATGAATTAATGTGACACTAGAACACCTCTATGGTCACCATTAACTCATTTCCACTCCAAACTTTGAGAAATGATAGCTTAAAGTGAGAACTTTGCTTCTACAGAAATTCCTAGTCACCGAAATGACATACCTTCAGTATTTTGCTAATTTCTCCTAGCTCAAGTATGCTTTCTTCATGAAACTTTATAGGCTGAAACTAGAAGAGTAGAGCTTTCCAACAAGCTATCATATGCATCAAACGGAGCTCTAGAACTCAAGTTATGGCCCTCACAAGATGACCCTGTATGACCTTCCAAGACTGGAAATCTTGCCTGTTTTAGTATTCCTGATGTCCAAAAATAAAAAATTCGATGCCTGGCATCGAATTTCAGTCCAAGTCGATGCCGGGCATCGACTTTGAGCTTTTTTAGGCCCTTTTTCTGCACCAGAAATACTCTCTTTTACACACACATGAAGAAGACCACTTGTATGCTAGAAGTCGATGCCAGGCATTGACTTTATGCTCAAACTCGATGCCAGGCATCGAGTTGCTCCACAAACTTCATATTTTTAAAAGATTCAACAACATTTAACACACAGAGAATGAAAAAATGACTTTTGAGCCAAGATTCGATGCCAGGCATCGAATTGCTCAGAAAACTTGAACTTTTGAATTCATCACACAGTAGGCAATCATGGAGATGATGAAGAGAGACTCATACACAGAACTTTACTCAGTTCTTCTCATAACTATAAAAAACTCAGAAGTTTTACAGATGCTTTCTCACTCAGAGAAGCCCGACTATACTCAGTCATACAAAAATGAGTTCTTCTCACTTTCTCTCTCTCTCTTCCTCCTTCTTCTTCTCTCGCGTCAGTTAATACTAACTAACTTATATAGATTTTCTCATTCCCGTGATTTTTAAAAAACTTCTAGAACTAAAGTGGACTAACTTTACAAGTATGATACACTTGTGAATTTGTCCCTTCACATAGGCATGGGGTTTTCTTTCTAAGATTTGACCTTCAAATATATGTCTAATTAGTGATTGTTTCTCCAACAGCTCCCCCTCAATCACTAATTGACATTCCCTGTTTCTTCATATCTTCTTCTTTTCTTTTACTCCTGCCATGCTTTTGAATCTGCTGGTCTTCACACCATCCAAGCTCTTTGTCATTATGTCTGCTAACTGATCTTTAGTAGAAATGTACTCCACTTCAATCTCCTTCTCCATTACCTTTTCTCTGAGAAAATGATATTGTATCTCTATGTGCTTTGTTCTTGCATGAAATACTGGATTTGCTGCAAGATAGAGTGAACTCATATTATCTCCATGTATTGTAGGTGTACCTTGATCAATGCCTAAGCTCTTGAACAATGTCTGCATCCATATGACTTCCTTAGCTGCTTCCACAAGTCCTTTGTACTCTGCTTCAGTTGATGATAATGCTACTGTATGTTGTTTCTTGGAACACCAACTTACAAGCTTATCACCAATGTATATCATGTAACCATGAGTTGATCTCCTGTCATCTTGATTACCTGCCCAGTCTGAGTCACTGTAGGCTCTCAACTTCAAATCTGATGTAAAAGGATAATATAATCCTTCCTTTATAGTTCCTTTGATATATCTGAGAACTCTTTGACCTGCAATCCAATGTGGGTCCTTTGGACAATGCATGAATTGTGACAAAACTCCCACTGCATAACTAAGATCAGGTCTTGTTAGTGTAGCATAAATCAAACTACCCACAAGAGATTGATACTTCCTCATATCTTTGTAGTCTGCACCATCATATTTACTGAGCTTGTGATTAACTTCAAGTGGAGTTGAAGCTTCTCTGCAATTTTCCATATCAAACTTCTTCAAAAAGTTCAGAAGATACCTTTCTTGTGACACATATATGCCATGATCTGTATAAGTAACTTCCATTCCAAGAAAGTATGATAACTTTCCTAGGTCACTGATCTTAAATTCTTTCTCAAGTAATCTCTTTACCTCCTTGATTCCTTCATCTGAAGTACCTGTGATTATAATGTCATCTACATAAATACAAATGTAGATTGTACCTTCCTCTGTTCTTTTGATAAGTAGACTTGAATATGCTTTTGAACTTTGATATCCAAGATCATTGAGATACTTCACCAGTCTATAGTTCCAAGCTCTTGGAGCTTGCTTCAATCCATACAATGCTCTTCTCAACCTGCAAACAAAATTTGGATACCTGGAATCTATAAACCCTTGAGGTTGTTCCATGTATACCTCATCTGATATGTATCCATTCAAGAATGCATTTTTTATATCCAATTGACTTAGAGTCCATCCTTTTGAAGCTGCAATAGCAATGATTGTCCTTATAGTTGACATCTTAGCTACAAGACTGAATGTCTCATCATAATCTATGCCATAGGTCTGGGCATAGCCTTTCACCACCAATCTAGCTTTGTATCTGGCTATACTTCCATCTGCAAGCTTCTTCACTTTATAAACCCATTTATTTCCAATTACTTTCTTACCATTTGGTTTAGGAACAAGTTCCCATGTCTTGTTCTCCTCCAGTGCATTAAACTCTTCCTTCATTGCTTCTTCCCATTGCTTCTTACCTTTAGCTTCATCATAGTTCTGAGGTTCTTCATCATCTTTGACCATATATGCATAGTTCTTCTGAGTTATGTAAGAAGTATCATAAGAATACCTTTCTGGTTGTCTTCTAGTCCTGCTTGACCTTCTTGGTTCACATTCTTCATAAGTTTCTGTATACACCTCTTCATCAAATATAGCAGCTTCTTCATTCATTCTTGTTAATCCACTTCTGGATGTACTTGCTTGCATATAGTCTTCATCTCTATTCACCTGCACAATTGATTTTCCTTTGTCACATCTTCTTACCTCTTCTTCAAATTCTTCAGCTGTATGACTTTGATCTGCATACCAACTTTTCTGTTCATCAAATGTAACATCTCTAGAAACAATAAATTGTTTGGTTAGAGGATTCCACAATCTGTAACCCATCTGCTTTTCATCATAACCAATGAACACATATTTTTCTGCCTTTGGTTCAAGTTTATGCCTAAGCTGTGATGGCACATAAGCATATGCAATTGATCCAAACACTCTACAATGATCTAGTGTTGGTTTCTTACCCCACCAAGCTTCATATGGAGTCATTCCATTCAGAGCAGCACATGGTAATCTATTCACAAGATATGTAGCTGTATTTACAGCCTCAGCCCAAAGATAATTTGGACAGTTCTTCTCCTTTAGCATAGCTCTAGCAAACTCAACCAAAGTCCTGTTCCTTCTTTCTGCTACACCATTTTGTTGTGGTGTATACCTGCAAGTTATTTCTCTCTTAATACCTGCATTCCAAAGATAATCATTGAATTCTTGGGAGAAGTATTCTCCCCCTCCATCAGACCTCAGTCTCTTAAGCTTTTGACCTGTGACTCTCTCTGCATATGCATGAAAATGCTTGAAAGCTCCAAACACTTCTGATCTTTCCTTCAAAACATATAATGTTATCCATCTTGTAGCATCATCAATGAAAAGAACATAATACCTTGAGCCACTGATAGATCCTTCTTTTGTTGGTCCCCATACATCTGTATGAATGAGCTCAAGTACTCCATCATGTTTGAATCCTTTCTTTTGAAATGGTAACCTGTGTGCTTTACCCATTTGACATGCTTCACATTTATAAACCATATGTTGACTTTGCACATTTGGTAATCCTAGTACAGACTGATTAGCAACCATAGCTTTAATTCCTCTTTCATTGAAATGACCTAATCTCTTATGCCAGAGATCAAGTTCTGTAATCACTGCTTCACCATGTGTGAGCAAAGCTTGACCAATGTTCCCTTGCACTCTTAAAGTAAAGAGTCTACCTTCTTTCTTACCAGAGACAATCTGATTATATCCATTCTCTGGATCTTCCACAAATACTCCTTCATTTGTAAACCTGACTTGAAAACCTTTTTCAACTATCTGTCCCACACTAATCAAGTTTTTAGGTATTGTGGGAACATACAAAACATTGGTTAGCAAATCTGCTCCACTCTTGCATTTCACTTTTCCAATTGAATGTACACTATGTCTTGTATTATCACCAGTTTGAACTGTGTGACTCGAAATACCTTTTTCCAATTCTGACATCAATTCTATGTTTCCTGACAAATGATTAGAACATCCAGAGTCAATGTAAAATACCTTTAGATCTTCTTTATCTGATGTGTTGATTGAGTTCATCATCAATGATGTATGACTTTCATTCTGTGTGTCATTTGCATAGTTGTAGTAGGTGGTGTTGTAGGATTGATTCTGTCCCCAACTTCTTCCTCCACCTCTACCATAGCCTCCTCTTTGACTTTGTCTACCTCTTTGAAAATTACTTTGATATCTACCACCTCGACCTCTGCTATTGTTGTTTTGATTCTGGTTTGATCCTTGTTGGTTGTGCCAACAGTCATGAGCCAAATGATCACTCAATCCACAGATCCAACAAGCCTTCTTATTGTTATTTTGATTACCTCTTCCTCTTCCAAAGCCTCTTGCTCTTCCTCTGCCAGTGCCTTTACCTCTTGCATAATAAGCTTGAGAATTAGACTCCTCTTCATCCTTTGCTTTACCTTTATCTCCTTTCTTCTTATTCTTCATGTACATTGCAGAACTTTGACCTTTATCTCCATCTCCCTTCAAGTCTTGCTCATATGTGAGCATCAAACCAAGCAACTGGTTCAAATCTGGAACATAATGATTTAATGAAAGTTCTGTTGATAAGACAAAAGGTTTCCACCTTTCATCCCCTCTCAAGCCTGCAAGTAGTTGAGCAATCAATCTGTGATCTTCAACATCTTCATCTATGGATCCAAGACTATCTGCTAGATCCTTCATCTTAGTGACATAATCACTAATGGTTTGACTTGGCTTCTTCTTGAATGTTGTAAACTCTGACCATAGACTTGCTTTCCGTGCTTTAGTAGTGCTTTGGAAATGATATTCCAATGCATTCCATATATCTTCTGATGATTCCAATCCTGTGATGTGTGGTAGCAAATGATCTGAGATTGTATTGTAGATGTAGGCTTTTGCACTTGCATCCTTCTTCTGCCAATGCTTTAAAGCATCAAGTTCTTCTTTCTTTGGTCGGCTTTCATCTTCAAATACTGGCTTCTCTTCTTCACCTGTTACATATACCATGAGATCCTTACTCATAAGTAAGGCTTCCATTCTCATTACCCATGCGGGGTAATTATCTCTGTCCAGTTTGTCAATGGAGATATGATCTGCCATAGTTCTTTCCTTCTGCTGCAACCTGTGAGCTTAAAGGATAAAGAATAATACCTTTGGAAGTTCTTTGTGTATGAGGATACTTCGAAAGTAATCTTTTGATGCCTTGTGTCTTCAAATGCTTCACCTTTCAAACTTTAATGGAAAACTTTACAAAACTTCTCGTACCTTTGTCGTCTTCTGCTCTCGAGAATCTTTCTGCTCTGATACCACTTGTTGATGTATAAAACACCACAAGAAATGAATTAATGTGACACTAGAACACCTCTATGGTCACCATTAACTCATTGCCACTCCAAACTTTGAGAAATGATAGCTTAAAGTGAGAACTTTGCTTCTACAGAAATTCCTAGTCACCGAAATGACATACCTTCAGTATTTTGCTAATTTCTCCTAGCTCAAGTATGCTTTCTTCATGAAACTTTATAGGCTGAAACTAGAAGAGTAGAGCTTTCCAACAAGCTATCATATGCATCAAACAGAGCTCTAGAACTCAAGTTATGGCCCTCACAAGATGACCCTGTATGACCTTCCAAGATTCGAAATCTTGCCTGTTTTAGTATTCCTGATGTCCAAAAATAAAAAATTCGATGCCTGGCATCGAATTTCAGTCCAAGTCGATGCCGGGCATCGACTTTGAGCTTTTTTAGGCCCTTTTTCTGCACCAGAAATACTCTCTTTTACACACACATGAAGAAGACCACTTGTATGCTAGAAGTCGATGCCAGGCATCGACTTTATGCTCAAACTCGATGCCAGGCATCGAGTTGCTCCACAAACTTCATATTTTTAAAAGATTCAACAACAGTTAACACACAGAGAATGAAAAAATGACTTTTGAGCCAAGATTCGATGCCAGGCATCGAATTGCTCAGAAAACTTGAACTTTTGAATTCATCACACAGTAGGCAATCATGGAGATGATGAAGAGAGACTCATACACAGAACTTTACTCAGTTCTTCTCATAACTATAAAAAACTCAGAAGTTTTATAGATGCTTTCTCACTCAGAGAAGCCCGACTATACTCAGTCATACAAAAATGAGTTCTTCTCACTTTCTCTCTCTCTCTTCCTCCTTCTTCTTCTCTCGCGTCAGTTAATACTAACTAACTTATATAGATTTTCTCATTCCCGTGATTTTTAAAAAACTTCTAGAACTAAAGTGGACTAACTTTACAAGTATGATACACTTGTGAATTTGTCCCTTCACATAGGCATGGGGTTTTCTTTCTAAGATTTGACCTTCAAATATATGTCTAATTAGTGATTGTTTCTCCAACACTAACTATGCAGGGAGAGGTAGATCTTCAAGAGGTAGAGGCAGAGGAGGTAAGTCAGGTAGGGGGAGACCCTACAATTCATCACCATGCAACATTTGTGGATTATCTAACCATACCACAGATGAGTGCTACAGAAACTACAAAAATCAGAGAGGAAGAGGCTATCAAAGAGGTGGATACTCTCAAGGCAGAGGAAGGTTCAACCAACACCAAGGCTACAATGGCTACAACAATAACTACAAGAACAATTACAACAACAACCACAATGGTAACTACCAAGGAGGATTCAGAAATAGGAAAGACTACAACAACTACACAGAGGAGCAAGATGACTCCCTATTGATCATGAATATGACTTCCAAGTCAGGTATCAATGATGATCATCTGTTTTATATTGATTCAGGGTGTTCTAATCATGTAGCTGGCAATGTGGCACTACTCTCCGATCTTGAGGAACCCAAGGGCAGACATCAAGTACAGACAGGTGATGATACTAAGCATTCTGTAGTAAAGATTGGTAATGTAAAAACTTATGATGGTAACCAGAACCTATTGAGCAGGGTACTTTATGTACCAACTATTACCAAAAACTTAATGAGTGTTGGTCAGATTGTGGAGAAAGGTTTGCAAGTCAGATTCACTGAGCATGGAGCATATGTGGAGGACCCAAGACATGGATTCAAAAGGATAGCCAAGGGAGAGAAATCAGGTAGATTATTTACTTTTGAGCTAGAAGACACCAAAAACATTGCTTTATACAATTACAAGGATCAAACACTTTCAGAATTAGAAAAATGGCACAAGAGATTAGGTCACATAGGTGAAAGGACCTTAAAGCAAATGTGCAGGGATCAATGTGTACTTGGGATACCTAATGTATCCAAGCAACACATGATTTACAAATGTGGTGCTTGTCAATTTGGTAAGTCTCACAGGTTACCTTATACAAGGAAAGGTTTTATGCATGAAGACTACCTAGACTTGGTGCAGGGGACCTAGCAAGGATCCCTCCATTTCAGGATCAAGGTACTATGTGTCTTTCATTGATGATTATAGTAGATGGACTGTGTTATAATTTATGAAGCACAAGGATGAAGTGTTTAATTGTTTCAAAAGATATCTTGCACTAGTTGAAAATCAAACAGGAAGGAACTTGAAGAAGCTAAGGTCAGATGGAGGAGGAGAATACTTCTCCAATGAGTTTGAAGATTTCTTGCAGGAAAGAGGCATCAAAAGGGAGATAACCACAAGGTACTCACCTGAACAAAATGGGGTAGCTGAAAGAAGGAATAGACTTATTGTTGAAACAGCTAGGTCTATGCTTAATGAAAAAAAGTTGCCAAATTATCTTTGGGTAGAGAGTGTATCTACTGCCACCTATCTCATAAACAGGTTGCCATCAGAATCACTTGATGGAATGACACCTTATGAAGCTTGGCATGGTAAGAGACCTTCATTGGATCATTGCAAAATTTTTGGTTGTGTAGCATATGTGCATATTCCCTCACAGATAAGGGGAAAGCTAGACCCTAAAGCAGAAAAATGCATTTTCATTGGGTATGACTTGAATAAAAAAGGGCACAGATTCTACAACCCAACCAATAAAAGGTTCAAGGTAAGCAGAGATGTCATCTTTGATGAGAATGACTCATGGTATGAGAATGAATGCAGGAAGGTTAGTCTACCTTATGATTTGGAAGAGGAGTTTCCAAAACTCTCAAAGGAAGAACCAATCCAGAAGGAAGACTCAAGTTTAGAAGATGATGACACAATCAATCTTGAAGAATTCAAGGCATGGAAGTCCAGAGGAAAGATGAAGATGAAGAAGCTTGAAGATATACTAGAATCTTCAAATCAAGCAATGAGGAGATCTCATAGAGAAAGTAAGAAGCCTATAAGATATGGGTATGATACATCGCTTGTAACTAAGCATTCAATTTATCTTGCAAAGGACTTGTTAAGTGAAGAACCAGGTTCATATGAAGAGGCAGTCACCAAACCAGAATGGAAAGGAGCTATGGATGAAGAAATAGAAGCTCTCAAGGAGAGTGACACATGGAACTTGGTACCCAAGAAGGATTCTATGAAGGTGATAGGATCCAGATGGATCTATAAACTAAAAAGGAACTCTGATGGTACAATCAACAGGTACAAAGCTAGGTTGGTAGCCAAGGGTTTTGCACAAACCCTAGGCATTGATTATGAGGAGACATTTTCTCCTGTGGCTAAGATGCCAACAATCAGAGTATTGGTGAGTGTACTTGCATCCAAGAATTGGAACATGTACCAATTAGATGTCAAGAATGCTTTCTTGAATGGATGGATATCTGAAGAAGTCTACATGTCCCAACCACCTAGGTATGAAGATCCCAAGAAGGTAAATTATGTTTGTAAATTGAAGAAGGCTCTATATGGATTGAAGTAGGCACCTAGAGCATGTAACTACAGGCTGTCAACATACCTCCAAGACCAAGGGTTTACTATGAGCAAGGAAGAAACTTCATTGTTTATCAAAAGGAGAAATTCAGAGGTAATCTATCTCTGTGTTTATGTTGATGACATCATCATTATAGGTAATGATGTACAAGGAATCAGAAGCATCAAAAATCAGATGATGAAGGAGTTCAAGATCAGTGATCTTGGATTATTGAAATACTTTCTAGGGATGCTAAAGTCTGTACTACTCCAATGGCAGTCAACCTAAAGCTAAGTGCTCATGAAGGGGATGAAGTCCAAGACATTACAGGATATCAAAGTATGGTAGGTAGTTTGAATTATGCTACCTTGATCAGAATTGACATAGCATATGGAGTTAGTGTGCTAAGTCAATTCATGCACAAACCAAGGGTACCTCATCTAGAGGCTGCAAAGAAGATCTTGAAGTATCTAAAGGGAACTCAGAACCATGGTTTGTACTTTCCTTATACATCAGATATTGACATTAAAGTATATTCAGATGCAGATTGGGCAGGATGCAAGGATGATAGGAGGAGCACATCAGGATACTTATCTTTTGCAAGTGATAAACCTATTTCTTAGTGAACCAAGAAGCAACCAACAGTGGCATTGTCATCCAGTGAAGTAGAGTATAGAGGGCTAGCCAATGCCACTCAAGAAGCTATTTGGTTAAAGCTTTTGTATACAGAGTTAGGCCTATACACTAGGCCCCCAATTATCTTTGGAGACAACACAAGTTCTCTTCACCTTGCAACTAATCCAATATATCATGCTAGGACAAAACACATAGAGGTTCATTACCACTATGTGAGAGAGAAGTTACTAAGCAGGGACCTTCAGTTGACCTATGTGTCTACTAATATGCAATGTGCATATTTACTCACCAAAGCTTTGGATGGAAACAAATTATGCAGATTCAAAAACATGATTGGATTGCAGGATGTGATTGAAGAATGAAGATGAAGACTTAAGCCGAAATGTTTGGCTTGAGGGGGAGCTGTTGGTGCAATTCAAGCCTTCACAATTTGGCTTGTAGATATCATTTGAAGGAAGGATCATAGGAACTTATGCTTATAAGTTCTTACCATTTTATCTCTTGTAAAAGTCTAAATGACTTGGCATTCTTATGTAATCACTTACCTAATAGATTTGTGGAAAATTAGATGGTATAAGTTGAGAGAATATCTCCCTACTTTTAGAGGAGTGATTGAAGGGAGCCAAGAATTCAAATTTGAAATCAAACTCTCACTCACTTAATATATATAAGTTGTACTTTAAAAGTCGCGGTGTGAGTGTCACCATTCCCGAGGATAATTTCATCTATCATTGAGTGTGTGAGCTCTACTCCATAGCCTACACCTCTGAGTACCATTTGGCAATGTTTATCATGTCAATGGGAATGTACATCATGTCAATTGGATCAGTGAAGGCCAAGGATGGAAGTACTCTTTTGAGTAAGGTCTTGTATGTTCCTACAATTCCTAAGAATCTGATAAGTGTAGGACAAATTGTTGAAAAAGGTTATGAAGTTAGATTCACTAATGAAGGAGTGTTTGTGGAAGACCCTAGCAATGGGTATAAACAAATTGTTTCAGGGAAGAAAGAAGGAAGGTTGTTCACATTGAAGATTCAAGGTAACGTTGGTCATGCCTTGTTCACTTATGGAGGACATAAGATCTCTGACTTAGATCTTTGGCACAAGAGGCTTGGACACTTCAATGAAAGAGGTATCAAAGATATGATTAACAATGGTTCAGTGCTTGGATTGCCTAATGTTGCAGGTCAACATATGACATACAGATGTGAGGCATTAGCTCTACTCCATAGCCTACACCTCTGAGTACCATTTTGCAATGTTTACCATGTCAATGGGAATGTACATCCATGTGAATTAATACATATCTCTACATTCATCATCTCTGTTATTCTCTGAGTGTACTACTTCAAGTCTGTCAAGTTCAAAGAGGCATATCTCAGTGTCTACTGCACCAAATCAAGTGATTCCAAGCTTGATAGATCCACCTCAAAGTATTCTACAAGCATACAGCGTTGGAAGCAATTTGGTTCAGCCAATCTCGAGAAATCGCGGTCGAAGTGCTCACTTGTATTTGTCTGCACATTTCCTAAAAAGTCGGGAGTGTTCCTAACTTTGCTAAAGTGATTTCTCTGAGTATACTTTATCATTTTATCTCATTCCACTTGAAAATGGTAGCTTACTAAGCTAATAGAATATCTCCAGAAGGAATTTTGCCAATTGTAAGTGTATTGGTCATACTGAGTGAAAGACTGAGCAGGTGTCAATACCAAAATAGCAAGTTTTCTTAGATTTGTGAAGTATCAAGTAGTCTATATTGATTTGATCACTACACACATCATTTGCAAAGTACATATATGATCTCTTGGTATCATTTGGAAGCTAAGGGTGTCTACTAATCATATCTGGAGTCACTGAGGGCTGGTGCAAAGCAGGATTAGCAGCACCTACTCAATCTTCTAGGTGTATCCAACCATTTCTCCCAACAACAGTGGTATCAGAGCAAACAAGGTACCATGGGAGATGGTTTTCCTTCATTCATTGACAAATTGGAGAGGAAGAATTATCAAGCTTGGTCTCTAAGGATGAAGACCTATCTACAAGGAAGAAGTCTATCTGGATTCATCTAAGGAGATGAGGAATTGCCCTCATTCAAAGCAAGGGGTCTACCCACCAAGGAAGAACAAGAAAGGCTCAATACATGGTGTGCAAAAGATGCATTGGCAAGGTCTTATCTTCTTAACTCTATATATGATTTCCTTTTACCTCACATCAGGAATTGTAAGACTTCCCAAGAAACTTGGGAAACCTTGTCATCATACTTTTCATCTACTACAAGGGCCAGGAAGAATCAATTGTGGATTGAATTCACAACCCTTAGGAAGCAACCAAAGCAATCAGTCTCAGAATTTGTGACCAAGGTCAAGGATGTGGCAGACCAATTAGCAAGCATAGGAGAGGAGATTGAAGAGGAACAAATAGTAAGGCAAGTAACCAATGGACTAGAGGCAGATGATAAGTGGGAAAGCTTCACCACTATAATGGATCTCTACATGGACATGCATACCCCAGATCTCACAACTCTGATGGGCCAACTATTCACACATGAAGCAAAGTTCACAAAGGTTGGAGATACATTTAAAGCTAACACTCCTTCTGCCCTATATACTGATAAAAAGGTTAAAGACAAAGGTAAAGGTAAGAAGCAAGAAGAAGAAGGCTCTACCTCCCAAGCTAACTATGCAGGGAGAGGTAGATCTTCAAGAGGTAGAGGCAGAGGAGGTAAGTCAGGTAGGGGGAGACCCTACAATTCATCACCATGCAACATTTGTGGATTATCTAACCATACCACAGATGAGTGCTACAGAAACTACAAAAATCAGAGAGGAAGAGGCTATCAAAGAGGTGGATACTCTCAAGGCAGAGGAAGGTTCAACCAACACCAAGGCTACAATGGCTACAACAATAACTACAACAACAATTACAACAACAACCACAATGGTAACTACCAAGGAGGATTCAGAAATAGGAAAGACTACAACAACTACACAGAGGAGCAAGATGACTCCCTATTGATCATGAATATGACTTCCAAGTCAGGTATCAATGATGATCATTTGTTTTATATTGATTCAGGGTGTTCTAATCATGTAGCTGGCAATGTGGCACTACTCTCTGATCTTGAGGAACCCAAGGGCAAACACCAAGTACAGACAGGTGATGATACTAAGCATTCTGTAGTAAAGATTGGAAATGTAAAAACTTGTGATGGTAACCAGAACCTATTGAGCAGGGTACTTTATGTACCAACTATTACCAAAAACTTAATGAGTGTTGGTCAGATTGTGGAGAAAGGTTTGCAAGTCAGATTCACTCAACATGGAGCATATGTGGAGGACCCAAGACATGGATTCAAAAGGATAGCCAAGGGAGAGAAATCAGGTAGATTATTTACTTTTGAGCTAGAAGACACCAAAAACATTGCTTTATACAATTACAAGGATCAAACACTTTCAGAATTAGAAATATGGCACAAGAGATTAGGTCACATAGGTGAAAGGACCTTAAAGCAAATGTGCAGGGATCAATGTGTGCTTGGGATACCTAATGTGTCCAAGCAACACATGATTTACAAATGTGGTGCTTGTCAATTTGGTAAGTCTCACAGGTTACCTTATACAAGGAAAGGTTTTATGCATGAAGACTACCTAGACTTGGTGCACACAGATGTTTGGGGACCTAGCAAGGATCCCTCCATTTCAGGATCAAGGTACTATGTGTCTTTCATTGATGATTATAGTAGATGGACTGTGTTATAATTTATGAAGCACAAGGATGAAGTGTTTAATTGTTTCAAAAGATATCTTGCACTAGTTGAAAATCAAACAGGAAGGAACTTGAAGAAGCTAAGGTCAAATGGAGGAGGAGAATACTTCTCCAATGAGTTTGAAGATTTCTTGCAGGAAAGAGGCATCAAAAGGGAGATAACCACAAGGTACTCACCTGAACAAAATGGGGTAGCTGAAAGAAGGAATAGACTTATTGTTGAAACAGCTAGGTCTATGCTTAATGAAAAGAAGTTGCCAAATTATCTTTGGGCAGAGAGTGTATCTACTGCCACCTATCTCATAAACAGGTTGCCATCAAAATCACTTGATGGAATGACACCTTATGAAGCTTGGCATGGTAAGAGACCTTCATTGGATCATTGCAAAATTTTTGGTTGTGTAGCATATGTGCATATTCCCTCACAGATAAGGGGAAAGCTAGACCCTAAAGCAGAAAAATGTATTTTCATTGGGTATGACTTGAATAAAAAAGGGTACAGATTCTACAACCCAACCAATAAAGGGTTCAAGGTAAGCAGAGATGTCATCTTTGATGAGAATGACTCATGGTATGAGAATGAATGCAGGAAGGTTAGTCTACCTTATGATTTGGAAGAGAAGTTTCCAAAACTCTCAAAGGAAGAACCAATCCAGAAGGAAGACTCAAGTTCAGAAGATGATGACACAATCAATCTTGAAGAATTCAAGGCATGGAAGTCCAGAGGAAAGATGAAGATGAAGAAGCTTGAAGATATACTAGAATCTTCAAATCAAGCAATGAGGAGATCTTAGAGAGAAAGTAAGAAGCCTATAAGATATGGGTATGATACATCTCTTGTAACTAAGCATTCAATTTATCTTGCAAAGGACTTGTTAAGTGAAGAACCAGGTTCATATGAAGAGGCAATCACCAAACCAGAATGGAAAGGAGCTATGGATGAAGAAATAGAAGCTCTCAAGGAGAGTGACACATGGGACTTGGTACCCAAGGAGGATTCTATGAAGGTGATAGGATCCAGATGGATCTATAAACTAAAAAGGAACTCTGATGGTACAATCAACAGGTACAAAGCTAGGTTGGTAGCCAAGGGTTTTGCACAAACCCTAGGCATTGATTATGAGGAGACATTTTCTCCTGTGGCTAAGATGCCAACAATCAGAGTATTGGTGAGTGTAGTTGCATCCAAGAATTGGAACATGTACCAATTAGATGTCAAGAATGCTTTCTTGAATGGATGGATATCTGAAGAAGTCTACATGTCCCAACCACCTGGGTATGAAGATCCCAAGAAGGTAAATTATGTTTGTAAATTGAAGAAGGCTCTATATGGATTGAAGTAGGCACCTAGAGCATGGAACTACAGGCTGTCAACATACCTCCAAGACCAAGGGTTTACTATGAGCAAGGAAGACACTTCATTGTTTATCAAAAGGAGAAAGTCAGAGGTAATCTATCTCTGTGTTTATGTTGATGACATCATCATTATAGGTAATGATGTCCAAGGAATCAGAAGCATCAAAAATCAGATGATGAAGGAGTTCAAGATCAGTGATCTTGGATTATTGAAATACTTTCTAGGGATGCTAAAGTCTCTACTACTCCAATGGAAGTCAACCTAAAGCTAAGTGCTCATGAAGGGGATGAAGTCCAAGACATTACAGGATATCAAAGTATGGTAGGTAGTTTGAATTATGCTACCTTGATCAGAATTGAAATAGCATATGGAGTTAGTGTGCTAAGTCAATTCATGCACAAACCAAGGGTACCTCATCTAGAGGCTGCAAAGAACATCTTGAAGTATCTAAAGGGAACTCAGAACCATAAGTTTGTACTTTCCTTATACATCAGATATTGACATTAAAGTATATTTTGATGCAGATTGGGCAGGATGCAAGGATGATAGGAGGAGCACATCAGGATACTTATCTTTTGCAGGTGATAAACCTATTTCTTAGTCAGCCAAGAAGCAACCAACAGTGGCATTGTCATCCACTGAAGCAGAGTATAGAGGGCTAGCCAATGCCACTCAAGAAGCTATTTGGTTAAAGCTTTTGTATACAGAGTTAGGCCTATACACTAGGCCCCCAATTATCTTTGGAGACAACACAAGTTCTCTTCACCTTGCAACTAATCCAATATATCATGCTAGGACAAAACACATAGAGGTTCATTACCACTATGTGAGAGAGAAGTTACTAAGCAGGGACCTTCAGTTGACCTATGTGTCTACTAATATGCAATGTGCATATATACTCACCAAAGATTTGGATGGAAACAAATTATGCAGATTCAAAAACATGATTGGATTGCAGGATGTGATTGAAGAATGAAGATGAAGACTTAAGCCAAAATGTTTGGCTTGAGGGGGAGCTGTTGGTGCAATTCAAGCCTTCACAATTTGGCTTGTAGATATCATTTGAAGGAAGGATCATAGGAACTTATGCTTATAAGTTCTTACCATTTTGTCTCTTGTAAAAGTCTAAATGACTTGGCATTCTTATGTAATCACTTACATAATAGATTTGTGGAAACTTAGATGGTATAAGTTGAGAGAATATCTCCCTACTTTTAGAGGAGTGATTGAAGGGAGCCAAGAATTCAAATTTGAAATCAAACTCTCACTCACTTAATATATATAAGTTGTACTTTAAAAGTCGCGGTGTGAGTGTCATCATTCCCGAGGCTAATTTCATCTATCATTGAGTGTGTGAGCTCTACTCCATAGCCTACACCTCTGAGTACCATTTGGCAATGTTTATCATGTCAATGGGAATGTACATCATGTCAATTGGATGAGTGAAGGCCAAGGATGGAAGTACTCTTTTGAGTAAGGTCTTGTATGTTCCTACAATTCCTAAGAATCTGATAAGTGTAGGACAAATTGTTGAAAAAGGTTATGAAGTTAGATTCACTAATGAAGGAGTGTTTGTGGAAGACCCTAGAAATGGGTATAAACAAATTGTTTCAGGGAAGAAAGAAGGAAGGTTGTTCACATTGAAGATTCAAGGTAACGTTGGTCATGCCTTGTTCACTTATGGAGGACATAAGATCTCTGAGTTAGATCTTTGGCACAAGAGGCTTGGACACTTCAATGAAAGAGGTATCAAAGATATGATTAAAAATGGTTCAGTGCTTGGATTGCCTAATGTTGCAGGTCAACATATGACATACAGATGTGAGGCATGTCAATTAGGTAAGGCTCATAAGCAATCTTACTCCAAGCATGGTTTCATGTATTCAAAGAAGCTTGAGTTGGTACATACAGATTGATGGGGACCATCAAAGGATTTCAATATCAATGGTTCAAGGTACTATGTGATTTATGTTGATGATGCTACCAGATGGATCACTATTTATGTGATCAAAGATAAGTCAAAAGTATTCAATACATTCAAACATTATCATGTGTATGCAGAAAGAATTATAGGTCATAAATTGAAGACACTAAGGTCAGATGGAGGGGGAGAGTATTGCTCTAATGAGTTTAGTGATTACTTGCGGAATGCAGGTATAAAAAGGGAAATCACTTGCAGGTACTCTCCTCAACAAAATGGTGTAGCAGAGAGAAGAAATAGAACTCTTGTTGAGTTTGCAAGGTCAATGATGAAGGAGAAAAATTGCCCAATTATTTGTGGGCTGAGGCTGTAAATACAGCTAGTTATTTGGTCAATAGGCTACCATGTAAAGCTTTGCAGGGTATGACACCATATGAAGCATGGTGGGGTAAAAGACCTACCTTGGATCATTGCAAAGTATTTGGATGTTTGGCATATGCATATATGCCATCACAATTAAGACACAAGTTAGAACCTAAAGCTGAAAAGTATGTATTCATTGGTTATGATGACAAGCAGATGGGTTATAGATTGTGGAGTCCATCCACAAAGCAATTCATTTTGTCCAAGGATGTTACATTTGATGAGCAAGGTACTTGGTATGCACGTACAATCAATATTAATACAGGTGATGAAGAAGTTGTGAGTCAAAAGAAAGGTAAATCAAAGGTTCAGATATTTGATGAAGAGGAGAATCATGAAGTGCAGGTTGAAGTTGAATAAATGCCAAGATTTGATCGTGAGTGTGAAGAACCAGAAACCTCAAGGAGTGGAGAACTCAGAAGGTCAACAAGACACAAGTGGCAACCTACAAGGTATAGTTATGACACTTCTTTTTTGGCTACCAAAGATTATGCTTACATGATAAAGGTAGATGAAGACCCGTCCACATATGAAGAGGCAAAAGCTGTTGGTGCAATTCAAGCCTTCACAATTTGGCTTGTAGATATCATTTGAAGGAAGGATCATAGGAACTTATGCTTATAAGTTCTTACCATTTTATCTCTTGTAAAAGTCTAAATGACTTGGCATTCTTATGTAATCACTTACCTAATAGATTCGTGGAAAATTAGATGGTATAAGTTGAGAGAATATCTCCCTACTTTTAGAGGAGTGATTGAAGGGAGCCAAGAATTCAAATTTGAAATCAAACTCTCACTCACTTGATATATATAAGTTGTACTTGAAAAGTCGCGGTGTGAGTGTCACCATTCCCGAGGCTAATTTCATCTATCATTGACTGTGTGAGCTCTACTCCATAGCCTACACCTCTGAGTACCATTTGGCAATTATTATCATGTCAATGGGAATGTACATCAATGTGAATTAATACATATCTCTACATTCATCATCTCTGTTATTCTCTGAGTGTACTACTTCAAGTCTGTCAACTTCAAAGAGGCATATCTCAGTGTCTACTGCACCAAATCAAGTGATTCAAAGCTTGGTAGATCCAGCTCAAAGTATTCTAAACGCATACAAAGTTGGAAGAAATTTTGTTCAGCCAATCTCGAGAAATCGCGGTCGAAGTGCTCACTGGTATTTGTCTGCACATTTCCTAAAAAGTCGGGAGTGTTCCTAACTTTGCTAAAGTGATTTCTCTGAGTATACTTTATCATTTTATCTCATTCTACTTGAAAATGGTAGCTTACTAAGCTAATAGAATATCTCTAGAAGGAATTTTGCCAATTGTAAGTGTATTGGTCATACTGAGTGAAAGACTGAGCAGGTGTCAATACCAAAATAGCAAGTTTTCTTAGATTTGTGAAGTATCAAGTAGTCTGTATTGATTTGATCACTACACACATCATTTGCAAAGTACATATATCATCTCTTGGTATCATTTGGAAGCTAAGGGTGTCTACTAATCATACCTGGAGTCACTGAGGGCTGGTGCAAAGCAGGATTAGCAGCACCTACTCAATCTTCTAGGTGTATCCAACCATTTCTCCCAACAACAGTGGTATCTGAGCAAACAAGGTAACATGGGAGATGGTTTTCCTTCATTCATTGACAAATTGGAGAGGAACAATTATCAAGCTTGGTCTCTAAGGATGAAGACCTATCTACAAGGAAGAAGTCTATCTGGATTCATCTCAGGAGATGAGGAATTGCCCTCATTCAAAGCAAGGGGTCTACCCACCAAGGAAGAACAAGAAAGGCTCAATACATGGTGTGCAAAAGATGCATTGGCAAGGTCTTATCTTCATAACTCTATATCTGATTTCCTTTTACCTCACATCAGGAATTGTAAGACTTCCCAAGAAACTTGGGAAACCTTGTCATCATACTTTTCATCTACTACAAGGGCCAGGAAGAATCAATTGTGGATTGAATTCACAACCCTTAGGAAGCAACCAAAGCAATCAGTCTCAGAATTTGTGACCAAGGTCAAGGATGTGGCAGACCAATTAGCAAGCATAGGAGAGGAGATTGAAGAGGAACAAATAGTAAGGCAAGTAACCAATGGACTAAAGGCAGATGATAAGTGGGAAAGCTTCACCACTACAATGGATCTCTACATGGACATGCATACCCCAGATCTCACAACTCTGATGGGCCAACTATTCACACATGAAGCAAAGTTCACAAAGGTTGGAGATACATCTAAAGCTAACACTCCTTCTGCCCTATATACTGATAAAAAGGTTAAAGACAAAGGTAAAGGTAAGAAGTAAGAAGAAGAAGGCTCTACCTCCCAAGCTAACTATGCAGGGAGAGGTAGATCTTCAAGAGGTAGAGGCAGAGGAGGTAAGTCAGGTAGGGGGAGACCCTACAATTCATCGCCATGCAACATTTGTGGATTATCTAACCATACCACAGATGAGTGCTACAGAAACTACAAAAATCAGAGAGGAAGAGGCTATCAAAGAGGTGGATACCCTCAAGGCAGAGGAAGGTTCAACCAACACCAAGGCTACAATGGCTACAACAATAACTACAACAACTCTTACAACAACAACCACAATGGTAACTACCAAGGAGGATTCAGAAATAGGAAAGACTACAACAACTACACAGAGGAGCAAGATGACTCCCTATTGATCATGAATATGACTTCCAAGTCAGGTATCAATGATGATCATTTGTTTTATATTGATTCAGGGTGTTCTAATCATGTAGCTGGCAATGTGGCACTACTCTCTGATCTTGAGGAACCCAAGGGCAAACATCAAGTACAGACAGGTGATGATACTAAGCATTTTGTAGTAAAGATTGGAAATGTAAAAACTTATGATGGTAACCAGAACCTATTGAGCAGGGTACTTTATGTACCAACTATTACCAAAAACTTAATGAGTGTTGGTCAGATTGTGGAGAAAGGTTTGCAAGTCAGATTCACTCAACATGGAGCATATGTGGAGGACCCAAGACATGGATTCAAAAGGATAGCCAAGGGAGAGAAATCAGGTAGATTATTTACTTTTGAGCTAGAAGACACCAAAAACATTGCTTTATACAATTACAAGGATCAAACACTTTCAGAATTAGAAATATGGCACAAGAGATTAGGTCACATAGGTGAAAGGACCTTAAAGCAAATGTGCAGGGATCAATGTGTGCTTGGGATACCTAATGTATCCAAGCAACACATGATTTACAAATGTGGTGCTTGTCAATTTGGTAAGTCTCACAGGTTACCTTATACAAGGAAAGGTTTTATGCATGAAGACTACCTAGACTTGGTGCACACAGATGTTTGGGGACCTAGCAAGGATCCCTCCATTTCAGGATCAAGGTACTATGTGTCTTTCATTGATGATTATAGTAGATGGACTGTGTTATAATTTATGAAGCACAAGGATGAAGTGTTTAATTGTTTCAAAAGATATCTTGCACTAGTTGAAAATCAAACGGGAAGGAACTTGAAGAAGCTAAGGTCAGATGTAGGAGGAGAATACTTCTCCAATGAGTTTGAAGATTTCTTGCAGGAAAGAGGCATCAAAAGGGAGATAACCACAAGCTACTCACCTGAACAAAATGGGGTAGCTGAAAGAAGGAATAGACTTATTGTTGAAACAGCTAGGTCTATGCTTAATGAAAAGAAGTTGCCAAATTATCTTTGGGTAGAGAGTGTATCTACTTCCACCTATCTCATAAAGAGGTTGCCATCAAAATTACTTGATGGAATGACACCTTATGAAGCTTGGCATGGTAAGAGACCTTCATTGGATCATTGCAAAATTTTTGGTTGTGTAGCATATGTGCATATTCCCTCATAGATAAGGGGAAAGCTAGACCCTAAAGCAGAAAAATGTATTTTCATTGGGTATGACGTGAATAAAAAAGGGTACATGTTGCTCTAGCACAATGGTGAGAACCACGTTAAGAAGCTTCACCTCCTTAATGTCAATCCGAGGGAGAGGTAGGAGTGATATGAAGATCGTGAATGTGAGATGATGTGAGAGTGAAGGTGAGAAGCACAAAATGCACACACACATACACACACACAATGAAGAGACAAGCAAGACACAATGGAAGGTGGAAAATTAGCTCTATTACTCAAGAGTACTCTTACAAGCTCAAACTAACTCTACTCTCTTCTTTACTCCAACAAGCTAACCTCAAAAATGAGCTCTCTAGCTCTTTTTATAGTTTCTAGACTAGTTTTGACCGGTTTCACATCTAATGACCGGCCTAGTTAAAAAATAGGTCCTAGATGCTATTTGGAAGGGTAAACGATGTCTAAAAATAACGAAATTTGGTACGAGTATTCTACCTAAGCTCCTCAAGCTCGAGGACTCCTCGGCTTGCACAAAATGGAGCTATGGATTACAAAATTGGGGTTTTCTATGATACATATGTTACAATTAGTGATAATAATCACTGTTGAATGTTTTGGGAAAATTAATAAGACATGTATTTGTTTAAAAGATTGATCCGCCTGGCTCCCTGCTTCGTCTTCACATGCTTCCATGGCGTCTGTGCCTCTGACTGCTTCCAACACCCCCCTCCCTCTCGCTTCTGTCGTCCCTGACAGAACCTTGTTGTGAGGTCTGCCGGATGTAATTCTGTAGGAGGTCTTGAGCGAGGGTGTGCTCTGATACACGAATACCTCGGGCTAGATCAGCCTCGAGTTTCTCCCAGTCGATAGGTTGCGGCTCGTCTGGTGGTGGGAGCTGATAGTGTGTGGAGTACACCATTCGTTCACAGGCGAATAATTGCAATAAGTGTGTGGGCCTGCTTATGAATACTTCTGAATGGTACTCCCAAAAACCGGTGGTGAACATTTCTTCGAATGTTTGCTTGTAACAGGCCGGTAGATATTTGATCCTGCAGTGCCAGGCGTAACACACCCGTAGCGATGGCGTTGTGCTCATATCATAGACTAAATCCAAGTTGCCATGCTCAAAGCCCGGGGTGTTGACATGGGGAGCCTTGATGCGCCGGAAGACTTTAAAGACCATCTGCATCATGTCAAAGATTTTGACAGTCATGTGCGCGGCAATATCATCCATAGGTTTTAATCGAGGGAGCCAGTGGCGGATCGTCGCCATCATGTAGCCTACTGTGGGTAACGCGACTGGTGGCTTGAAGTAGGGGTAGTTCAACCAGTCTTGGCACTGCTTATTGTTTTGTAGCTTTATAGCGAAGGCAGTCCAAGAGCGGCGTCGTGGTACTGGTCCCCAGCACGGATTAAATTTTAAGTGAAGCGGCGCTTTTACCCACGTGCTCATCATCTCTGGATAATTTTGCAGTAAATCTTTGCGCCAGTCTGGTTGGAGGATTTCACCTCTCTGTGCCCTTGGTGGCAAGTCCTCTGGCTCGAATTGAGTTGCATGCGTTGGTTTCATGCCGGTTTCTTTCTCTATGGTTAACTGATATTCTGCCATTAACATAAAGTATGGTTTATACTGAAGCTCATGCCCGGATATGTATCTTCGCGGGGCCATTTGAGCAAAGAATGGTGATTGCAAAATTTTCTCTTCAATTATGGCCATGGCATGTAGCTGTGCCTCTACTCTGGCCGAGTGTGTCGTTCCGAGTTCTTCTACTGTCTTCATCCACGCGGGGGTAGGTAATTCGTAGGTCATCTGGCCTTCGGCCGTGACACGTCCGCCTGGGATGGGTATCGGTTCATAAGCCTCTTCGAAGGTCTCCTCCACCGGGATAGTGACTGTTTCTTCCTCAGCTGGTAGCTTAGGTGGGGAGTCTGGCCTTGGTGGTGCTTCATAGATGGCGATTCGAGATTCAAGATTCACTACCTGGGCCCGGAGTGCGTTGAGTTCCTCTAAAATTTCAGGTGCAGGGTCCACAGGTGCTGGTAATTCCGCTGCTACATGTACTTGTTGTGTTGCTGGTTCTCTGAGTTGTAGCAGTTTGTGATCTTCCTTTAACTTTTGATGTTCCTCGTTCATACGATCATAGTCCTCGAGCAATCTAACATGGTCGTCTAGCAACATCCGCATCGACTCAGATGGGATTGCCTTGAATCTGCTCGGACTTAGTGGCTGTTCTGGATGATCTAAAGCCGCCTCCAAGTTCTCTCTGTTCTGCTCTTGGAGTCTCTGGTTCTCCTCTTTTGCTGCGGCTAAGTGTCGTCTTAGTAAGCCCATATTTCTAGTGAGCGTTGCATTGCGGACAGTCTGGGCTCTAAGTAGGTTATCTAAATCCGCGGTGGCCTCTTTGCTTTTTTCCTCACTTTCTATTTCTAACTTGTGATAAGCCTCTCGTAACTCTTGGTACCGGCTGTTCAGTGAGGCGTTCTCAATTGACAACAAATTAAGCTGCGTTTGTAAGTCGTTCGTCGTTTTCTGCAGCTGTTGATAGTTGGTGCCGAGTGATGCAAACTCATCGCGGACTTGCGTCATGCATGCGAACATGTGTTGAAATGCGGTGTCTATGGTGGGCGATAGTAGTAGTGAAGTGCTAAATGAGGATGCAGTGATAGTAGATGCAGTGGGAATGGGGAGCGGGGTTGGGACTGTGGATGCAGTGGTGATTGTGGAAAATTGTGAAGTGCCTAAATATGAGGGTGCTGTGAGTGGAGTGGGTGGTGGTGAGGTGGGTGGTGATATGTCCATGCCATTGGACGTGTTTAATGTTGTGACTGTGAAAAGTGGTGTGATTGTGGGTGGTTGCGTAGGTGTGAATACGGGATTTACAAACGTGGAGTAGTTTACAGGGGGGATGGTGGGAATAGTTTGGTGAAACGGGGAAATAGGCGTTATGGTAGGTTGGGGAGGTGAGACTGGTGAGAAGGTTAGTGGGGTTAGGAAGGGGAATGGGGGTCTTAGAGGTGGGGGAAACGCTGGGAAGGATGAAGGGGTGAAGGGGTTAACATACGGATGCAGAGGGCTGGGTGTGGGCCTGGTGGTATGAATGGGTAAGGAAGAGGTTGGGGCTATATTGCTTTGTACAGGTGTGGATGTGGGGAAAGCGGGTGGTACAGGATGGGTTGGTGAAAGATGAGGTGAAAGAGGAGTCGAAGGGGTGGAGGTTATTTCGAGGATTGTAGTGGTATGTACAATGGTGGTACGGGGTGGCGAATCTACAAGAATGGTTTCTGCGGTTACTGAACATTCGGGGGCGAGGCGTGCCTCCCTGGCTTGTGCTGAAGATTGGGCTCCTGTTGGTACACGAATATACTCCCCGGGTTTTGAGAGTAGTCGCACTCGGCGGGGATCAAACTGTGGTAGTTGCTTTCTTTGTAAAAACCTGAGTGCTTCATGGGAGCCTACTGATTGGACTAACTCTCTGAACCCTCTGATATAGGCGTCTTCGAATCCTCCGGAGATGAGTTCCTGTTCAATTAATGCCTGGCTCTCCTCTTCAGTTAACTTCTTTCGTGCCCAGACTTTCTCCATGGTACGATATAATTTCTTGATGGCCAATGTATACGCTGCGGCTTCGAAAGTTTCATCTTCATATGTGCTGGTGTCGCCGTGTGTGTCGATTTGTTGGCCTTGGCCCTCTGTCTGTCCCTCTTGTGAGCCCTGGCTGGCTTCATCGTCGCCTTGATCGTCGTCTGTTTCGGTTCTTTCTTCTTCAGAGCCCGACACAGCTTGTCCCTGTGGCAAGTCTCGCGGCGTAGTCGGGTAGCTGGGGCGTTCATATTCCTGGGAGAACAGTGGTGCTTCTGAATACTGGAACTCGTTTGAGAATGCATCGGGCATCTCAAAATCAAATGTCGTGTTTATGGGGTCGGCCTCCATATGTGGTATCGGGAAAGAAAACGCTTCCGCACCAATAGTGGTGGGAGCTTCTGCAGTTGTGGTGAGGGGTTCTGTGGTGGTAGCTGCCTGAGGTGCAGCGGTACTCGTGGTGGCCTCTGTAATCACTGGTCTGGACAACCGTATGCGAATAGGTTGTACAGTGGGAGCAGCTTCTGTCTGTGGGCGCTCGGGAGAGGGTTGTGGTGACGGCGACTCTGGCACTTGGAGGCAAGGGATGGTGCCTCGCATGCGCTTACCTGCCCGTGTCCTACTGGGCTTCCTAGCTTTCTTCGCTGTGCTCTTGAATGCCTTCAATTCCTCTCCTGTTAATGCACGCTCGATGGGCAAGTCATAAGCCAAACACATATACACAATTCTTGTGAGTGCACAACATCCGTTAAGCACTTTTTTACGCTCCCATCTGTGCTGTGCCAGGTACATCTGATCTATGATCCAGCTTGCCAGATCCACTGTTTGAGGTCCCGTACATGCCAAATATAATCCGAACCATATTCTTTTGTGTGGCATGGTAAATCTGTCCTGAGCTGGAAAGGCAAAATGTTGCATGCATATTCTTAGTGGCTTTGACAACTCAGGTGTGATGGCCGAAATCTCTTCCCACTTCGTGACATCCCCACGTTTCATCGGTTCTGGAATCAATCTCTCTCGGTCTGTGGGAGTGTGGGTTCCATGAATCTTGATGGCTGCTCTGATTAGGTCCTTAGAGAGATAAAATCTCTTGTAAGGTGGATCATCCACTAGGGTAGGCAAGATGAAGGTTCCTGGGATGTCCTTATTTTCTGATGCCAGTAAGGTAGTGATCAAGTAATAGCACCTATAAAAATCTGGTTTGGGTAGAGGATCACTGAAATATTCTGTGAAGCCGGCTCTGGCCCAAACATGAGTTAAATCCTGGGTGCTTTGTAGGGCTTCGAATTCTCTGGAGAAAAATTGGTACTTTCCCCACGTGCGGTCATCAAAAGTCAGAGAGGATTCAAATATAAAGTCTGCGTCCGCGAGGGGTCCTGCCAGGCCCTGAAACCAATGAGAGTTCCTGTGTATCTTTTCGGTGTAGCCCATAGGGGGGTTATCGATAGGCATGGGCCCTGGAAATCCCTGAAATTCCGGCGGTGGAGCAGTAGGGTGGGACTCTGCTCGTAGCACGTTAAGTGGTACTGCTGCTACACTGGGGCCTGCTCCTGATGTTCCTTCGTCAGTTTGCATGGTGGCTGGTGCGCTAGTGAGAAAGATCTGCTACAAAAGATTAACACATTAGCATGGAAATTAATCATGATCCCATTAAAGTGAGACCGCAATCCCTTTCCATAACTGATGCGTAACCCGTGTAGCCAAGTGCTGTGAGGTGATGGATGCAATGTTTCTTGCAGCACTAGTGCAGGTCTCTAGACACCTATACGTTTCAGATCATGCATACATTTCTTGATGAGATGAGATTACGAATGGTGTGTGATTTTATACAAGGTTTAAAGGTTAGTGATTTAGCATAAGGTTGTATGTTAGTCGGGGGGTAGTTAGACAACGGGTTAGGGGAAGACGGTTTGACACGTTTCGGTATCCATTTCTTAAAGATCTTTGAGTGGGTGGTGGGTTTCTGCTGAGGGGCAATGGGTGGTGTCGGGAGATGAAACGAGTTGTAAGGTTTATATATTACATGGCATATGGGTTGAGCTATGATACATGGTTTGGGTACCCAAATCTGCGTGGGCGTGGGTCTATGGGTAAGGTACTTCTTGGCGATCCACATTTGTCGAATGGTCTGACCTATAGAAGGTGGTCGAGGGGATGGTGAATACTGATTTTGCTTCTGCACTGCCTTTTGCTTGTTGATCTCTGCTTGGTTGGAGTCCTTCGGTGCTTTTTGTCCTTTTGGCACCCATATTTGTCTGGTGCCGCGTCCTTTGGGTGGCCTAAACTGCTTTCCTTGTTGTTTCCTCTGATACTGCCGTCGGTCTGGGTTCCTTCGTCGTGGTTGACTCTGTCGTCGTTGGGGGTGAGAGGTCGGATGGACACTCTGCTTTGGAAAAGAAGGGAGTTCCAACACTTGCGTGACCTGCCCATCAGGAAGTGATGCCTTTTGTAACTTTAATCTAGGCCAGTCCGCAACAAGCTTGGAAGGATGAGCACCGTAGGGTGTCGTGCTCATTTGGCCGCTGATGCAACCCTCCTGACCTCTGATGGTGCCCTTCTGTCCTTGCGTTTGGGTAACTGTCGCTTCTAGTTTGCAGGAAGTCCCAGGGAAGATCTCCTGTCGTCCTTCTGACTGACAACTGTCTATAGCCAAGCCCGAGTGGGTTGGTGTAGATGTAATGTGACTGGTCGGATTAAAGATCTTCCGGTCTTCCGTCGCATGCGTTTCATAGGGTCTAGGGTCACAACCGTCAAGCGGAATGCCGTTAGGGAAGTCGAGCGGTATCACTCGCTTCTGCTCTAAGGTTCCAATCTGTAAGGAGCCGTGTCTAAGATTTAGGTCCACTGAGTGATCGTATAGCCAATCTTGGCCAAGGATTAGGGGTTCTATCAGGTCGTCATCATGGCACACTAATAGCTTCACTGTCATGGTCAAGTCCTTAATGAGGATAGGGAGGTCCACCTCACCCATGCAAGGGGTTTCCATGCCTCCTAGGCCTATGAGGTATGCCTCGATTGGCCGCATTTCTATTCCTGAATCCTTATAGTGGGACCATCTAATCGCACTAGTCGCAGCACCTGAGTCAATCAAAGCCCTGAGTTCTTGGCTATGGTTACCGTGCTCTAGCCTAACTGTAAGGAATGGTCTCCTGTCCACTATGCTAGGATGAGTGGTTGACTTTACTTGACACATGGCCATGGGATGTCTGGGTGATGTTTCCAGATGGTTATAACGTTCTCTCCCTAGTCCTTGTCTTCTTAGCTTCATGCGCTTAATGCGTTCTATGGCTTCTGCCTGAGCTTCTGCTCGTATTCTATTTTCTTCCTCCTTACGCTTCTTTGCCAACGTGAGTCGTCTAAGCATATCCTCAGTAAGAGGTTCTTGATATAGCCTGACTCTACAGCCACTAATGTAATTAGGCATTATATCTCCTTCTAAGGTGGCTAACTGTACTGCTCCGCTCGTCGAGAGTCTGTTAATGATCATAGGTCCATAACCTCGCTTTTCTAACTTCCGTGCGTGCTGTTTCAGTGTATACACTAGAACTAAATCTCCTTCCTTTAGGCCTTTATCTTTCACATGTGCATCAAAATATGCTTTCTGTCGCTTCTTTGCTGCGTATATTCCTGCTGCTGCTTTCAGCCTGGTTTCTCCTAATCGTTCCAAGTCCATTATTCTCGCTGATAATTCATGGCCGGTCCACTCATGTTCTTGTGCAACCTTAAGGGTCGGTATCAAGAAGTCCAAGGGAAGCACTGCATTCTGACCAAAAACCATCTGAAAGGGAGTTGCATTGAGTACGGTCTTGTAGGCCACTCGATATGCCCAAACAGCGTGGTGTAGCTGTTTGTCCCAATCTGAACGTTTATTGTTCACGAGTTTCGTCAGTACGTTACAAAGTATCTTGTTAGTGCTTTCAGCTTGACCATTGGCCTGAGGATGATATGGTGCTGATTTCTTGTGAATCACCATAAAATCCTGTAACAAATATTCAATGACTTGGTTTAGAAAGTGAGTGCCTCGATCGCTCACTAACTCTATAGGCAATCCATATCTTGTAAAGACATTTTCAAATAAGAATTTTGCAGTCGTGTGAGCATCATTCTTTTTTGTAGCCTTTGCCTCTACCCATTTGGTTAAATAATCTGTGGCAACAATAATGTATTCCGCATGTGTACCTTTTGCAGGGGGGTTAATGGGTCCTACAAAGTCTATACCCCACTTAGAAAATGCACGTCCGCCCATCATGGGTTTCAATGGCATTTCATCTCTGCGAGTAGGAAACTGAGTTCTTTGGCACACGTCACATCTCTTTACATAGGTATGTGCATCCATGTGAAGAGTGGGCCACCATAATCCTGCAAAGAGGATGGCTTTGATTATCCTATCTGGTCCAAAATGACCTCCTGCAACACCTTGGTGTGCAGTCTCTAGTATTCTCAGATAATCGCTCTCATGAACACATTGTCTTAGATATCCATCTCGTCCTCTTTTGTATAGATTATCGCCAATAAGTGTATAGTCTTGAGCTTCCTGCTCTAGACTGCGTTGTCGAGCTAAGGTCATGCCTTGAGGGAATGTGTTCGTCCTCAAGTAGGTCACTAATGGTTCACTCCAGTCTGGTGTGAGAGACACATGATATAATGTCGCATGCTCTACTGGTGGTCTTTCACAACATACCTGACATTCTTTACACAACTTGTAGACATCTGCTTCCATCGTAGGCCAATATACTCCTAACCTATGCAGAGTCTGTAAGGTTCGATGTTTTGAATGATGTTGCGTTAGTGCACCTATGTGTGCTAATTGCAACCAATTCGCATGTTCTGATTCATCTACACAACAAGCAAGAATCTTTTGATTATCCTGTTTATATATGCTTCCTGCCATTATTTGGTACCTCTGAGATTTGGTAATCTCTCCTTCTTTGATCTTTATCCTAGGGCTCTTGGGTCCGTATGTGAGAATAGGAACTAACGGCTTAGCCCATTCTGGTGCTATCTCAAGGTTGAATAAGTATGCATCTGGTAGATCATCAGCTACTCCTTGAGGGGCTTCTCCCGAGGTTAATCTTGAGAGGTGGTCAGCTCTAAGATGCGTCTTTCCTTTCCTAACTACCACTTCAAAATCATACTCCATGAGCAGTAGAAACCAGCGTATCAGTCGTCCTGTGTTACATGGTTTGTTGACTAAATATAATAGGGCTTGATGATCTGTAAAGAACTTGAATTTGTTGGCCAACAAGTAGTGCCTAAACTTCTTTACAGCGTAGATCATTCCTAATCCTTCTCGTTCCGTCGTGGTATAATTTCTTTCTGCTGCGTTCAGTTGTCTGCTAGCGTAAGCTATGGGGAGATCTATGTTACCTTCATTCGTGGGTTGTGCTAACACACATCCTATGGCGTAATTGGATGCATCCACATGTACATGAAATGGCTTACTCCAATCTGGAGTGGTCAATATAGGTGCTGAGCACAAGCGTCGTTTGAGTTCCTTGAATGAATTTTCGCATTCATCTGTCCACTCAAAATTGGTCAAAAGAGAGTACAAAGGCTTGGCTATGATTGCATACATGTGTATGAATCTCCTATAATAGCCGCAATGGCCCATAAACGCCTGTACCTCTTTCACATTAGTTGGTCTAGGTAATTCTGCAATTACCTTCACCTTTTCCTCGTCCGTAGAGATTCCATTCTTTGACACAATGTGTCCTAGAATTTTGCCTTGTCTGACCATGAAAACGCATTTTTCTGGGTTCAAACAAACCTGATATTCTCGACATTTGTCAAATATTTGTCTTAACTCTGGGATATGTGTCTGCCTTACATTTGAATGAGCACATAAGTCATCGACGTAAACTTCCAAGCTCTTGCGTAAAAATTCCTTAAAAACATGACACATGAGTCGCTGGAAAGTAGCGGGTGCATTTGTTAAGCCAAATGGCATTACACGAAATGCAAATATGCCCCATTCAGTGGCAAAAGTCGTCTTGTGTTGGTCTTCTGGAGCAATGGCTACTTGGTTATAGCCTGAGAATCCATCAAGAAAGCTGTAAACTTCCTTGCCCGCAACTCTTTCCAATAGGTGTTCCGTGATAGGAAGAGGATAACTATCTCTAATCGTGGCGGCATTAACTTTTTTAAGGTTAATACACACACGCAATTTTCCATTCTTCTTGGGCACGACCACAATGGGGGATACCCATTCGGTATGCTCAATTTCGTAAATGAATCCTGCTTCTATCAAGCGATCTATCTCCTCTTTAATCTTCGCAGCGTAATTATCATTGTACGTGTAAGGTTTCTGTTTTGTCGGTTTCGCATCTGGAGTCATAGGGATTCTATGAGAACATATATCTGGGTCTACTCCTTTCAAATCTTTGTAACTCCAAGCAAAAACATCTCTATATTCGCGCAATAGGGCAACTAACTCTTCTTCTTCTTCAGTCGTCAAATCATGCCCTATGTATGTGCATTTTTCTTCTTCTCCTTCTATGGCAACTATTACTTTCTTGGTTTTCTCTCGGTTATCATATACTTGTCCGTCATTCGCCTTTCTATTAGGCATTCGTACCATGATTCTTCTATCTTCAATTTCATATTTCTTGAAATTCTCGGGTACTTCGAACAAAGATTCTTCTTTTTCTGACATGGTTTCTTTCTTCTTTCTTTTCTTGCCTTCACTCTTGGTAGTCACTTCTGTGGCTAGTCTTACCTCGTTTGTAATTTCCTCGTGTTTCTGAGTGTGAGTCTCTACTTCGTAGAAATATTCTTCCTCTGATGCAAAGGGTGGGTCCATGATAATTGATTCTAAATCAAATTCGCTTGCGTCCTCAAATGCATCAGTGTTTGGTTCGCACTCTTCTAAAATTGCATCGCCCATGATTGGCTCTATCGTAAAAACTGAAATGTCATAGCCATCCTCGTCACAGTGGGGTGTCCATTGTTCTTCATTGATGGCTACGTCCATGGTTGCTAGTATTTCTGCCCAACCATGGGGTTCAAACTCTTCGTCTGGGAATACTACAGGTGCATAGGCTGGATCTTGAAGGGTTCGTGGATGTTGTTCCGCACCTAAGGTCCTGGTTTCTAATCGTTCTTCCTCTTGTTTGGCTACTTTACACATCCATAAATGGGTGTCCTCATGCAACCAAGAAGGATCTGATTCTAATGAGTGCACGGATTCCGTCTCTGCTGGTGTCTTATGGATGGTATTCCATTGTATTGGGGGTACATCTCTATGTGAATAGTCTTTAAGATTGACTTTAGTAGTCACTCCTAAATGTTGCAAGTACAAAGAATTAGTTCCCCAATCTTGTACAATTTGCAACTGACGCATGAATGGTCGTCCCAATATCATCTCATATGCATGATTTTTCGCAAAGTCGCAAATGGCAAAGGTATGCTCAAATTCTACACCACAAGTGGTGAGAGATATGCCTTCTAGTAAGCCTAACGGTTTTTCTATGTGTCCATCAGCCATTTGTAGCTTCATCCTAGTGGGTCTGAGTGCTGGCTTACCCCAACGTTTCCATAAGGCGGTAGTAGCGATGGCTACTCCGGCTCCTGAATCTAAGATGGCTTTCGTGGTGTAGCCCTGATGGGTTATGGGAAGATATGTGTTACCTTCCTCTCCTTCGCTTACGTCTCCAATCTTTTCCACGGGTATCTCTGGTACCTTCTTCTGTGATCCTATCTGAGAGGGTGTGGTAGCTAGCTCAGGGAATTGATTTGCTACGTGCTTCCACAATTCTGGTTTTACTTTTAACAATTCCTCCAGAGTGAGATTACATTGTACTTTGGTATTCTTGATCACTTCCGTATTTCTAGGGATGACTGATTCTTCATTCCTCACTATTATCGTGGGTGCTCTCATACTAATAGACTTTGCTTCCCAAGGTCCTGTGAACTGAGGTAATTCTTGTAGAGAATTAGATTCAAATCCTGTGGGTTCACTCAGTTGTTCCACCTCTACATCATCATATATAGAGGGGATGTCTTGGGGAAATTGTTCCTGCAAGTCGTCTATTTCTTGAATAGGAGGATGAGTTCCTTGTTCTTTTCTCCATTTCTCTTCTTGGATTTCTCTTAAAAATTCATGTGAGTACTTATGCATGGAGGATAGGTTATCTTGACTCTCTGTATTGGGTACTTGAGACAGGGATGGTGCATTCCTTTCCTGTGTCTCTGGGATAATAGGGTTCCTATGCTGATCCTCTTTCTCTTTGCTTTCTATCAAGTGTTCTAGCCTCTCCATTAGTCCTTGAAAGTGTAATTCCGGTTTTGCCATGTTATTCCAATTAAGATATCTAGAGGCTTCGAACAACGCTTGGGCTAGTTCTACCATCTTCATGCAAAGTTTAGTTCTCTCAATTTCTAGATCAGCTCGAGGGTAGTTTTTACTCATTTCCGTGACTTGAGGTCCCTCTTTTATTCTAGCCTGATATGCACGAAACATCATGTCTAGATCTTCCGGTATGGGTTCCGCTAAGACTGATCCTGATTTCTGAGCTGGGATTTCTTGGTTTGATTCTTGTGAAGCCAATTCTTGTATTTTGGCTCTAGATTCTCTTAGACTTCCTTCCAACTCACTTATCTTTTTACTCCATTTTCTCTTTATCCTTTCTCTAGAATCTTTCCAAGATTTTGTCTTTTTACTACTCGATTCCGCAACTTCACTAGTTTCGGCTATTTTCTCATGATTAAGCTGTTGGTTTTGTAAGAGTGTCTGGGCTCTGGTTATAGCTTGGATAGGCACGTACGTAGGGTTGGATCCATCTGCGTTGTTTACAATACCTATCACGTTGATCGATGTCACATTTGAAGTGTTAACTGGGTTCTTAGGACAATCTTTGATTATGTGTTCTTTGCCACAATCGGCGCAAAAGCCTCGGATGCTGTAGTACTGTGATTGCCTTGCTATTGGGGGATGTGGGCAGTCCTTTATGAAATGATCTCCTTGGCACCTAAAGCATGGTCCTCTAGGGCCCTGTGGTCTCTGCTGTCTCAATTGGGGCCGTGGGTTTGGGTTTGCGTACATCACATTAGTATAATCTGGCTCCCAACTAGGTTCCATTGGTGGACTATCATAATGATATGTCTCCACATGCTCTGGTGACTCCGTGTAATAAGCGGGTGGACTAGTTACATGCGTAGAGTCAAAACTGTTTGAGTTCGGGTCACTTTCGATGATCAAGGGTGAAGAAGGCACTAAGGCCCTACTTAGGTTCTCTTCTGCAGCAGCGTATTTGACTGAGATGACATTCGCTGGTGGGGGTGGCTGCTGAGCTAAGACGGGTTGAGGTCTCTGTTGAGCCTGGTATGGGTAGTTCTGGGGAGGCCTGTAGTAATAAGGCTGAGCATTGTATTGGCCTTGATACCTACCTGGCTGCTGGTATGTTTGCGGGTAGTTCTGTCTCACGATTTGTTTGTTGTATGGGCAGTCCTGAGCCGTATGATTCGTATATCTTCTCTCAATTGTACAATATTGGCCACTAGGGTTGACTTGTGGTTGAGGTGCATTGGGGCACATGTTTGCCAAATGATTTCCACCACAAGTGTAACAACGTACGTTCATCGGTAGCTTGGGCACCTGTTTACTAGAAACTCCTAGTTTTTGGGCCACTTTTTCTGCTAGGTCCTCTATCGAATTAGACAATTTTGTGGATGCTAGAGAAGAACAATCTGAGTCCTTATAGACCTTTGAGAGTTCTAATTCCTCTCCTAGGTTGTCCTCAATGTCTATACATATTCTTACACACTCCTCTAGCGTTCTGGGTTCTTTTAGGTACACATAGGAGCGTAGTTTAGCGCTCAACAAGCCATCCAAAAACAAAGACACTTGCTTAGCTTGTGAGGGTAGCTCTTGCATTGGACATCGTTCAACATATTGTCTGAATCTACGACCTGCCAGTCTTACTGTTTCCTGAGGGGTTTGTTTAAAACTATGAATCAATGAAGACGTGTCGTGTCTAATCCCACTTTTAGAGAATTCAGTGATGAATGACTCTAAAAAGTGATGGATGTCTCTAAATTGCCTTTGTTGCAATGGTTGGAACCAAGTTAAAGCGGTATTCTTTAACGTTAGTCCAAATGCATTGTATTGCGTGAACATGTCCTCGACTTGTTCTGCTCTTAGTACCTGCTTGAATTCTGCGACATGGTCATAGGGATCTCCTGTCCCATCAAAGTAATTCTTCATTGATTTTACTAACTGTGTGGGTCTCAATACTCTTGCATGTTCGCATGGTCTAGGTAGAGGAAAATCATCTCTACCACCTGGTATTCCATGTTCTCTTTGTCTATCCGTCCTATTAGTGTTCGTGGTTGTTCTATCTCTCCCTATGGGGTGATTGAAGCTTACTTCTGGTCTCTCGTGATTTCCTTCTCTTTGATTTCCATGGGCTGAGGAAGTTCCTGCCCCTTGTTGACTTGTATTCATGTTTGTTCGAGATGGAGGGAATATCAATTCACCTCTCCAAGTGTAGGTGTTTTTAGCGCGCTCAGGCACCATGAAGACTCTTTCTGAAGTCTCATCCAGGTATAAAACCTTTCCAGGTGTATCTGGGTCCTTGAATTCATAAATTGTAATGATGCCTACCTCACTGGGGTTTTCCTTTCTGTACCTCCAAAAGGCTTCGTCTGTTTCTTTATTTACAAACAACTCGGTGCTCCTGTTATCTTGAGGGATCCACTCTGGGATGAGTACTCTTGTTAATACGGATTTCCCTCTCGGTGTTCTAGGTTCTTCTAACGGTTCTTTTCCTTGAAATTTCCCTTCTGTCTCTAATTGGATTGTGCCAAACTCATTAGTATCGTTTGGCTGCGTACTCAGGACGTACATGGTTCCTTCTTTGTCTATGTAAGCGTCTCTCTCAAATTTCACCACTGGTCTTTCCAATCCAATGGGTTGATCAGGGTTGTGCAGTTGCACCACTTGCCTTTGCAAACCATCCTCATAGATGCGAGCACCTAGTCGGTTGGTTCGGAGAAACTCTAACTGCGTTCTATAGGGTCCTTCAGGTTTTTCTAGGTATGCTACATGAGATCCTCCTGCTGGTCTGTCTGCACTAAATGCCATTTCTGATTCGCTAGTTTCTGAGCTCTCGTAGGGATAACTATTATTCAATTGCTGAGCCCAAGATCGTGCAGTGGTTCTTACACTAGCCTCTGATGATCTAAGGCTTCGTCGGTCCGACTTGCCTATATGTTTGCCTGATCTAAGGTTCATTAATTTTCTTCCTTGCTCACTCAATTACACACTTAGATCGTCAATGGTCCTTTGTTATTAATTCTTGGTTCCTTTTAATTTTTCTTTGGATTCTTGTCTTAATTTATGCGTCAGGAATTCGACTTTCGTGATGATTTTAAGTTTTCGTTCCGTCAGACTTATGTTCTTTTCTTTAGGTTTTCGTGTCACACACACCTTTACTCTAAGTCTTAGACTTGAAATAATTAGGTATCTTGAACTTGAGGCGTTCCTATCGTCGTTAATCCACAACTACCGTTTAGCCTAAGCTAAGAATTGACTGAGGGGGTTGAGTAATCTTCCAACCTCGAGTCGGCTTTTCTGGTTGCTCTGATGCCCTGTTGCCCAAGAAGCCGTGCTTCCTAAGCTCTGCTGTCTTCACTGCCTTGCTCGCTTGCCTTTGATTGCCCTTGCTAGACCTGGAAAAATTCCAATATTAGACCAATTCACAAGTTGATCACACACTTGAGTATATACACCTTTTAAGCTCAAATTTTCAATGTGTGCCCCCTGGCTTTCTAGTCCCAAACTAGGTGAACCTCAAATTAGCCTATCCAAAAATATCACGAGCTTTCTAACGAGCTATTAAGCTCAAAAAACGGACTTCGGATGAAAAAGTTACACGCGTTCAGGTCCTGGGGGGTAAAAATTGACAATCCAATTTTCCTTCATATATGAGCTAAGGGGTCTCCTATGAGTCTAATGGTCCAAAAATTTTCCAAAAATACCCCCAAAATTGGTCAAAAATTGAAGTCCAAAATTTGCGATGGGGGTGGGCAATCGCGATGGTCTGGGACCGTCGCGATGGTCCGAGCGACCCGTCGCGATGGCGTGGGATTTGGACAATCGCGATGGTCTGAAAAGGCGAACCGTCGCGATGGCTCGAAGTGAACAATCGCGATGGCGTGAGGTCGAACCGTCGCGATGGTCCAAAAAATGAACCGTCGCGATGGCGTGATCGGGCGGACAATCGCGATGGTCTGAAAAGGCGAACCGTCGCGATGGCTCGAAGTGAACAATCGCGATGGCGTGAGGTCGAACCGTCGCGATGGTCCAAAAAATGAACCGTCGCGATGGCGTGATCGGGCGGACAATCGCGATGGCGCGGTCAACAGTCAACGGTGGACAATCGCGATGGTCCGAAATGAACCGTCGCGATGGTCCGCGATGCGATGGCTTGAGCCAATCGCGATGGTCCGATTTTGGGCTGTCGCGATGGTCCAAAAGTTGAACCGTCGCGATGGTCTATCGTGACACGTGGCACTGTCGTGGCGATGGCGTGGGCCAATCGCGATGGTGCGGGGTCAGCTGAACCGTCGCAATGGTCCGAATGGACCGTCGCGATGGCTCAAGTGAACCGTCGCGATGGTCCGAAAAAGCGAACCGTCGCGATGGTCCGGCCGAGCCGTCGCGATGGCGTGAGCCTATCGCGATGGTGTGACACAATCGCGATGGTCCGAGCCAATCGCGATGGTCCACCAAATGACGAATTTTTGAAATGCAACTATGGTGCCGTGTGTGCGCAAGGATCGCCTACCTCGTGGTGTGGTCGCCTACCTCAAAATCCGAACTTGGCGGACCATCGCGATGGTCCGACACAGTCGGAAATTTCTGACAGAAAGTACATTTTTTACCTTTTGGAAGCTTTCCTGAGGCTCTGAAGCTCTGTACCTGCAAGAAAACTCAAGAAAACACAAGCACAAACAAGCACAAAAGTTCTCCCTCGCTCTCTCGCATGCACAAATGAGGGGAAATGAGGTGAATGGGTGGATATGGTGAATTTTCTGATTTTTTTGGGAATGGAGATGATGATGCGATGATGAAGATGGAGTGTGGGGAAGGTGAAAAACACTAAAAACTAAGTAAAAACAACAACAAAAACTGAGATTTTTACCTTCCAACGCCACTTCTTGCTATACTCTTACCATCACACATTCGTCCTAGACTCGATCCCCGGCAACGGCGCCAAATTTGGTGTTGCTCTAGCACAATGGTGAGAACCACGTTAAGAAGCTTCACCTCCTTAATGTCAATCCGAGGGAGAGGTAGGAGTGATATGAAGATCGTGAATGTGAGATGATGTGAGAGTGAAGGTGAGAAGCACAAAATGCACACACACATACACACACACAATGAAGAGACAAGCAAGACACAATGGAAGGTGGAAAATTAGCTCTATTACTCAAGAGTACTCTTACAAGCTCAAACTAACTCTACTCTCTTCTTTACTCCAACAAGCTAACCTCAAAAATGAGCTCTCTAGCTCTTTTTATAGTTTCTAGACTAGTTTTGACCGGTTTCACATCTAATGACCGGCCTAGTTAAAAAATAGGTCCTAGATGCTATTTGGAAGGGTAAACGATGTCTAAAAATAACGAAATTTGGTACGAGTATTCTACCTAAGCTCCTCAAGCTCGAGGACTCCTCGGCTTGCACAAAATGGAGCTATGGATTACAAAATTGGGGTTTTCTATGATACATATGTTACAATTAGTGATAATAATCACTGTTGAATGTTTTGGGAAAATTAATAAGACATGTATTTGTTTAAAAGATTGATCCGCCTGGCTCCCTGCTTCGTCTTCACATGCTTCCATGGCGTCTGTGCCTCTGACTGCTTCCAACAGTACACATTCTACAACCCAACCAATAAAGGGTTCAAGGTAAGCAGAGATGTCATCTTTGATGAGAATGACTCATGGTATGAGAATGAATGCAGGAAGGTTAGTCTACCTTATGATTTGGAAGAGGAGTTTCCAAAACTCTCAAAGGAAGAACCAATCCAGAAGGAAGACTCAAGTTCAGAAGATGATGGCACAATCAATCTTGAAGAATTCAAGGCATGGAAGTCCAGAGGAAAGATGAAGATGAAGAAGCTTGAAGATATACTAGAATCTTCAAATCAAGCAATGAGGAGATCTCAGAGAGAAAGTAAGAAGCCTATAAGATATGGGTATGATACATCTCTTGTAACTAAGCATTCAATTTATCTTGCAAAGGACTTGTTAAGTGAAGAACCAGGTTCATATGAAGAGGCAGTCACCAAACCAGAATGGAAAGGAGCTATGGATGAAGAAATAGAAGCTCTCAAGGAGAGTGACACATGGGACTCGGTACCCAAGAAGGATTCTATGAAGGTGATAGGATCCAGATGGATATATAAACTAAAAAGGAACTCTTATGGTACAATCAACAGGTACAAAGCTAGGTTGGTAGCCAAGGGTTTTGCACAAACCCTAGGCATTGATTATGAGGAGACATTTTCTCCTGTGGCTAAGATGCCAACAATCAGAGTATTGGTGAGTGTAGTTGCATCCAAGAATTGGAACATGTACCAATTAGATGTCAAGAATGCTTTCTTGAATGGATGGATTTCTGAAGAAGTCTACATGTCCCAACCACCTGGGTATGAAGATCCCAAGAAGGTAAATTATGTTTGTAAATTGAAGAAGGCTCTATATGGATTGAAGTAGGTACCTAGAGCATGGAACTACAGGCTGTCAACATACCTCCAAGACCAAGGGTTTACTATGAGCAAGGAAGACACTTCATTGTTTATCAAAAGGAGCAATTCAGAGGTAATCTATCTCTGTGTTTATGTTGATGATATCATCATTACAGGTAATGATGTCCAAGGAATCAGAAGCATCAAAAATCAGATGATGAAGGAGTTCAAGATCAGTGATCTTGGATTATTGAAATACTTTCTAGGGATGCTAAAGTCTCTAGTACTCCAATGGAAGTCAACCTAAAGCTAAGTGCTCATGAAGGGGATGAAGTCCAAGACATTACAGGATATCAAAGTATGGTAGGTAGTTTGAATTATGCTACCTTGACCAGAATTGACATAGCATATGGAGTTAGTGTGCTAAGTCAATTCATGCACAAACCAAGGGTACCTCATCTAGAGGCTGCAGAGAAGATCTTGAAGTATATCGGGAATGGTGACACTCACACCGTGACTTTTAAAGTACAACTTATATATATTAAGTGAGTGAGAGTTTGATTTCAAATTTGAATTCTTGGCTCCCTTCAATCACTCCTCTAAAAGTAGGGAGATATTCTCTCAACTTATACCATCTAATTTTCCACAAATCTATTAGGTAAGTGATTACATAAGAATGCCAAGTCATTTAGACTTTTACAAGAGATAAAATGGTAAGAACTTATAAGCATAAGTTCCTATGATCCTTCCTTCAAATGATATCTACAAGCCAAATTGTGAAGGCTTGAATTGCACCAACAGCTCCCCCTCAAGCCAAACATTTTGGCTTAAGTCTTCATCTTCATTCTTCAATCACATCCTGCAATCCAATCATGTTTTTGAATCTGCATAATTTGTTTCCATCCAAAGCTTTGGTGAGTAAATATGCACATTGCATATTAGTAGACACATAGGTCAACTGAAGGTCCCTGCTTAGTAACTTCTCTCTCACATAGTGGTAATGAACCTCTATGTGTTTTGTCCTAGCATGATATATTGGATTAGCTGCAAGGTGAAGAGAACTTGTGTTGTCTCCAAAGATAATTGGGGGCCTAGTGTATAGGCCTAACTCTGTATACAAAAGCTTTAACCAAATAGCTTCTTGAGTGGCATTGGCTAGCCCTCTATACTCTGCTTCAGTGGATGACAATGCCACTGTTGGTTGCTTCTTGGCTGACTAAGAAATAGGTTTATCACCTGCAAAAGATAAGTATCCTGATGTGCTCCTCCTATCATCCTTGCATCCTGCCCAATCTGCATCTGAATATACTTTAATGTCAATATCTGATGTATAAGGAAAGTACAAACCATGGTTCTGAGTTCCCTTGCTAATTTCATCTATCATTGAGTGTGTGAGCTCTACTGCATAGCCTACACCTCTGAGTACCATTTGGCAATGTTTATCATGTCAATGGGAATGTACATCATGTCAATTGGATCAGTGAAGGCCAAGGATGGAAGTACTCTTTTGAGTAAGGTCTTGTATGTTCCTACAATTCCTAAGAATCTGATAAGTGTAGGACAAATTGTTGAAAAAGGTTATGAAGTTAGATTCACTAATGAAGGAGTGTTTGTGGAAGACCCTAGCAATGGGTATAAACAAATTGTTTCAGGGAAGAAAGAAGGAAGGTGCAAAGCCATTGCAATCACTGCATCTAGCGTCATAGCTCCTACACAACGTAGGATCATAATCTATTTAAGTTGCGGAGTCAATCCATTGATAAACCATTGAGTGTTAACGTCATTCGGTAGGTTGGCATGTGTTGGTGGTAACTGCCTCAAATGAGTCCTGAATAGAGTGGCGTATTCCTGCACTGTTTGATTTATCTTCTGTCTATTGTTTTGCAGGTAGTCGAAAATTTTGGCTGGATTCTTCTTTAGCCTGAATCTCTGCAAAAATTCATCCCTTACTGCTTCATAGGTGCCAAAGTGGTTAATATCATATTCTGTAAGCCATCTAGCTGCTTCGTTAACCAATGTCGACTGGAAGACAATAGCCTTATATGCCGGATCAGGTGGATGATTGAGCACTGCGTAACTTATCTCAAATGTGCGTACATGAACATCTAGGTCATCTCCTGGAAATCCACTGAATTTAGTGTACGTTACTCCGGTTGGAGTCGGCCGGGGTGGGAATAACGGTTGTTGTTGCTGATGCTGCTGTTGTGGTTGTTGTTGTTGTTGTTGTTGTTGTTGTTGTTGTTGTTGTTGCCCGTTCATGGTGCTGATGGTTGTATTGTGACTATCTTCTGTACCCCGAGGCTGAATATCTGGATCATCAAAATCTGTATCGTCAGCCTGTGCACTTTCGGGTTCGATAATCTTGTTCAATATGTTTCGAATCTCAGTTTCGAACAAGCTACCTTCCTTCTTGATGTCAAATGTAGGAAAGATAACTCCCAATAACGGTGACTAGACTGAAGATTCACCAAGAAAGGGCAAATCGTCACCGAAAAATTGCAAACTTTCAACAACTGGTACCGGAATAACACCGGAAGGTGTCGAATTCTCACCAAAACAAGGTGCTTTTTCTCCTTCACAGATTTCTATATATAAAGATTACAAATGTCTTTGTAACAAGTTTTCGCGCGTGCGAAACAAGATTCAGTTATACAGTTGCCAATCCGGCCGCCGACTAACACTTTGCGACCTTGCACATCCACAAATGAGTATCTTCATGCATCCAGGATGTATCAGATGAACGTTTGAAATGCAAAGATATTGAATCTTCTTGCTCCTTGTGGATAGGATTCCACTGTAGGGGTGGTACATCTCTGAAGGAGTGTCGTAGGAAGGGTCTTCCTAGGATCATCTCGTAGACATCATTTTTTTCAAAGTTACATATAGCAAAGGTGTGCTCAAACTCTACACCACAAGTGGTTAGAGTTATACCTTCGAGCAATCCTAGAGGCTTTTCCACATGGCCGTCAGCCATCTGAAGCTTCATTCTAGTTGGTCTTAATGTGGGCTTGCCCCATTGCTTCCACAAGGATGTGGTTGCAATAGCAGCACCAGCACCTGAATCTATGATTGCTTTGGTTGTGTAACCTTGGTAGGTGATTGGAAGATAAGTATTACCTTCTTCACCCTCACACATGTCCCCTATTTTGTCTAGACGTACCTCTGGAACGTTTTTCTTAGAGCCTGCGTCTCGCATATCGAAATCAAGTTCTAGAACCTAATTTGCCACATGTTTCCATAACTCAGGTTTTACTTTGAGCAACTCTTCTAAAGTGAGATGAAACTAAACCTTAGTGTTCTTCAAAACTTCTGTGTTTCTTGGAACCACCGAGTCTTCATTCCTGATCAATATTGTGGGAGCTCTGATCTGGAGAGATTCAGATTCCCATGGGCCCGTGAACTGTGGCAACTCTTGTAAAGAATTAGATTCAAAATCTAATCATTCATCTTCTTGTTGCTCTGTTTTGTCTCCATAAATAGACGGGATGTCTTGGGGAAATTTTTCATGAAGATCATCAATCTCAAGAATAGGAGGAGGATTATCCTTCTCCTTGGCCCATTTCTCTTCTTGTATTTCCCGCAAGAACTTTTGAGAGTGTTGTTGAATTGAAAGAGGCTCTCCATGATCTATGGAGTCAGGAACATAGACTTTCTTTGGTGATGAGCTTTCTCTTTCAATAGTTAGTTGAGCTTGTGGAGGTAAAGAAACTTGTGGTTTGTTTACCAACTGCTCTAATCTATTTAGTAAGCCGGTGTAACAGTTTTTGTCTGATTGAACGATTGGTTGGCCTCGAACATAGCTTGAGCTAGTTCCACCATTTTAATGCACATTTTTGTCCGTTCAATATCTAAATCTGCTCTAGGGTAGCTCTTGTCTAGGTTTGCAAGTGTTGGCCCTTCTTGAAGTCGAGCCTGGTATACCTTGAACATCATGTCCAAGTCTTCTGGGGTTGGGTCAGCAAGAATAGACCCTGATTGTGGTGGTCTATTTACAATGGTTGGTGGGTGGGAATGAGGTGGTGTGGATGGAGTTTTGACTTGCGAGGGGCATTGAGAGGCAATATCTTCTATTTTGGTTTTTGCATCTTTCAAGCTTTCTTCTAGTTTGGATAACTTTTTCATCCACTTACGATTGGCCTTCTCCCTAGTATCCTTCCATGTTCTTGTTTTTCTCTTACTAGGTTCTCCTCAGTCACGTGGCTCTGATTGCTCAGCTGGTTTAGGTTGTTGTAAGGCTTGTGCCCTGGTAACTGCATGTATAGGAGCCACATTATCACTACTAGAACTTGAATCCCTTGCGAGGCCTACTACATTAACGGGTGTAACCTTTGGTGCACTAGAGGGATGTCCGGGACAATCTCTTAGGAGCTGTTCTTTGCCACACTCTAGACAAACAACTTGTATTGTGAGGTTCTGCCCTTGTATCGGAGCTAGTGTGTGGGGTGGTTGTTGTCCTGGAATAGGTTGAGGTTGGCCATATCCTCCATGTTCACACAATCTAGATGTTCCTCGTGATCCTGGACATGGGTTATACCTAGGAACTTCTCTGCCTTGTTCTCTAGGAGGGTACGAGTATGGTCTACATTGAGGTGGTTCAAACGTTCGTGGCTATTTATTCATTGGATATTTTTCGGTGTCGTAGTTGATGTACTTCTGCTCACTATAAGATTACATGTTAGGCGCTTGAGTTGGTTGTTTATCATAAGGGTAAGGTTGTGATAACCCTAATGCTTCTCCAGTGCAGGCATGAGATGGATGATCACCACCACAAAGTGTGCAACTTCCTAACATTGGCACTCTCAAGGAAGAGTTCTAGTAGTTCCTTTGTCCTTGTACTCCTAATTTCTTGGCCACTAACTCTGTCACTTCCTCCACATAACTCGAACTAGAAGTTTCATTGCTTATTGTATCCTCTGACTTGTTAGGATCTTGTGTGATTTTGAGGTCCTCAGCTAAGTTGTCTTCCAAATCTATGCACTCCTGAAGACACTCACTCAGAGTTTGCAGTCGTTTTATGTATACTAACATTCTCAATGTTCCATTGGTTAGACCTTCTAAAAATCATGATATCATTTTTTGCTGAGAAGGTCTCTCTGTCACAGGGCATCGAGCTACGTATTGCTTAAATCTTCGTGCTGCATTTTTTATTGTCTCATTAGGAGCTTGTTTGAAACTATGTATTAAGGATGACGAATTGTGCTTGATCCCTCGCTTAGTGAATTCCCAAATAAGTTCTTGGAAGAATTGTTCAATATGTTCAAAGCAACTTAGATCCAAGGATTGAAACCAGGTCAAGGCTATTCCTGTGAGGGTTAGCCCAAAGGATTCATATTGCATGAAAAAGTCATCCACCTGATCCGCTCGCAATACCTGCTTGAATTCTACAATGTGATCATAGGGCTCTCCTGTGCCATCGTAACGATTTCGCATACATTTGGCCAGTTGAATTGGTCTCAGTCTTCTGTCGGGCTCTGGGGATCGAGTCATGATGGGGTGGGCAGATTTTACTTTTGTGAGTCCCAAACTTGGTTGTGTGGTTGACCTTAGTTTCAAGTGATTTGGTACTTTATCTATCTCCTCCTAAGTGTCTACTTGATCTTAGGTTCATAAGCCTTGTCTATAAGTCCACAAAGGTTCTTTGAACTGCTCAAAATCTTGTGGAACCCCTTGCTTCCTAGTTGAACCTGAGGGTCAACTTCAAACAAACTCCCCACGAGCTTTCCAACAAACTCAAAATCACAGCAAACCGATTTCGTATGAGAAAGTTATGCCAGTTCAAGGTTCTAGGGGTTAAAACATGGAAACAGGACCTCTCAGGAAACGCTTCAAAACAGGCGATACACGATACTTGGTATGTATCGCGATACTTGAAGTAGGCGATACTCGACACTTGGTGTGTATCGCGATACTTGAAGTAGACGATACTCGATACTTGGTGTGTATCGCGATACTTGAAGTAGGTGATACTCGATACTTGCTGTGTATCGCGATACTTAAAGTAGACGATACTCGATACTTGGTGTGTATCACGATACTTGAAGTAAACGATACTGGATACTTGGTGTACAACGATATCCGATATCCGTCTAGTATCGTTTTCAGATCTCTATGATACTCGATACTTCACATGTATCGCGAGAACTTTTCAACGATACTCGATATCCAACAAGTATCGCGAGAAGCTGCCTCCACGATACACGATCTTTCCCAAGTATCGTGAGAAATACTCCACGATACACGATATTCGACAACTTGCAAGTGTCGTGATACTCGACCACAGGAGTTCACGATACTCAAGTATCGCGATACCTCAACCGCGGGAGAAACACGATACTTGGATTTTTTGGAGTCCAAATTCAAAATTTTTTGCAAATATGAGTACCTTGTGTCCTCCTTATCACTCATATGTATCTGTAGATGCAAAATCTCCCTTCAAACCCGTGATACCACACTCACGATACTTGGCGCAGGTCACGTCACGTCTGGGGCTATTCACTTTGATTTTCGACTATTTTGGTACGATTTCTTCAGCATCTCAGTTCTGCTCCCTCTCTAAGGCTCCTTCTCACAACCACAAGTAAAAAGCACGGTCAATGTACTCTAGAAAATGGAAAAATCTGAGAAGATGAAGGTGGGTGGAGATGGTGATGATGATGAAGATGAAGGAGAAGAAAAACTCAAAAACTGAACTAAAAATGGTGATTTTTTTACCTTCCAACGTCGCTACTCTACGTCTTACCGTCACACGCTCGTCCTCCAAGCTCTTTCCCCGGCAACAGCGCCAAATTTGGTGTCACTCTAGCGCAATGGTAAGTACCAACGTGAGGAGCTCCACCTCATAAATGTCAATCCGTGGAGACGTGAGGACTAGTATGAAGACTATGAGCAAGTGATGGCACAAGTGCGTGAGTGAAAGCACACAAGCATGCACACACATACACACACACGTGCACAAGGTAAGAGCAAAGAGTGGAACAATGGAAGATCTTCGATTGCAAAAGAGCTCTCTTAGAAAGCCGAAATCTACAACAAGCTAACCTCAAAAATGAGCTCTCCAGACATTTTTATAGTTTTTTTGAGTGGTTTTGGCCCTATCCATACCTAGTGTCTGGCCTAGTTAAAAATTAGGTTCCAAGGCTTATTTGGGGGCTCAAACGGATTCTAAAAATTATGAAAATTGGTAAGATGATACTTCTAATACTCCTCAAGCTCGAGGACTCCTCGGCTTGAACAAAATGGAGTTGTAAAAATGGAAAATGGTATTTACAATGGTTTTTAGTGATGAAAATCACTATTTTTGTAGGGATTTCTTCTGAAAATTTGACATGTGCTTCTTCGAGCTCCCTACATGCTGATGTGCTTCCATGCTTTGTCCTTGACCTTGAGCTTCAACACTCTTATCCAAGAACAAGACAATTCAAAGAAGATAATGCTTCATCTTCTAGAAGAGCTATGTTCCTATTTCTTCTCAAAAGGAGGTTAGTGAAGATGAAGGAACTACTTGATCATGAGGAGTTAGTGGTACTACTACCAAATTATGTAAAAGAGAAATCTAGATGGGATTCAAGGGATGGATGAGCACTTTTATTTATTGCTATGGGAGCCAAGAGGCATATTATACCCCAAATCAAGTCATGGAGAACCTCTCTTCAAGCTTGGTTGGAGTTGGGGAATCTCTATTAGAGCAGAAACCCTATTAGGAAAGCTCATCTAAGAAGATAGCTAGCTAACACAAGGATAAAGTTGGTGAATAATTTCAATCACATCTTTTGAAGCTCTAGGATTTACAAGATGAGTTACTCAATGTTGGATTAAATATTTTAGATGAAGAGATGGTAAACATTCTAAAACTCACTTCCATCTACATATCATGCTTTTGATACTTCTTTATCTCTCTCTATAAGAGATAGAGAACTTTAATTTGAAGAGTTCCAATTCTTGTTACTTTAAGATGAAGATACACAAAAGAGTATGGAAGAGAATGATGAAGCCATGTTATCATCATCGAAGGTAAAGAAGAAGAAGGAGAACAAAATTCAGCATACCAAGAAGGAAAGTAATTCTTCTAGTCCTTTTTCTAATGCTTCCTCTACACCCAAAGAAAAGTCTTCAACTACATCCAATTCACAAGCAGGAGTGAATTTCAAGGTGATTGATTGCTAAAGGTTTTTTTGTAGCTTTTTGTGGCTTTTTTATTAAGAAGATCATGATAGCGAATCTCTCTTTTCAAAGTCTTATTTTCAAGGAATTACACAAGCTATAAAAGAAGGGGCTTTCTCATTGTTAGAACATCTTCTCATGCTCAAGCCAGAGCACTAGCTCAATAGAAGGAGAAGGGTATCTTGGAGGAAGTGTTTCTACACACTTGGAGGAGGTGTTCTCAACATCTAGAGACATGTGGAGGAGTTTGGATCAGCCAACATACTGTGAGTAACAAGTCTACATTTGTCCTTACTTGTTAATTCACTAGTTTTTTATTTAAAAAAATCAAAATTTGTGTTTGTTGTAAAACAATTCTTAACTATTCATATTCTCCATATTCTCACACACATTTTTCATACCTCTTAGGCACAAAATCTATAGTATCTAGTGAAGTATTTCGATGGCGTGCACCACACTGGACTCTCCTTCTCGAGAGCTCCACGACGATATGCTCAAAGTAGATACCGAGCTCCTATCGCCACACACAGTACTCCGCACAGATGTTGTAGAATACGCAGAAAACGCAGTACACAGCGAGTACAAAGACAGACTTCTTAGGTCTTACAAATGCGGTCGAACTTCCAGTCTGTGACTGACCAGGCCACTATATGTTTTATTAAAGAACATATACAAAGAAGTGTCCGGTGGCCATTTGGCCTTTCACATGGACACTAACGGTAACAATCTCCCACTAAAGGCCAATATGGCCAGAGTAACTATGGGAGAAAAAAGAAAGAATGATAAAGAATACCTGAGTGTAAGTATACAAACTATACCTCCCACCTGATGGGCATGTTACACAGTATACAAGTGACTGCGTAAGATCAAGAATCAAGTAACCCCCATCAAGTGACAACAGTGTCGAAAGCTATCCTGTGGTAGAGCTTTAGTCAAAGCATCTGCAGCATTATCTCGAGTGTGAACCTTCTCAAGAATAATGCTCTCAATGGCTAAGCAATCTCTAATGAAGTGATACCTCACCTCAATGTGCTTGGTCTTTGCATGATAGACCGGATTCTTAGCCAAAGCAATGGCACTCTGACTATCACTGAGCAAGTGAGGTACATGCTGAGGCAAACCCATATCACAAGCAAGACGAGAAAGCCACAATGCTTCCTTACATGCCTCACTTGCTGCAACATACTCTGCTTCTGTGGTGGAAACAGCTGTACATTCTTGAAGACGAGATCTCCAAGAGATAGCACCTCCAGCAAAATGAAAAATGTACCCTGATGTAGACTTACGATTGTCTACACAACCAGCATAGTCAGAATCTGTGTAACCAATAATGGATGCTTTCCCTCTACCTAAGCATAGACACTTGTCCTTAGTGCCACTCAGATATCTCAAAATCATTTTGACCGCTTCCCAATGTTTCTTGCCAGGATTAGACATATATCTGCTCACAACTCCCACTGCAAATGCAATGTCTGGTCTCGTAGCTACCATAGCATACATAAGACAACCAACAGCAGACTGATAGGGAATTTTGGTCATGAATTCCTTTTCCTCATCTGATTTGGGGCAGTCATCCTTGCTCAATTTCACATATGTGGGTAAAGGTGTACTCAATGCCTTTCCACCCTGCATATTGAATCGATGAAGTACTTTGGATATGTACTCACTTTGAGACAAGTATATGCATCTTTTACTCCTATCACGAGTAATGCGCATGCCAAGAATATGTTTGGCATCCCCCAAATCCTTCATATCAAATGTCTGACTCAACTTCTTTTTGAGAATTGACAAATCATAAGAGGACTTCCCAGCAATCAACATATCATCGACGTAAAGTATCAAGCATATCAAGCTGCCATCAGAACATCTCTTTGTGTAGAGACAATGATCCTCATTGCTCCGAGAATAGCCTTGGGACTTCATAAAAGCATCAAACTTTTGGTACCATTGTCTAGGAGACTGTTTAAGTCCATACAAGCTCTTCTTGAGCTTACAAACTAGACTTTCCTTGCCAGGAACTACATAACCCTCTGGTTGTTCCATATAGATCTCATCTGTAAGATCTCCATGCAAGAAAGCTGTTTTCACATCCATTTGGACTAGCTCTAAGTCCTCCATTGCAACGAATCCAAGCAACATGCGCAAAGTAGTCATCTTGACCACTGGGGAGAAGATTTCCTCAAAATCAACACCATGTTGTTGCTTAAAACCCTTTGCAACAAGTCGTGCTTTATATTTTGGAGAAGCACTATCTGATGTGAATTTCAGCTTATATACCCATTTACATGGTAAAGCTTTCCTTCCCTTTGGCAAAGGTACTAAGTCCCAAGTACCATTCTTGTGAATAGAATCCAACTCACTCTTCATGGCACGCTCCCACTTGACATGATCCTCTGTCTGCATAGCCTCTTTGTAGCAAGAGGGCTCACCGACATCTGTTAGCATAACAAAATCTAAACCTGGAACATATCTATCAGGTGGATATGAGACACGTGCAGAACGTCTCAATGGTTGCTGAACAGGAACATGTGCAGACTGATCTGAATGGACATTCTCTTGAACATCCCTATGTGCAGCATTTTTATGCATGCTAACCGGAGGACTAGTATCCTCAAACACCACTCTTCTCACTTCAACCTCCTTAATCGGCTGTTTATGCATCTTAGACTCATTAAAAATGACATCACTACTTCTTATCACTGACCGTGTTTCAGGATCCCATAAGCGATATCCAAATTGTCCTTCTCGACCATATCCAAGAAAAATGCATTTCTTTGACTTATGGTCCAACTTTTGTCTAAGATTCTTGGGTATATGAACATATGCTTCACACCCAAAAACTCGAAGATGATCATAATATGGTGGTTTCCCTGTCCATAACTCTTGTGCCACTTTCAGGCCTTTGGCAGTACTAGGTGAAAGGTTAATCACATGAACTGCAGTCAATACTGCTTCTGCCCAAAAACCTTGTGAGAGGTTTGCATGATGCAACATAGAGACTACTCTATCTTGAATAGTTCTATTCATCCTCTCAGCTACACCATTCTGTACTGGGGTATAAGGAGCTGTAAACTCTCTACGAATCCCTCTACATTGACAGAAAAGGCTGAATTCATGTGAGGTATACTCACCCCCATTATCTGAACGTAAAGCCTTAAGCTTAGTTCCTTTTTCAGTCTCAACTGAAGCAAGCCATTTTCTGAAAGTAGGGAATACATCATCCTTCGATTTGATAGGATATACCCAGACTTTTCTAGTAGCATCATCTATGAAAGTAACAAAGTAAAGAGAACCACCTAAGGACCTAGTGGGCATAGGACCACACACATCTGTATGAACAAGATCTAAAGGCTGAATTGAAGAGTCAATGTGCGTTTTATGCACATTTCTGGTTTGCTTTCCATATTGACAATGCTCACAAAATGAAAAATCAGAGAAAGATAACACAGGTAAGTAGCCAGAACGAGAAAGATTTTCCATTCCACTACGACATATATGGCCCAAACGACCATGCCAAATACAAGCCATAGGCTGTTCAGTAACAGCTAACAAGTGTTCTTTCTGTGATACAAATAAAGGGTAAAGTGAGCCAACTTTCCTTCCTTTTGCAATAACCATATTGCCCTTTGATATACGAAAGGACTGAGCATAGAAGACCACCTTGTAACCAAGGTCATCAAGTTGACCAACTGACATCAAACTGCATGATAACTGAGGTACATGGCGTACATTATGCATAGTAAATTTTGAACCGTTAATGAACTGCACAACCACATCTCCAATCCCCTCAACATCACACTGGTAAGAGTCACCAAGTCTCACGGTACCAAGAGACTTTGCTGCATAATTAGAGAACCATTCTCTATGTGGTGTCACATGGAAAGAAGCACCAGAATCTAGCAGCCAGGTGTGGGAAAGAGAATCAGCCATAAGTGCCTCAGATGGCACAGTACTATCAAGTGTCAACACATCAGCATCATCAGAAATAGCATTAATTTCTTCAATCTTTACAGTCGAAGTAGATGGTGCAGGTAACTGTTTAACATGCCCATCAACATTCTGTCCTTTACCTTTAGCATTCTTTAATGCATAACAGTCTTTCTTCATGTGTCCTTTCTTATGACAATAATGGCATTCAATATCCCTCTTCCTTGATTTACTTCTGCTCTTATTCCGTTGACCATTCTTTTCCTTGTTCTTGCTCCTGCCACGTTGTTGATTCTTTCCTTGGTAAGAATCACGAACATTATATGCATCTCCACTCTGAGTGCCAACCATAGATTTTCTACGAATCTCCTCACTCAAGAGTGCTCCACATATGTCATCATAGACGAGTTTACCACCTGGTGCACTATTGCTAATAGCTGTGCAAAATGTATCCCATGATGATGGCAGGGTGCATAATAGCAATACTGCTTTCATTTCATTTTCCATATCCATTTTCTGAGCCTGTAACTGGGAGAATATGGCATCAAACTCATTTAGATGAGCAGCAACACTATCTGTGTCCTTCATACGAAGGTCATATAATTTTCTCATCAGATATACTTTATTTGATGCCGTCTCTTTTTCATATGTATTGCATAACTTCTTCCAAAGCTCCTCTGCACTTTCACAGTCTAATACTGTAAAGTAAACATTATCTGCTAGGTGCAAGCGAATGGTAGACCTGGCCATTTCATCTAACTCATCCCAATCATCTTCATCCATGTCAGCAGGCTTCTTTGAAATCCCATTTACTGGCTTCCATTGCCTTCTTTGAATCAGCACATCTTTAATCTGATTCTTCCATAGAGCAAAGTTTGTGCCATCAAATTTTTGGATCTCAAAATGGTCTTTGCCCTGCAAGTTATAGCTCCTCCTCGGAACGCTAGCACTAGACCCTGATCCACCGGATGTGCCTGAGACCTCTGATGCCATGATCGTAGAGAACTGAATAGAATGATAATGGAGCTAGAAGAGTCCAAACACCAACAAATAAGTGTATCAAGGAGTAAATCGACCACTATATAGTTGACTAAACCAGAAATCTGGAAAAATTTTGCCAGAGTATCCTCTGCAAAATTAGCATATGACCAGTGTCAAAGTATCATAAAACTGCAAGTACTAACATGTCTACCTGCATAGTGAATCACTGACTCCACTGCATATAATCAGTTACCCAATAGAAGCCAACTAGGCTTATCGAGCACCTATGAACAACTATCATACATCTCCTATGGCGAGGCTGGGTAAGTCTTCCACCTGCATCACCGAAGAGACCCTGACATCTGGGTGTCTCCCAGTTAAGAAAACCTCACCACGACCCTCTTTATCAAACGTAAAAGGCTTTATGCAAAGAACGTAACCGCTATATCAATGCCCACATGGACGTACATAAGCGGTATCCACAGAAGCGTACATGGTGTGTATGTGCTCAATATATGCAGTAAAATGACACTCAAAGGCTGAATACACAGCCCAAAAAACTAGCCAATAACACCTGCAAGTGTCTGTCAACTCTGATGTTTTAGGCTTTAAAAACCTGCATAAATTTGCAGCGACTGCTCCCACCAAAACTGAAACCCCTCGAGAAACCTGTAGTTTTACGAGTGTGGCTGAAAATACAGCCCCAAAGGTTGATATTTATTGTCTGAGAAGTACAAGGAACACTCTTCTTGATGTTCTTGGACCTGTGTGAAGAGAACTACGTGCGAAAGTACTCCAAAATGGCTCCAAAAACACCCCAAAATTGCTTCAGAAATAGGCTTTAAAAGCAAAAATGAAGCTTTGAGGGACCAAAACTTGTTCAAGGTAATGCCAACCTTAGTCTTTCCCCTTCTTCAAACACCACAAGAGTGTAGCTTAGTGGCAAGAGATTGCCGCGGTTAAGCGAGCTCTGGGGGGAACAGTACTGGGATGGGTGACCTCCCGGGAAGTACCGGGAACCTCTATATTCCTTGATCGTTGAGGTCCTCCCTCGCGCGCAGCCAACGGCGCCAACGGTGACTTCGGTGACTCGGATGACAAGGTATGCCAAAGTCTATGCCTTGGTCGCCGCCTTAGTCGCCGCCTTAGTCGTAAGCCTTGCTTCGCTCGCACAAAAGGAACAAAGCTTTTTGCCTCCAACTGCTCTGATACCAGTGAAGTATTTCGATGGCGTGCACCACACTGGACTCTCCTTCTCGAGAGCTCCACGACGATATGCTCAAAGTAGATACCGAGCTCCTATCGCCACACACAGTACTCCGCACAGATGTTGTAGAATACGTAGAAAACGCAGTGCACAGCGAGTACAAAGACAGACTTCTTAGGTCTTACAAATGCGGTCGAACTTCTAGTCTGTGACTGACCAGGCCACTATATGTTTTATTAAAGAACATATACAAAGAAGTGTCCGGTGGCCATTTGGCCTTTCACATGGACACTAACGGTAACATCTAGTTCATATTTCTATTTAGAATTAGATATTGTCATTTTGTATCATATGCACACACTATGATTCACATTGGAATATAAGTTAGTCTAGGTGAGAATTCTAGCTTACCGTTACACTTTGAAATCTTTTCTATTCCCTCTCTATCACTCAAACATCTTTGAGTATTAAGGTGTGTATGCTACGTTTCATGTGTTGGAAGATCATGTAAACCTGTGATTAAAGTTTTTATTGAGGCCCACCCACTTCCAACAATACTTTGCGAAAACTTAGGCACATTGTAGACATGTTTGTGAAGGCTGTATTTTGGGCAAAATGTAACATTCTTCCTTCCCTAAAGATTCTTCACTTAGAGCTGGTCATAAATGGATGCTTGTTCATATTGATGTTTTTGGTCCTATGTAAACACCTTCTTTTGGGAACTACCTTTACCTCGTGTTTTTTCTTGATGATTTTCTTAGACATGCATGCGTGTATCCATTAAAAGAAAAGTTTGAAGTGTATATGTCCTTCAAACAGTTTTTTGTTATGATCGAAAATATTTCCACATGTATATTGTGTAGCCTTCATTCTAATCAATGGGTGGAATACACATCCTCTGATTTTAATGCATTTTTGGCTGAGCGTGGGATAAAACATTAGTGTACATTGCCATGTAAACGGAAAAGGGAGATGGTGGATGCAATTTGAAGATGAGTTGGTGCTGCTACAACCAACTTCACACTAGCTAACTGAGAATTCAAATTTGGTTAGTGAAGCCTCTTAACTTCCTATATTCACAAAAAAATCACCCAAGTGTTTTGGAACAAGGATCTTAAAAGTTTGGGTCAAGACAGACTTGTTGCAAAATGACTAGCTCCCAATACTTGCTATTTTTGTACATACACCTACTAGAAAAAATGAACAGTGCTCTCAACCTAGTAGACCCTACTAGGCAAACCAAGTACACTTTGGTCCCTCGAAATTTGTTTGAGCGTCCTCTCACCAATGTGAGCAAGCCTTTTGTGCCATATCTCCAAATCTATGAGAGTTTGAGATCCATAGCTAAATAAAGCTATGCTATTTGTATCTTCCAATTAAAAAGTGAAAAGCCTTCCTGTCTTTTCTCCTTTGGTAATTGTTCTAAAGCCTTGTCTTGGGTGTTCAACATATGCTCCAAATCGGTTGAATCTAACTTGCAATCATTTTTCAACAATCTGCCCAACACTTATTACATTTTTGGTAATTATAGGGACATACAAGACTTTGCTTAAGAGGTTCACATTCCCATCTGACGTCTTCACATTACCTATCTTCTCCAACGAGTGCTTTGTATCATCTCCTCTTTGCACTTGATGTTTGTTGTGAGGATCTTCCAAATCAAAAAGTAAAGCCACATTTCTTGCTACATGATTTGAGCATCCCGAATCAATGTACCTTACCCTTATTAATTGATAGATTCATAATCAATAATGAATACTCTTGACTTTGGTCCTCTGCATAATTATTGTAATCTCTTCTTTCTCTATGGCCACTTTGATAGTTCTTGTTGTTGTTGTAATTGTCGTTGTAGTTTTTGTTGTAGCCTCCATTGTATTTGCCTCTATTTGATCCATAGCCACCTCTATTGAATCCTCTTCCTCTTGAGTTGCTCGGGTTCCTGAAACATTCTTTAGTAGTATGATTAGATAAGCCACATATATTGCAAGGTTGAGATGATTGGAATCTCCCATGCCTTGCTTTCCACCTCTACCTCTTCCTCTAGCTCTTCCTCTACCTGAAAGTTTTCTTGGAAAGAGCTACCTTCATCTTCATTATTCTTATTCTTTGACTTGTCCTAAACCTTTGCTTTATCAAAATATAAGGGAGAAGTTTGATTACCTCTTGAGTACTCACCACCTTTGCTAATCTTTGCTTCATGAGTGAAGAGTTGGCCCATGCGTGTGTTGAGGTCGGGTACATGCATATCCATGTACAAATCCATGGCTATTGTGAAGGACTTCCACTTGTTATCTACTTTGATTCTATTTATGATTTTTCTATTGATTTGTTCCTCTTCAATTACCTCTCCAATGCTTCCAAGTTGATCTGAAATCTCCTTCATCTTTGTGACATAACCAATCACACTTTTCTTGGGGCTTTTCTTCATTGTTGTGAACTCCATCCACAATTGGTTCTTCCTTGCTCGAGTGTTGGAGGAGAAGAAAGAAGCAAGTCCATTCCAAGTCTCTCTTGATGTCTTGCATCCCTTGACATGAGGTAAAAGAAAATCAGAGATTGAGTTTAGAATATAGGATCTTGCAAGTGCATCCTTTGAACATCAATTTGAAAGTCTTTCGTCTTCTTCATGTGATGGTTGCCCTTTCTTTCTCATGGTTGGCATAGCTTCATCTCCATATGTGTATCCAAATAGATTCCTCCCTTGAAGATAATCCTCCATCCTTAGAGACCAAGCTCGGTAGTTGTTTCTATCCAATTCGTCAATTGTTGATGGAAATCCATCTCCCATGTTGATTGACTATGCTTTGATACCACTGAAAAGAGAGATGGTGGATGCAATCCGAAGATGAGTTGGTCCTGCTACAACCAGCTTCACACCAGCCATCTAAGACTTCAGAGTTGGTTAGTAGACACTTTGAGCTTCCTAAATCCACAAAAAATACCCAAGTGTTTTGGAACATGTGTCTCAAAAGTTTGACTCAAGATAGACTAGTTGCAAAATGAGTAGCTCCCAAAAATTGCTATTTTTGTACATACACCTACTGGAAAAAATGAATAGTTCTCTCAAATTGGTAAGAATTAGAAAATTTCCTTTTTGAAATAGAAAATAGATTCAGATAGCTTGCTAATTCAAGTTAAGGAACTTCAATTGATCACTTGAGCACTGAGAACAGGATTTAGCAAAATTTGGAACACTGTCGCCATTTTCGAGGCTCTATAGAGATTCGACAAGTGAGTAGAAAAACCTAGATTTCTCATAAAGACTAAATCCAATGACCATGAAATTTTGTGAGCATAAATGTGACTTAGAGAGAAATGCAATCCAGTTTGAAACTTTGAAATTGGATACATATAGCCCAAGATATGAGCTTCTGAAGTTACTATTTTTAGTGAGTATAGCAGAGAATAAAATAGAGAAGAAGTAATTGATGAATGTATAGATTTGGATATAATTACAATCACATTGGAAATGAATACTTGCACAATGGGAGTACAATGATAGAGATATGGAATAAGCTCTTCAATCTCTACAAATGAACATGAAGTGGGCACAAATCATGCTCTCTAATGGCAACTTCCTTCTTGCTCTTTTTATAGCTACTTTTGGAGGTCGATTTGAATTTGAATTCAAATAAATTCACCTAAAAGTGATGCAAGGAATTAGGAGATATTCTTTCAGCTGATGGATTTGTGGTTTTAGGTAGTTATAGCCACGAATTTCCATTTTACATCATGGATGACTTAAGCCATTCTTTCTTTCACAATTACAAGAGATAAAATATACTCTTTTACAAGAGGTGTTAATATGTCTACACATATGACTACAAATGAACATAAATCAAATCATATCAACCATGTATGCTTGGGTAAAATGAACCAACATCTCCCCCTCAAGCCTAACATGCTTGGCCTCCAAATAAGTCTTCAATTGTCGTTGTTTTCCTGCAAGCCAATCACCAACTTGAATCTACTCAATTTTAAACCATCAAGAGCTTTAGTCAACATATCTACACATTGCATATCAATAGAGACATAGGATAGTTAAATATCCTTGCTCATTAGCTTCTCCCTTACATAATGGTAGTGCACTTCAATATGCTTGGTTCTAGCATGGTATACCAGATTAGCTACAAGATGTAGTGAGCTTGTGTTCTCACCAAAAATGTGAGGTGTTGAAGAATGAAGTCCAAGATCTGTATAAAAAGATTTTAACCACATGATTTCTTGAGTTGCATTAGCCAAACCTCTATATTCTGCTTCAGTAGAAGATAATGCCACTGTTGATTGCTTCTTGGATCGCCAAAAAGTGATTTTTGAACCTGCAAATGATACATACCTGAAAGTGCTTCTTCTACCATCTCTAGATCTGGCCCTATCCGCATCCGAGTAGGCATTATAGCTCAATATCAGAAGTAAATGATAAAACAAATCTTCATTCATGGTCCCCTTTAGGTACTTGAGGACTCTCTTGGCCGCTTCCATATGTGGTCTTCTCGGCTTATGCATAAACTAACTCAATATGCTAACACCATAGCATATATCCACCCTTTTGAGTGTTGCATAGTTCAAAGTTCCAACCAAGCTTTGATAGCTTGTGATGTCTTCAATTGGCTCTCCTTCATAAGCACTAAGCTTATGATTTTTCTCCATAGGTGTACGTGCACACTTGGTGTTTTCCATCTTGAACTTGATGAGCATGTCATGCACATACTTCCTTTGTGTGATGTAGATACCTGAACTTGTGTAGATTAACTCCAATCCAAGAAAATAAGTGAGTGGTCCAAGATCAGTTATTTTGAACTCCTCCTTCATTTGATTCTTTACCTGCTTGATTCCATCAAGATCATTCCCTATGATAATAATATCATCAACGTACACACATAGATAGATCACTTCAGATCCATTCCTCTTTATGAACAAAGAGGTATCCATCTTGCTAGCTTTGAATCCTTGGTCGTCTAAATAAGTCACCAATCTGAAATTCAAAGCTCTTAGAGCTTGCTTCAATCCATACAAGGCTTTCTTTAATTTGCATACATAGTTAGGATTATGTGCATCCTCATATCCAAGAGGTTGTGCCATATTCAGTTCCTCCAAAATCCATCCATTTAAGAAAGCATTCTTTACATCAAGTTGATAGAGCTTCCAATTTCTAGATGCAGCAAGACTAATGAGAAACCTAATTGTAGGCATTTTTGCAATAGGAGACAAAATCTCCTCATAATCAATACCATGGGTTTGAGCAAACCCTTTAGCAACTAACCTTGCTTTATGTATATTTATACTTCCATATGGATTCCTCTTGATTTTTTATATCCATGGAGATCTAGTTACCTTCATAGATGGCTTGTTAGGTACAAGCTGCCAAGTGTCATTCTCCTTCAAGGCTTCCATTTCTTCATCCATTGCATCTCTCCAAGGTTTCTTGCTTTGTGCTTCTTCAAATGTGGTAGGTTCTTCATTGCTTGAATCCTTTGCAATGTAGATTGAGTGCTTGGTGACTAAAGAAGTACCATAACCATACCCCTCTGGCTTCTTCTTCTCCCTTCAAGACCTTCTACATGGTTGATGTGAGCCCTCGGGTCCATATGTAGCATCTTGCATCTTTGCTTTACCTTTGCTCTTCCATAGCTTTAGTCTTTCCAAGTCCTATAGGTCAATCTTCGAATCACTTTCTTCAATTTGCTTTGGCCCCTTTGGTTTAAGTGATGGAAAATCTTCATCCAAGTCATAAGGAAGCTTCACTTTCCTGTCATCATCAAACCATGATTTGTTCTCATCAAAAATTACATCTCTACTCATAGAAAATTCTTTATTGGTTGGATTGTACAATCTATATCCTTTTTGCTTTTGGTCATAACCAATAAATATGCACTTCTCTACCTTGGGATCCAATTTCCCTCTTAATTGGGAAGGAATGTGAGCATAGGCTAAGCATCCAAAGATTTTACAATGCTCTAGACTACATCTTCTTCCATACAACACTTCATATGGAGTGGTTCCATCTAGTGACTTAGATGGAAGTCTATTTATGCGATATGTGCCTATAGAGACGTCTGCCCATGGGTAGTTTGGCAATACCTTTTCATTGATCATGGACCTTGCAGCTTCAAGAATAGCTCTGTTTTTCCTCTCTACTACACCATTGAGTTTGGGTGTATACCTTGTAATGACTTCCATTTTAATGCCTCTTTCATGCAAGTTGGCATCAAATTCAGAAGAAAAGTATTCTCCTCCACCATCAAATCTGTGTCTTTCCAGAGTCCTACTTGTTTGGTTTTCAACAAGAGCAACATACTTCTTAACTCAATTAAAAACTTCATCCTTGTCCTTCATGAAAAATAGAATCGTCCACCTACTACAATCATCTAGGACAGACACATAATATCTTAAGTCTAATATAGATGGCTCCTTACTAGGACCCCACACATCCGTGTGCACTAGATCCAAAAGAGTTTGATACACATATCCCTTCCTATTAAAAGGTGGTCTATGGGCCTTGCCGAATTGACAAGCTTCACACTTATAAATCATGTGTTGCCTTGTGATATTAGGCAAACCAAGTACACTTTGGTCCTTGAAATTGTTTTTGAGTGTCCTCTCACAATGTGAGCGAGCCTTCTATGCCATATCTCCAACTCTATGAGAGTTTGAGATCCATAGCTAAATAAATCTATGTTTCTTTCTTTCTTCCACTTCAAAAGTGAAAATCCTTCTTGTCTTTTCTCCTTTGTCAATCCTTCTAACACCTTGCCTTGGGTCTTCAACATATGCTCCAAATCAGTTGAATCTAACCTAAAATCCTTTTTAAACAATATGCCCAACACTTATTAAATTTTTGCTAATTATAGGGACATACAAGAGTTTGTTTAAGAGGTTCATATTCCCATCTAATGTCTTCACATTACCTATCTTCTCCATTGAGTGCTTTGTATCATCTCTTGTTTCCACTTCATGTTTGTTGTGAGGATCTTCCAAATCATAAAGTAAAGCCACATTTCCTACTACATGATTTGAGCATCCTGAATCAATGTAAAAGATGTGATCATCATCCTTACCCTTCTTCATTGATAGATTCATAATCAATAATGAATCTTCTTGACTTTATTCCTTTGCATAGTTATTGTAATCTCTTCTTCCTCTATGGCCACTTTGATAGTTGTTGTTGTTGTAATTGTCATTGTAATTGTTGTTGTAGCCTCCATTGTATCTTCCTCTATTTGATCCATAAACACCTCTATTGAATCCTCTTCCTCTTGAGTTCCTCGGGTTCCTAAACGTTCTTTAGTACTATGACTAGATAAGCCACATATATTGCAAGGTTGAGATGATTTAAATCTCCCCCTGCTTTGCTTTCCACCTCTACCTCTTCCTCTCACTCTTCCTCTACCTGCAATGCTTGCTTGGAAAGAGCTACCTTCATCTTCATTCTTCTTATTCTTTGACTTATCTAAAACCTTAGCTTTATCAGAATATAAGGCAGAAGTTTGATTATCTCTTGAGGACTCACCACCTTAGCTAATCTTTGTTTCATGAATGAAGAGTTGGCCCATGAGGGTCTTGAGGTCACGTACATGCATATCCATGTACAAATCCATGGTTGTTGTGAAGGACTCCCACTTGTCACCTGCTTTGATTTCATTTATGATTTGTCTAATAATTTTTTTCTCTTCAAATACCTCTTCAATGCTTCCAAGTTTACCTAAAATCTCCTTCATCTTTGTGACATAATCAGTCACACTTTGCATGGGTCTTTTCTTCATTGTTGTGAACTCCATCCACAAGTCTTCCTTGCTCTAGTATTGGAGGAGAAGAGAGAAGCAAGTGCATTACAAGTCTCTCTTGATGTCTTGCATCCCTTGACATGATGTAAAAGAAAATCAAAGATTGAGCTTAGAATTAGGACATTGCAAGTGCATCCTTTGAACACCAATTTGAAACTCTTTCCTCTTCTTCATGTGATGATTGCCCTTTGTTCCTCATGGTTGGCATAGCTTCATCTCCAAATGTGTATCCAAATAGATTTCTCCCTCATCCTTAGAGACCATGCTTGGTAGTTGTTTCTATGTAATTTGTCATTTGTTGATGGAAATCCATCTCCCATGTTAATTGACTATGCTCTGATACCAATGAAAAGAGACATGGTGGATGCAATCTGAAGATGAGTTGGTGCTACTACAACCAACTTCACACCAGCCAACTGAGACTTTAGAGTTGGTTAATAGTCCCTATTAGCTTCCTTAATCAACAGAAAAATCACCCAAGTGTTTTGGAACAAGTATCTCAAAAGTTTGAGTCAAGAGAGACTAGTTGCAAAATGACTAGCTCCAACAACTTGTTGTTTTGTAAAATTTGTTTGAGCCGGCTGGACATTCAATCATAGAATTACCTTATTACATTCCTCCCCCCTTGAGGAATATTTTCATCCTTGAAAAAATAGCTATATATATAACTCTATAGGCACCCCCTTGAAGTTTTTGATGGCAATGCACCACAATCGACTCTCCTTCTCGAGAGCTCTATGATAATATCCTCATAGGGGAAAACTGAGCTTTAGAGATCTTACATAGTACTCCGCAACAAGGCCACATAGTACACAAAAACAACATAATACACATATTTCTTAGGCCACACAATACCAAGCCACTATATGTTTTATAAAGGAACATATGCAATAGTGTCCCCCAGCCATTTGGCCTTTCACATGGACACTAATGGTAACCATCTCCCACTAAAGGCTAATATGGCCAAAGTGACTATGGGGAAAAATAAAGAATGATAAAGAATAACTGCGTTGTATACCTTCCACCTGATGGGCATGTTACATAGTATACAAGTAACTATGTAAGATCATGAATATAGTAATCCCCATCAAGTGACTGTAAGAAAAAGGGAAATAAAATGAATAAATGATTGAGTGGTGGGCTAGTGGTGTAACTCTAATGCCATGTAGAGGTTACCACAACACACATATAAGATCAAGGTGAGATAGAAAGAGAGATATCACTACTCATGGGAATAACACAAGAGATTTGGTTATAATGGAAAGCGGACTCAAGATGAGTAGAAGATGAACTCAACTCAATTCATCTAAAACTCATAACTCTAATACAATGGAACTCAAACACTAAACAATATATAGATGGTTCTATCCACCCATGCACTCCCTATATGGAGCTTAGATGGTGATCTAGATACAAGCTAGGTGAAGGGCTATAGGCCAAGACAATGTGTACTAAGATGGACACCCTAATGGTTCCAAACACACAAATTGATGATCCTACATGGGATGGGGACCATCCTTATAAGGTCCTCCAAGCCTAAGTCGGCCTACCCATGTTCTAGGGTCGTGGTAGCTTGATCCATGCCCAAACTAATCTCCACCATTGATCTATGGGGTAAATCCAATGGTAGAAAGGTAGGATCAACAACCACTTGTTTGTAACCCTTGATCTTGCTTAATCCACACTTAGGATCAAGTCTAGATCCAATGGCCCACATCAATTAGACCCTTCCCCAAGTTAAGAAAGCTACTTTTGTTTCTAACCCTTGATTTAGGTTGATCCTCACATCGGATCAATCCCAAATCCAATGGCTTAGAAGTAATCTTCCTAACTATCCATCTAAGGTCTACACTAGACCTCATCTGACCTCAAAGTCAGGAACCTACCAATGTCCAACACTCTCACATGGCTTCTCCTCATAATGGGGGCCTTACAAAATAGAGTGTTATGGAACAATGGTGGTGCTACATAAGGGTGAGGCATCGAGCATATCTAACACCCCCCCTCAATGTCCACCCAAAGGTGAACTACCTTCTTGGCCCAATGCCAAGTCTTCCATGAGGGTGGAGCGTTGACCATGTCTAACACCCCCCCTCAATGTCCACCCAAAGGTGAACTACCTTCTTGGCCCAATGCCAAGTCTTCGAAGATGTATTTGAAGTAGATCCTTTGTAAGCACCTTGGTGAGGGTACCTGTTGCATTCTTCATGGTTGCATAGTAGATTGTTTCCACCTTCCTTCTCAAGTGTACTTGCTTGCCAACTCTTGCATGTCCTTCATGAGTTCTATTCCCAAGCCTTCTCAAAAGTCTTACTAGAAAACTGATATCTTGTATGGTACTCCATAAGTAGATAAGACTACCAAAGACCTTCATGTAGCTCCCAATGTCTATCTGCTCATACAATGATCCTAGGGCTTGTTTCATCACATATGATGCCTTCTTCAGCTTACATAGTATGTCCTTTGAATGTGGAACCTCAAACCTTGGTGGTTGCAACACATGTACCTCCTCTTTGAGGTCAACATTCAAATGTTCTGATCTGACATGTAACGTGAAAACTTCTCACTTCATATGAGCTATCAACATTAGTATGCTCCAAATAGTGATCATTAGAGCAAAAGAGTCTTGAAAACCAAAACCCTTCACCAGTGAAAGTCCTTGTGCTATCAATGTGTGGTGATAGCATTCCAAGATCCCTTGTATCATGTACTTCACCTCCTTCCATGCCGGATCTACAAGTGCTTCATCTTCATAATCCCAACCATCATGGCTATATTGACTATGTGAGTAGAAGCCCACTTGTGCTCCTCTATTCTCTGTGATCTCCTTGGTCCTTTTGCCTTCTCTTTGATAGTGGTTGGCATAGGATTACTCTGACCATAGAGCTTTTTCACCCATTGCAGTGACAACCAATTTGTTTGGGTAATTTTAGGTTGGTAGACTCTCTTCTCACCATCTGATGATGATGCCTCCTCCCATTCATAGGTAGGGATGACTCTTGGGCTAGGTACATAGTGAACTACTCCTTCGCTTGATGATAAAATGGAAGCTCTTTTCTTGTCCTCCACTGCATGTGGCTGCTCCATAGACACCACATCACGACTCCCTTGTATCTTCTTCGCCTCATGGTCATATAATATGAAAGCCCTTTGCTTTTCATTATGACCTAGGAAGATGCATCTCTTGCTTTTTGGTTCCAACTTGTTCTTTCTTTGACCTGGGACAAGAGCATAACATACACTCTCAAAAATTCTAAAGTGTGAGACTGATGGATTCTTACCAATGTAAACTTCATGATGACTCTTTGTGATTTGATAAGGAAAGCCCATGCCTTCTCTCATACACATTGTTATCTCAACAATGGTGTGACTCTTGTATTCCATAATGCCATCATGTTGTGATGTGTGAGGTGTCACTCATTGACACTTTATCCCTTTGCACTTGCAAACTCCTTCCAACTCCTCTGAGTTGAGCTCACCACCACCTCCTATTCCAAGCTTCTTGACACTTTTCTCTGGTTCATTTTCAACAAGTTCTGGTTGTCGTTTAATCTTACCAAAAGCTTGAGCCTTATCACGAAGACAGTACATCCACATCTTCCTGCTATAGTCGTCAACGATCACAATGTAGGAAGATCCTCCCAAGGCTTGTATAGACATCTTACCACACAAGTTAGTGTATACCAACACTAGAGGAGCCTTTGACCTACTCTTGCTTTCTTGTGGGAATGTCTCTCTGTGCAGCTTGCCCATCATACAAGCTCTATAAGGTTCCTTCATTCCATTCACTATAGGTAAGTGATGAAGAACAATACCTTGCTTTTGCATCTCCTTCCATATTGTTCCTGTCACCATGATGGGTTCTTGTTGAGGCTGCATAGAACTAGATTGACCTATATCATTGGTCATTTGATGAGATGCACCATTGTCTAGTACCCATGAATCCACAATTGATTCTTCTTGTGTTGAGGAGCATACCACCTTTGCTTTGGCTCCATGTATTGTCTCCTCCTTCACTTCATCTATCCTCTTGGCATGACAATGTGCAATTGTATGTCCCTTTCTTTTGCAATGGAAGCATTGTCCTTGAAACTTCTTCTTACTACTCCTCCTCCTCTTCTTTTCACTTTTACCTTTGGTTGAGGAACCACCTTTTTCTCATGCATTGTTGGAGAATGTAGCATCTCCATTGTTGCTTCTTCGTTGGGTTTTGAGCTCCAAATCCTCTTCCCTTGGTAGTGAATAGAACTCTTCAAATATCGAAGTTTGAGGTCTCACATGAGTGTTGAGAGTAGTTACCCTTCCATCATAATTTGGTGGAGAATCTTGGAGATGACTTTGAGCTAGGACCATGCCAGTCTTCTCTATCCCTTCACAAGCCATTCCATCACATGGCTTCTTGATCTGAGTAATGGATATCTTCACCTTCTCTCCTTCTACAAAATTCTCTACTTTCAATTGATTTTCTAAATTTTGAATGCATGTTTTTTTCTTACCTCAAAGTGACTCCTCAATATACTCCATGCCTCACTTGCCTTGGATGTATGTTGAATAAGAGGTAGAATAGAGTCCATACAATTGTTAGCTATATAATATAGTGCATTTTCATTCCTGGTCTTCCAAGCTCGTAGAAGCTTTGCATCTGGGAGAATCACCATACTCGGATGTAATGGGTCAAAGGTAGGTTGTGGCTCTTGCTCACTTCCCATAACCATCTCCAAAAGATCATAAGAATCAAGGATAACTATAATCTTGAACTTCCAAAGAAAATAATTTGTACCATCTAACTTGCCTTCACTGAAGGTTGGTGGACGAACCCATAGTGTTTGCATTTCCAAATCCATTGCATCAACTCCACTTCCACTTCCACTCCTAGATGCTAACACCTCCATAGTGTTGAATCCTTTGTGTCCCATGAACTTGATGCCTTGAAGCCTTTGCCTCCTAAGAACTCTAGTATTGAAGCCTTTGCCTCCCACAAGCTATGGCGTAGAAGCCTTTGCCTCCCAAGAACTCCAATGTTGAAGCCTTTACCTATCAAAAACTTTGGAGTTGAAGCATTTACCTCTCACAAGCTTGATTGTTGAAGCATTCCTTCCACAAATGCTAGAGTTGATTCCTTGGCCTCCACGTTCTCTGCAATCTTCTATACCTTTCTGTGCTCTGATACCATGTAAGAAAAAGGGAAATAAAATGAATAAATGATTGAGTGGTGGGCTAGTGGTGTAACTCTAATGCCATGTAGAGGTTACCACAACACACATATAAGATCAAGGTTAGATAGAAAGAGAGATATCACTACTCATGGGAATAACACAAGAGATTTGGTTATAATGGAAAGTGGACTCAAGATGAATAGAAGATGAACTCAACTCAATTCAACTAAAACTCATAACTCTAATACAATGGAACTCAAACACTAAACAATATATAGATGGTTCTATCCACCCATGCACTCCCTATATGGAGCTTAGATGGTGATCTAGATAGAAGCTACATGAAGGGCTATAGGCCAACACAACGGGTACTAAGATGGACACCCTAATGGTTCCAAACACACAAACTGATGATCCTACATGGGATGGGGACCATCCTTATAAGGTCCTCCAAGCCTAAGTCGGCCTACCCATGTTCTAGGGTCGTGGTAGCTTGATCCATGCCCAAACTAATCTCCACCATTGATCTATGTGGTAAATCCAATGGTAGAAAGGTAGGATCAACAACCATTTGTTTGTAACCCTTGATCTTGCTTAATCCACACTTAGGATCAAGTCTAGATCCAATGGCCCACATCAATTAGACCCTTCCCCAATTTAAGAAAGCTACTTTTGTTTCTAGCCCTTGATTTAGGTTGATCCTCACATCGGATCAATGCCAAATCGAATGGCTTAGAAGTAATCTTCCTAACTATCCATCTACGGTCTACACTAGACCTCATCTGACCTCAAAGTCAGGAACCTACCAATGTCCAACACTCTCACATGGCTTCTCCTCATAATGGGGGCCTTACAAAATAGAGTGTTATGGAACAATGGTGGTGCTACATAAGGGTGAGGCATTGAGCATATCTAACAGTGACAACAGTGTCAAGAGCTTTAGTCAAAGCATTTATAGCATTATGTCGAGTATGAAACTTCTCAAGAATAATGCGCTCAGTGGCTAAGCAATCTCTAATGAAGTCATATCTCACCTTGATGTGCTTGGTCTTTGCATGATAGACTCGATTCTTAGCCAATGCAATGGCATTCTTACTATCACTGAGTAAATGAGGTACATGCGAAGGTAGACCCATATCACAAGCAAGACGGGAAACCAACAATGCTTTCTTACATGCCTGACTTGTTGCAACATACTCTGGTTCTATAGTGGAAACAGTTGTACATTCTTGAAGATGAGATCTCTAAGAGAGTAACACCCCTAGCAAAATGAAAAATTTACCCTAATGTAGACTTATGATTGTCTACACAACCAGCATAATCAGAATTTGTGTAAGCTATATTGGATGCTTTCCCTCTACCCAAGATTAGACACTTGTCCTTAGTGCCACTCAAATATCTCAAAATCATCTTGAACACTTCCCAATGCTTCTTACCAGGATTAAACATATATCTGCTCACAACTCCTAGTACAAATCCAATGTGAACAAGTGAATAGTTTGGATATGTACTCACGTTGAGACAAGTATATGCATCTTTTACTCCTATCAAGAGTAATGTGCATGCCAAGAGTATGTTTGGCATCTCCCAAATCCTTCATATCAAATGTCTGACTCAACTTCTTTTTGAGAATTGAGAAGTCATAAGAGGACTTCTAAGCAGTAAACATATTATCGACATAAAGTGGCAAGCATATCAAGCTGCCATGTGAGAATCTCTTTGTGTAGAGACGATGATCCTCATTGCTTTGAGAATAACCTTGAGACTTCATTAAAGCATCAAAATTTTAGTAGCATTGTCTAGGTGAGTGTTTAAGTCCAATTAAGCTCTTCTTCATCTTATAAACTAGACTTTCTTTACTAGGAACTACATAACCCTCTTGTTGTTCCATATAGATCTTATCTATAAGATCTCCATGTAAGAAAGTATTTTCATATCCATTTGGACTACTCTAAGTCCTCCATTGCAAGGAATCCAGAAACATTCAAAGGGTAGTCATCTTGACAACTAGAGAGAAGATCTCCTCAAGATAAACACCATGTTGTTGCTTAAAACCCTTTGTAACGATTCATGCTTTATACTTTGGAGAAGCACTATCTGATGTGAATTTCAATTTATATACCCATTTACATGGTAAAGCTTTCCTGCCCTTTCACAAAGGTACTAAATCCCAAGTACCATTTTTGTGAATAGAATCCAACTCACTCTTCATGCCATGCTCCCACTTGACATGATCCTCTGTGTGCATAGCCTCTTTGTAACAAGAAGGCTCAATAGAATCTATTAGAATAACAAAATCCAAACCTAGAACATATCTATTACGTGGATGTGAGACATGTGGAGTGTGTCTCAATGGTTGTTAAAACTGGAACATTTGCAAGCTGATCTGATTAGACATTCTCTTGAACATCCCTATGTGCAACATTTTTATGCATGATAACTAGAGGAATAGTATCCTCAACACCACTCTTCTCACTTCAACCTCCTTAATGGCTTTTTTTATGCATCTTAGAATCATTGAAAATGACATCAATACTTTTGATCACAAACCACGATCCCATAAGCGATATCCAGATTGGCCTTCTCAACCATATCCAAGAAAACAGCATTTCTTTGACTCACGGTCTAGCTTTCTCTAAGGTTCTTGGGTATATGAACATATGCTTCACATCCAAAAACTCGAAGATGATCAGAATATGGTGGCTTCCTTGTCTATAATCCTTCTGCCACTTTCAAACCTTTGGGAGTACTAGGTGAAAGGTTAATCACATGAACTATAGTGAATACTGTTTTTGCCCAGAAGCCTTGTGAATGGTTTGCATGACTCAACATAGAAACTACTCTATGCTGAATATTTCTTTTCATCCTTTCAGCTACACCATTTTGTACTAGAGCATGAGGAGCTATAAACTCTCTAGAAATTCCTCAACACTCACAAAAAAGGTTGAATTCATGTGAGGTATACTTACCCCCATTATCTGTGTGGAATGCCTTAAGCTTCGACCTTGTGGGAATAGGACCACACACATATGTATGAATGAGATCTAAGGCTGAATTGAAGAGACAATGTGCATCTTGTGCACATCCCTAATTTGATTTCCATGTTGACAATGCTCACAAAATGAAAAATCAAAGAAAGATAACACAGGTAAATAGCCCAAATGAAAAAGATTCTCCATTCCACTACGTGATACATGGCCCAAATGGCCATACTAGATACAAGCCATATGTTGTTTATTAATAGCTAACATGTGTTCTTTCTTTGATAAAAATAAAGGATAAAGTGAGCCAAATTTGCTTCCTTTTGCAATAACCATATTGCCCTTTGATATGTGAAAGGACTGAGTATATAAGACCACCTTGTAACCGAGGTTATCAAGTTAATCAATTGAGATCAAATTGCATGATAACTGAGGTACATGGCACACATTATGCATAGTAAATTTAGATCCATCAATGAACTCCACAACCACATCTCTAATCTTGACAACATCACACAGATAGGAATGATCAAGTCTCACAATACCAAGAGACTTTTCTGCATAAGTAGAGAACCACTCTCTATGTGGTGTCACGTGGAAACACGCACCAGAATCTAGCAGCCATGTGTGGGAAAAAGAATCAGCCATAGGAGCCTCAATAGGCAGAGTACTGTCAAGTGTCAACACATCAACATCATAAAAAATAGCATTGATTTCTTCAATCTTCACAATCAAAGTAGATGGTGCAAGTAGCTATTTAACATGCCCATAATCGTTTTGCCCTTTACCTTTATCATTCTTTAATTCATAGCAGTCTTTCTTCATGTGTCCTTTCTTATGAAAATAATTGTTACAGCTTTGATGTGAACCTTTTCCCTATCCATGGGCACTTTTTACTCTAGTGTGGGCTAGAGGTTTTTTCTCCATGTTACCACATACATGATTTACTCATATGTGGTGGTACTTTGTACTTAGGGATATTATTCAGATCTTATTTTAGTTTAGTTCAGTTCATAGTCAATAGAGAGAGCTATTTTAGCCATCTGTCTTTTGCGTGTGTCTTGATGTATCTGTGATCCTTGTCTATGCTTTTTGTGTTTCTCTTGCACTTCTACACACACACCCAATAGTGGTATCAAAGCAAGTTCAACTCCTTCTCAAGTTCTAGTTTTTCACATCACGGCAAGAGTGCACTTTTAACAGTGCATATGGACTTCAGAGTATAGAACAATAATAGTCAAGAAACATTTCCACCAGTTGCACTAGGGTTTTACCTCCATATCAAAGCCATTTTTGCAGTTAGAATTGCCATCAAAGTGATGGTTTGTGAGCTGAAATTTCAGCATTCATTTCAGCTTTTGTAGTGAAATGGTGGACATCAATGACTTGTTTTGCATGCTTCAAGCTGAAGATTAGATCGATGGGACCAACTATCCAATGTGTATTTACATGATGAAGCATGTTCTTATTGCAAAAAAACTTTTGGAACATAGTGTCAGATGTAGATCGAAGACTTGTAGGTTCTTTTACTTTCACAGTCTACTGTCACAGATGGATCTTCTTCTTCAAGTATAGTGGTTTCTCCTTCTCCACCTACATAGGAGCAACTTAGATAGGATGGAAAAAATGCTCAAGCTCATCCATTGATTGTGCTTTCTGTGAAGCGTCATATAGTTCCACACATTCAATCATGTTCTACATCAAGACAGGCATGGGACACTCTTGCTTCTTTGTATGCAGTGCGTAATGAAGCACATGTTGCATACTTGAGGAAGCAACTTGAGGATGTATGTATGGCTCAAAATGAGTTAGTGGATGTGTATGCGACATGCATCAAGGACTTGAAAGAGCAATTGGCAAACATACGTGAGATTATTCTAGATGCATCACTCATTTCTACATTCTTGAAAGGATTACTGGAATCTTTTTAGAGCTTTGTTACTACACTCCATTTACTTGCAAAAGGGAATCATAATATGTATCCATGTGATAAGGTTGTGTCTCTTCTTTTGCAAGAAGAGAAATCTAGAGTGAGTAGGAGTGATTTGGTTGAGGGAATGCAAACACTTGCTATCTCACAGGGGAAAAGCAAGTATGGTTCAGCTTTGGGTTAATCAAAACCAAAGCCTCAACCTTCCTCTTCCACTCATTCCTCCAATGATGGTGATTTGCAAAAGAAGTGGAGATGCAAATAGTGTTGGAAGGCTATTCATACTATTGATGAGTGTAGAAAGCTTGCTAAACGCAATGAAAAGAAGAAGGAATATAGCATGTCTATTGTTGAAAATTCTGCAAATGCAAAGACTGATGAAGCTAACATGGCTTAAGATTTTTGGGCATGTGTTGTTACATGTTATTATAATGCATCTTTTCATTCTAAATGTATGGTTGTGGATGAGGCTGATTTGGATTGCTTCTTTGATAGTGGTGCTTCAAAGCACATAACTGTTGGATGTGATGGCTGGATGCACTCAAGAGTTGAGTTGGTGCTGCAAAACCTGCTTCACACCTGCCCTCCTTTGACTCCAGATATGCTTAGTAGACTCCTTGAGCTTCCAAATGATACCAAAATATGCTATATGTACTTTGGAAAAGGTTTGAGTAATGACTTGATCAAAACAGACTACTTTGAAAATCACAAGACTTGAAAAACTTTCTATTTTGGTCTTGATACCTGCTCAGTGTTATGCTCAGTGTGACCAGTGTAGTTACAATTAGCAAAATTCCTTCTAGAGATATTCTATTAGCTTAGTAAGCTTCCATTTGCAAGTAGAATGAAAGGAAATGATAAACCACACTCAGAGAAATCACTTTAGCAAAATACGGTGTACCCCCGATTTTTTAGGAGACTTACAGTCACAGACCAGTGAGCATCCCGACTGCGATTTCTCTGTGATTGTAGATCCAATAGCCTTGAAACTTTGTAGGTGTATATTAGACTTTGAGCTGAATCCAATGCACTTTGAATCATTCAATTTGGTTCAGTAGATCTTGAGATATGCCCTGTTGAAGTTGACAGAGTTGAAGGTAGTCACTAAGAGAAACCATAGATTATGAATGTATGTATATTGATTAAATCTAATGATTGTACATTCCCATTGGCATGTAATGTGATTCTCAATGGTACTCAGAGGTGTAGGCTATGGTGTAGCTCACACACACTCAGAAATTCACTCAGAAATATCTCGGGAAGAGTGTCTTACCCGCGACTTTTTTACATAGCTTTTTATAAGAATTTTGAAGGAGTTTGAATTTTGAATTCAAGTTTTGGCTCCCTTCAATCTCTCCACTAAACTTAGGGAGATATTCCCTCAATCACATCATCTACTTTTTCACGACTCAAACTAGTAGGTGTGATTACATGAGTGGTTAAAGTCATATAGACTTTTACATGAGATAAATGGTAAAAACAATAAGCCTATGTTCCTATGGTTCATTCTTCAAGTGATATCCTCATGAATTAATCCAAGCTAGGCTTCTAAGGTCCAAGCTTTATGTTGAATCTTCAAGGTACAAATCAAAGCCAAGTGTGAAGGCTTGATTTACACCAACAATAACTTCATGCAAATTTTTTTTTGCATCTTTGAAAGATGCACCCAAAGGAGGACATGTTGTGTGTGCAAACAATGCCTCTTATCCTATCATTGGAGTAGGAGAAATTGAGCTTAAAGTTGCAAATGGAGGTGTGTTTCTCTTGAAAAATGCATTGTATATACCCTCTATCAAGAACTTAATTTCAGTTCCGTTGATTGCCAAACGCAGACTTCATGTGCACTTTGTTGATGATAAGTGTATGGTCCATGATTTTAGCAATGGTGATGTTATCGTGATGTCTCGTACATTATGTAATGGTTTGTATCGCATGGATACATACAAGAGAACCACCTCGAATGCCTTGGTTTCTCATAATCCTTCCATGGTTTAAATGGAGCTTTGGCATGCTCGTTTTGATCACTTGAACTTCAATATTTTGCTTTACTCGCAAAAGAAGGACATGGTTATTGGTTTGCCTACACTTGATTCCATTGAAAAATATGGATGTGAAGGTTGCATTCTTGGAAAAATGTATCCTGCACATTACAAGAAAATTACAACTTGTTCATAGGGATGTATGTGGTCCCATCAAAGCTCCATCTTTTGGGAAGCATGTATATTTCGTTACCTTCATTGATGATGCTACTCGCCATACATGGGTGTATCCTATGAAAGAAAAGAATGAGGTATTTTCTTGCTTCAAAGCATTTTTAGCTATGGATGAAAAGTTTTCTTCAGAAAAGCTTTTGAGTCTATGCATGGATCATGGTGGTGAATACATGTCATATGAGTTTAATGCTTTTCTTCATGAAAGGGGTATTTCACACCAATGTATGGTGTCGTATACACCTCAGCAAAATGGTATTATCGAGTGTAAAAATAGAACTCTACTTGAAATGGCACTATGTATGGTTAAAGGAAAGCACCTTCCTGACAAGTTTTGGATGGAAGCGGTCATGTGTATGTGTTGAATCGCTGCCCTACAAAAGCATTGAGATTCATCACTCCTTATGAGGCTTAAAATGGACATAATCCTATGGTTATTCATATGCGCATGTTTGGTTGTTTGGCATATGCTCTTGTGCCATCACAAAAACATCACAAACTTGATGATAAGGCAAAGAAATGTATACTTTTTCGTTACACTACTAAAAGTAAGGGATATCGATTGTATTATCCATTGACAAACACAATCATTGTGAGTTGACATGCGGTATTTACTGAAATTCAGCTTTTGCTCTACTTGAATGCAAAAAACAACCAAGAATTAGCTCACAAGATGTGTTTGATACACTCATGCGTTTGTTCCAAAATGGTGCACTTGACTATGGCTATGTAGACCAACCAACTAAGACTCAAAGGGCTGAAAATTTCCATCAAAATAGAGCTGAAAATGCAGAGAATTTCTAGCCAAATATAGCTGAAATTTTTCAACCAAAAAATGTCGAAACTCTTGGAAATTTCGAACCACATATGGTTGAACATTTGCGTCAAAATATGGCAATTGAGCATGAAATTCAATCCATGCATGATGTGCATGTTGATGTTGTATTGCATAATGAACACATGTCTATCAAGAGTGCACAAACTATGCCAAAGTGGCTAAAACAAACTTTGTAGGGTAGCAAATTGAGTGCACCTTTACTTGGTAGAACAAGATCAAGCTCTCACCATGCATCAAATAATTTTGTGGATTATTCTCTTATTGCAATAGAATGTAGTGAAGAGCCACTTTCCTTTGAAGATGGATGTGATGATCCACAATGGATGAGTGCTATGCAATAAAAAATGGATTCCATACATAGGAATGGTACCTGGGAGTTATCTGAATTGCCAAAAAGAAAGAATTCCATTGGTACGAAGTGGGTTTACAAGATTAAGACAAAGTCTAAAGGTAGCATTGATTGTTACAAAGCTAGATTGGTTGCCAAAGGATATGTGCAACAATATGGCATTAACTATGAGGAAACTTTTCAACCTACTTCATGCATGATTACCATTTGTACCGTGCTTGAATCGGCTGCCCATCGAGCTTGAAAAGTGCATCAATTGGACATAAAAAAAAACCTTCTTGAATGGTGAATTGCAAGAAGAGTTCTATGTGAAGAAACCTCTAGGATTTGCTATGAAAGGGAAAGCACATATGGTTTTTCACTTGCATAAAACCGTGTATGGTCTCAAGCAAGCTCCACGTGCATGGTATGAAAAAATCCATAAGCACTTGATTGCTCTTGGATTCACATCTAGTCCAATTGAAAGCACACTCTATGTATGCAAAAATGAAGCTCATCTCATAGTCCTTGTTCTTTATGTTGATGACATACTCTTGACTGGATCATGTGATGCAAAACCTGACATTCTTATGGCTAATTTGCAACATACTTTTGATGTCACTTATCTTGGCCTTTTGAGCTACTATCTTGGCATCCCATTTATATCTGTTGAGGGGGGAATTGTAATGCATCAAGCAAATTACGTTGAAAAACTAATTCAACATTTTGACTTTGAGGATTGCAATCCGACCTTTAGGCCATTTGAGACAGGATTTAGATTCTCAGTTGAGGATTCCAGTGATGCATTTGACACCTCTTTATCAGCAATCTATGGGATGTCTTATATATGCATGCAACACAAGGCTAGATATATAGAATGTAGTTTCCCAGTTGAGCCGATTCATGCATAGCCCTGGCACATGGCATTGGCAAGCAGTGAAACATGTGTTTAGATATCTCAAAGGCACTTTGAGATTAGGTCTCTTTATGGTAGAGATATTCAGCCATGCTTGCATGCTTTTACACATAGCAATTGGGCTAGTTGTTATGATACTCACATGTCCACTAGTGGTAATTGCTTTTTCCTTGGAGACTCATGGCTATCTTGGTTGAGTAAGAAGCAACCTATAGTCACAACATCGAGTTGTGAAGATGAGTGCAAAGTAGTTTTCACAGCTACAGTGGAGTGTATATGGCTGAGATGCCTATTGATGTATGGCTGAGATGCCTATTGATGGATCTTTGCATGGAGATTGATGCTACTATGCATATTCTCACGGATAGTCAGAGTACAATGGTTGTTGCACAAAACCTAGTGTTTCATGCATGAACCAAACATATTGAGGTTCATTATCACTATGTGAGAGGGCACCTTCATGCAGGAGATATTGATTTTGTATATGTGACTACACAAGACAATGTGGCAGACATGCTCACAAAAGCTATTGCACATGAAAAGTTTGAAGATTTTTGCAAAGCATTAGGCTTATTACCTTGTGGGGGTTGATCTGTCACTCCCCGTATGTGTTCACATCATTCGCTCTAGCAGGGTTTCTTACACTTATGTGTTCCTCGAGTAGCTTTGATGTGAAATTGTTCCTAATACATGGGCACTTTTTACTCTACTACTGGCTAGAGGTTTCTTCCCCATGTTACCACATACATGATTCACTCACATGTGGTGGTACTTTGTACTTAGGGATATTATTCAGCTCTTACTTCAGTTCAGTTCAGTTCATCATCAATAGAGAGAGCTATTCCAGCCATCCTTCTTCTCCGTGTGTCTTGTTGTGTTTGTGCTCCTTGTGTGTGCTTCTTGTGTGTCTCTTGCACTTCTACACACAGCCAGCAATAATGGCATTCCATATCCCTCTCCCTTGATTTACGTCTACTCTTATTTTGTTGATCATTCTTTTCCTTGTTCTTGCTCATGACACATTACTGATTCTTTCTTTGTTAATAATTGTGAACATTATATGCATCTCCACTCTAAGTGGTAGCCATAGATTTTCTACAAATCTCCTCTCTCAAGAGTGCTCCAAATATGTCATCATAGACTAGTTTATCACCACATGCACTATTTCTAATATCAATGCAAAATCTATCCCATGATGATGGCAAGGTGCATAACAACAAGAATAATTTCATTTCATTATCCATGTCCATTTTCTCAGCCTATAACTTGGAGAATATAGCATCAAACCCTTTTAGATGAGCAGCAACACTATCTATGTCCCTCGTGCAAAGGTCATCTAAACTTCTCATCAGATACACTTTATTTGATGCTTTTTCTTTTTCATATGCATTGCATATCTTCTTCCAAAGCTCCACTACACTTTCAGAGTCCAATACTGCAAAGTAAACATTTTTCCAAGTGCAATTGAATGGTAGAAGTGAACATTCCATCCAAATCATCCCAATCATCTTCATCCATGTCAACAAGCTTCTTTAAGATTCCATTTACTAGCTTCCATTGCCCCCTCTAAATCAACACATCTTTAATTTGATTCTTCCATAGAGAAAATTTTGTGCCATTAAACTTTTGGATCTCAAAATGGTCTTTGCCTTGAAAGTTATAGCTCCTCCTTGGAACACTAGCACTAGACCTTGATCCACTAGACGTACCTAAGAGCTCTCATGTCATGATGATAGAGAACAGAATAGAATGGTAATGGAGCTAGACCAAACACCAGTAAAGCTCAAAAAAAGATGACCAAGTGTCAGATTTTGGGAAAACATTTAGTAGAGTCTTCCCAAAAAAATGAATTAATGAGTTGTAATGACCAACCAAAAGGATTATGTGAGAATAAATGTGTTCACACCTATGAGTGTATCAAGTAGTAAATCGACCATTGTATAGTTGACAAAATCAAAAACTCAAGAAAAACTTTACCAAGGTATCCTCTACAAAATGAGCATATGACCGGTGTCAAAATCTCATAAAACTACAGCTATTGACATGTTAACCTGGATAGTGAATCACTGAATCCACTGCATATAATTAGCTACCTGAAAGAAGCCAACTATGCTTATCAAGCACCTATCAAAAACTTTTATACATCTCCTATGGCGAGGCTAGGTAAGTCTTCCACTTGCATCACCAAAGAGACCCCGACATCTAGGTGTCTCCTAGTTAAGAAAACCTCACCATGACCCTCTTTATGAAAAGTAAAGGCTTTATGCAAAAAATGTAACCTCTATATCAATGACCATATGGATGTACATAAGCGGTATGCTTTGGTACCAGTGAAGTATTTCGACAGTGATGGACCATACTGGACTCTCCTTCTCTAGATCTCTAGGACGATATTCTCATGGTAGAAAAGTGAGCTCTAGGCACCACACATAGTACTCCACAACGAGGCTATAAAGTACTGAATTCACACAATACACAGATTTCTTAGGTCACACAAATGTAGTCAAACTTTCAGTATGTGGCTGACCAGGCCACCATATGTTTTATTAAGGAACATATATAACACTGTCCAATAGCCATTTTGCCTTTCACATGGGCACTAATGGTAACACCCCCAAGTCTCATATTCTATTCTAGAAGAGCATGTTTCATCTCTATGGTGGGATTCCTACCCAAATTATTCAAAACAACATCTAACCTTGCACTTGATAAAGTGATCTGAGTACGAAGTAGGGAATGAATAATACGGGTGGATCAAAGAACATCTCTAGCTGATTTATTGGTTTCACTATGTGCTATCTAGGTGGTAACAATTGAAAAGGGTGGATTTTAGTTATTCATCCATTTCTAAGCATCAATGATGCATAGACTTAGTAACTAAGTTGGGATTCTTATCCTTGTCAAGACTTTTAAGAACTCTTGATTTTCTTGAATTTTTCTTGGAAAACTAGAATTATGGTTGTCCCAAATATCTAACTTGGATGTTTGTGTTAGATATACTCAATACTCCACCCGCATGTGGTTGCAACTGATTCATGGTACTCTAAGTTGTAGGGCCCCCATTATGGGGAGAAGCCTTTATGAGAGTCCAATTTGTGATGAGGTCTACATGAGACCAGCAAAAGTTCTAAATGATCTATGTGATTCTAGTTAGAAGGTAACTAGGGCATACATTTAAGTCACATTTGAATTCTAGAGGTATGATAGTTCGGTAGTCCACCAATCCAAAATTATGGTGATGTGTCTGAAATCCCTGAGGAAGTCTAGAAGTATGACAGTTCAGAGGTCAATCGACCTAGAATCCCAGGGACTAGTTCGATAGTCAACCAACTTGGAATTACAGTGACTAGTTCGATAGTCAACTAGTCTAAAACTATGGTGACCAGTATGGTAGTTCGAACTTACAATGGTTTTATTAGAACTACAGAGCTTTAGTCCATAGGATGTCTAGTCCGGTGGTTTACTCAATCTCATAATTATGTAATTACAGATGCTCCAAAATTAGAGATGATCCAGATGATTTTTCCTAAAAACGAGCATCAAGAAATCCCAGAGATCATGACTAGCAGTGGATTAGGCAAACCCAGATTACTAACGTAAATCATGGTTATGCACACTATAAAGCCCTTCATCTAGTATCTATCTACATCGCCATTGAAGCTCCACAATGGGAGCACACGACTAGACAATATCATCATTGTAGATACATTGCTACTGGCAATTAGAGAAATTGAGTTCTCTATCTCTCTCTATCTATGTACATTTCTATTAGCACCTTTTTCTCTCTTTACTCTACCTCATGATCTAATTTTGTTGCATTGTTCCTATAAGAAAATAATAGCACAGCGGAATAGACCTATAGACAGAGTTGAGAGAAAAATGCAGACAAAGATAGATGCAGATTGAGAGATAGAGAACTCAAATTCTCATATTGCCGAGCGTAATGCAGTTACAATGATGGTGTTATTCACCCATGTGCTCCCACTATGGAGCTTAGATGGCGATCTAGACAAACTCTTGATGAAGGGCTTACTAGTGCACAATGTTATGTAAAGCTCAACTTGGGTCGTGCTTATATAGCTTTTACAAGGCAGTTTGGTATAGATAAACATAGTCGAGAGATACAAAATAGTCGGTAAAATATATGATCCGACAATATCTCCATGACCAGAAGTCCTACCGTCTCGGCCCTACGGGCTAGGGGATACGCCCCCCAGACCCCACAAAAGTGGGCAAGCGCCCCTCTCCACTCCCCCCATTAAGGTTCTATGGGGAAACTACATGATGGCACAGGGCCTTTATTTTCACCTTAAATGGCAACCCAATGGCCTGGAAGTTTATGCCCTACCTAACCTAATGGCTAGGCTCACAAAGATCATCTACAACCATCAACGGTCACACATAGACCTCATCTAACTTGGAAGTTAGGGTTCCACAAATGTCCCAGCTCTCATTATGGCTTCTCCTCATAATGGGGGCCTTACAACTTAGAGCACCATTGATCATTTGTGGTCACATGAGGGTGGCATATTGAGCATATCTAACACCCCCCCCTTAATGTCCACCCTATGGTGAACTACCTCCTTGGTCCAATCCCAACCTTTGGAAAAAGTCGAAGAAGTTGCTCTCTCCCAAGAGCCTTGGTGAAGATGTCTGCTCCATTTTCTTGAGTAGGACAATAGCTTATCTCCATGACCCCATCCTCAATAAACTCATGCACATAGTGATACTGAATTTCTATGTGCTTGGTACGTGCATGGAAAACACGATTTTTGGCGATGGCCATGCAACTTTGGTTGTCACACTTAAAAACTATAGCCTCTTGTCCTTGTATTCCTATGTGCCATAGGATCCTCCTCAACCATACTTCTTCACATGCTGCAATGCATGCAGCTTTGTACTCAGCTTTAGTAGAAGATAATGCTACAGTCAGTTACTTTTTACTAATCCAAGAGAAAATCCATGATCCTAAAGAAAAGCAATATCTAGAAATTGATTTTCTGGTATCAATATCTCCTGCCCAATCTGAGTCACAATATCCGACGAGAGATGATCCTTCTTCATAAAGGATACCATAATCAGTAGTTCCTTTCACATATCTGAGTATCCGCATGCTTGCCTTCCGATGAGTTTGGCAAGGCTTATTAGAGAACCTGCTTACTACTTCAACAACATAAGAGATGTCTGGTCTACTATTGCACAAATAGATGAGACTTCCAACTAGTTTCCTGTATCTTCCAATATCCATTGGAGGTGAAGTATTTTCAATAGATAATTTTGGGTTGACCTCCATAGGTGTAGAAATTTCCTTGCAATCCTCCATGTCGAATGCCTTCAATATCTGCCTTGCATAATTTTGTTGAGAGATGAAAATCTTCCCTGGTTCCTGCCATACTTCAAGACCTAAGCAATAATGCATTAAGCCAGAGTCTGTCATTTCAAATTCTGAACTCAGGACATCTTTTGTTTGTTGAAGAAGAGCATCATCATTTCTTGTGATCACAAGGTCGTCTACATAGAGTACAAGCACAATTGTCTTCCCTCCACTCTTTAGAACATACAAGTTAGCATCAGAAGCACATCTTTTGAAACCTAGATCCTAGAGATACTTATCTATCCGTTGGTACCATGCTCTAGGGGCTTCTTTTAGCCCATATAATGCCTTCTTCAGCTTACATACCTTGTTCTCTGAATGGGGAGCCTCAAACCCTCATGCTGAGACACATATACCTCCTCCTTGAGGTCTCCATTCAGGAATGCTAATTTGACATCCATGTGATAGACTAGACAACGCTTATGTGCAGCCACAACTAGAACTACTCAGATAGTAGTCATTCTTGCAGTTGGGGCAAATGATTCACACAAGTAAATGCCTTCAACTTGTGAGTAGCCTTGTGCAACAAGTCTTGCTCTATACTTTCTAGAGTACCATCAGCCTTGTACTTTAGCTTCCAGACCCACTTGGTGCCAATGAATTTACGCTTAGGGGGTCGATCCACCAGCTCCCAAGTTCAATTCTTCATGATATTGTTGTATTCTATTTGCATGGCAGCCCTCCAATTTGGATCATGGAGTGCCACTTCCACATTGGTTGGTTCCTTTGCTTCTTCTTGAATGAGATCAGACATCAAGGTTGTGTTTACAATATGGGCACTTGCCCATCTCTGTTCCTCTATTCTCTGTGATTGCCTCGGTTCATCTGCAACCTGTTCTAGTGACTCTGGGATGAGGTTTGCAGAATCAAAGAGCTGCCTCACCCAACGTGGCAATGGCTTTTCCACTTGGGTGTCGGCAGGTTGGTGACTTTTAGACTCATCATCTCAAGATGATGATTCCTTCTCTTGTGTAGAAGGGATAGCTCTTGGTCCAGGTTCATAGTGCATTGCCCCTTTGCTTGATGATAAAGTGGAAGCTCTCTTTTCCTCCTCCTCCACTGCATGTGGTTGCTCCTCCTTAAACACCACATCATGAATATCCATGATCTTCTTAGCCTCAGGGTCATAAAGCTTATAAGGCTTCTTATCTTCACTATAGCCTAAGAAGATACATTTGATGCTTTTTGGTTGAAGCTTGTTTCTCTCCCTATCTGGAACATGTACATAATTGATTAGGCAAACACTTTCCTTTCAACATGCACTTTGCCATCTCCATAATGGTTCGATTCCGACGTTCTGCAACACCGTTCTATTGAGGACTATGTGCCACTGTGAGTTCATGCTTGATTCCCTTACTCTTGCAAAAATCTTCAAACTTTGTTGATGTGAACTCACCACCACCGTCTGTCCTAAATTTCTTCATCTTCTTCCCTGTTTAGTTTCAACAAGCTGAAGCCATTCTTTAAACTTACCAAAAGCTTGAGCCTTATCGCGAAGGAAGTACACCCACATCTTTCTGTTATAGTCATCGACAAGTAACATGAAGTAGGAAGATCCACCCAAGGCCTGTGTAGGCATTTTTCCGCACAAGTCAGCATGCACCAACTCTAGAGGATAACTTGCCTTGTTCTTGCTTTCTTGTGGAAATGCCTTCCTCTGTTGCTTGCCCATCATGCAAGCTTCACATGGTTCCTTCATTTTTGCAATCAATGGTAGGTGTGCAACCATACCCCTATGATGCATCTCCATCCGTATAGGGTATCCAATGTGGCCAAATCTCTCATGCCATACCTTACTTGTGCCCATGTTTGTAATGGTTGTACGAGCACACAACTCATACAGGTTGTTCCTCCTTATGCCAGTCCCACGATGTTGTTGTTACCATCCATAATCTTAGCTTCTATCTTACTTAAAGATACTTCATGACCTTGATCAGTTATAGAAGCTACTAAAATTAGATTTCATTTTATTTGTGGAACATACAACACATTTGAAAGCTTTTTGATATGGCCATTAGAGTTAATGAAAGAAACCATACCTTCGCCCTCTGCAGGACATCTTGCATTGTTCCCTACCTTTATTGTGATGGGTTCCTTTAGAGATTGTAAGGAACCTTAAAGGTCTTTTCTACTTGTCATGTGATGAGATGCACCACTGTCCAACACCCATGAGTCATCTATTCATGAATCTTCAGCCGAGGAGCACACATCCTCTATCGTAACAAATGACTCAAGCTCTGTTTTTGGTGTGTTGGCAGACTCCTTGCCCTTGCCACCTTTTGAAGATCCACTCTTCTCTTCTGCATTCTTGTGCGACAATCTTGGATTCTGTGTCCTTCTTCTTGCAGTGGAAACACTCTCCCTTGAACTCCTTTTTGTCGTTCTTCTTTTTTTCTCCATCTTTTGAAGAGTCTGTTTTGCCTCCTTTGGCATTTGCTGTGAATGCAGCATCTCCTTTGCTACGACCACTCCTTGCATTGAGCCACCACTCCTTCTCCATGATTAAGGCACTAAATTCTTCAAAAGTTAGTGGTTGAGGTCTGATTTAAGTGTTAAGAGCAATTACCAAACCATCAAACTTAGGTGGACAGATTCGAAGACAACGCCGAGCTAGCTCCTCACTTGACTTTTGAACACCTGCTCTTGCCATTTGATCTTGTAGATTCTTTATGTGAGTGATAAACACCTCTGTAGTCTCCCCATCAGCAAACCATTCTGTAGCAAGCTGATTCTCCAAGTTCTGTATCCGTGTCTAATTATGAGTTTCATATTGTTTTCTCAATATGTTCCATGCTTCACATGCCTCGTAGTATGCTGAATGAGAGTCAAAAACTATCAGAAGTACTTGTAACTAGAGTGTAGAGTGCATCTGCATCTCTAGGTCTCCAAGCACGTAGAAGATCAGCATCAGGAGGAATCATTTGCCCAGGATTATTTCGATCAGGTCTCCAAAAGCTCATATGAATCAAGGATAGAAGTGATTTAAACTTCCATAATGTGTAGTTCATACAATCAAGTTTACCTTCTGTGAAGGCTGGTGGTCTATCCGCAATGTTGGGACAACCGGCATCATTGCTCCTCCTGCTTGTGCGCCACCTACTCCTGTTGATGAACCACCTTGACCCCCAGTCATAGATGATGATGCACCACTTGACATCTTCTCTCTTTTGTCATTCAGACCTTTGCAACCTTTGCGTTTCTACTTCTGCACCACTCAAAGCCTCCTGAGCTCTGATACCATGTAAGAAAATAACAGCATAGCAGAATAGACCTGTAGATAGAGTTGAGAGAAAAATACAGACAAAGATAGATGCAGACTGAGAGATAGAGAACTCAAATTCTCAAATTGTCGAGTGTAATGCAGTGCAGTTACACTGATGGTGTTATCCACCCGTGTGCTCCCACTATGGAGCTTAGATGGCAATCTACATAGACTCTAGATGAAGGGCTTACTAGTGCACAATGCTATGTAAAGCTCAACCTGGATCATGCTTATATAGCTTTTACAAGGCGGTTCAGTATAGATAAACATTGTCGGGAGATACAAAATAATCCGTAAAATATATGATCCGATGATATCTCCACCACCACAAGTCCTACCATCTCGGCCCTACGGGCTAGGGGGATAGCCCCCCGGACCGCGGAGAAGGGGGCAAGCCCCCCTCTGCACTCCCCCCCATTAAGGTTCTATGGGGAAACTGCACGACACCACAGGGCCTTTATTTTCACCTTCAATGGCAAACCAATGGCCTGGAAGCTTATGCCCTACCTAACCTAACGGCTAGGCTCACAAAGATCATCTACAACAATCAACGGTCACACATAGACCTCATCTAACTTGGAAGTTAGGGTTCCACAAATGTCCGGGCTCTCATTATGGCTTCTCCTCATAATGGGGCCCTTACAACTTAGAGCACCATGGATCATTTGTGTTGACATGAGGGTGGAATACTAAGCATATCTAACAGTTCCTCTTGATCATTACTTTCTAACATGGTATCGGAGCTTAGGAGGTTTTGAGTATCATAAAAGAAAAAATGTAGAAGTCACAGAAGTCTTTGCACGATTTAAAGAGAGAAGATGTCAAGCGGTCTGTCTTCATCTACTATTGGAAATGAAGGTGGTTCATCAGCAGGAGTATGCAAAACATGATCCGAGCAGTAATGATGCCAATCATCCAAACATTGCAGATTCAACCACTAGATTTCATGAAAGGTAGAATCCAACACTTTCATATAAAAAAGGCAGGGGAGAAGAGTGTCTCTTCTAAATGTGGCAAGGGCAAGGAGGTTGCTAAGACTTCTGAAACTAAGCTTGATTTGTTTGTTACAGTAGAGAAAATGTGTTCCTCAACTAAAGATTCCACTATAGATAACTCATGGGTATTGGATTGTGGTGCTTCTCATCACATGACAAGTAGAAAAGACCTTTATAGTCCCCTAAACCCTCTAGAGGAACCTATCATGGTAAAGGTAGGTAAAAATGCAAGATGTGTTGCTAAGGGCAAAGGTATGGTGTTTTTTCATTAATCATAACGGGGACATTAGAAAGCTTTCAAACCTGTTGCAGTGCAAGATGTGTTGCTAAGGGCAAAGTTACGGTGTTTTTTCATTAACCATAGTGGGGACATTAGAAAGCTCTCGAATGTGTTGTATGTTCCACAAATCAAATGAAATTTAATTTTGATAGCTTCTATAACTAATCAAGGCCATCAGGTGTCTTTTAGCAAGACAAGAGCTGAGATTCTAGACTAAAGCAACAATGTTGTTGGGACTGGAATAAGGAGGAACAACCTCTTTAAATTGTCTGCTTTTACAACCACAATTTATGTGGGCACAAGTAGGCTTTGGCATAAGGGATTTGGCTACATAGGGTACCCGACACTGAAAGAGATGCACCAAAAAGGTATGGTTGCTCACCTCCCTCCGATTGCAGAGATGAAAGAATTGTGTGAAGCTTGCATTATGGGCAAGTAGTAGAGGAAGGTATTTCCACAAGTAAATTAGAATAGAGCAAGCAGTCCTCTGAATTCGTGCATGCTAACTTGTGCAAAACAATGCCTACGTAAGCCTTGGCAGCATCTTCCTACTTCATGTTACTCATTGATGCCCCAATTAGTAGACTACTTTGTCCTAATGGGATTGAAAATCGTATGTAGAATGTAGGAGAAACTTTGCCACTTAATTTGGTCAAACCTACTTTTGCTTCACCGAGACAAATCCAAAATGAAAATTGTCCAAGTGAGGACACTTTTCTCAAAATATTTAGTTTTAAGTTCTTGTAAATTTTCAATCTTAACTGAAGTCCATGAAATTCCTTAGAGTTATGTTATATAACTTGAAGCTAACTTAAATAAATCAACTTAGAATACTAATATTTTGAAGAATGAGTGGGTCCTTGTACAAAACATCTATCTGTGATTTTTATTTTGGTTACCTTATTCCAACCGGCTAACCTTGGACTTTCGTGAAAAGAATCAGATAGTCTAAGTCAAATCCAAAAGATTTGGAAAGAAAAAATAAAGAACTAAAACTATGTGCAACGAATTCAAACTTCTAAGATATTTGAACTTATTGTGAGTCAAACTCTAGGTGATTCAAGACTTTAACTTTTCATAGGTCTGTATTACCAAATTACTGAAGCATTTTATCTATCTTTAACAAAAAAAAAAATCGCTTCTAAAAACAATTCTTGGAGTAAAGCCAAATATCATGCAGCCGCAAGATACTAATGTGGTATCCAACATCATTCTCTCGACCCACTGAGGTTCTATTCATGATATTTTACTCAAATTAATGCTTCACTTGAGACTAAATTAATATTTCATTTATTCAATCGCTTTATAACTTCCTTTCTATTGGAAGACAATGTACATATGGTCCACATTCCAACAATTCTACCTTTTGGACTTAGCATTTTTTGTAGAGTTTAGGTAAAACCTTTTTAGGCTAGATAGATAGAGCTTGGCAAGAGCTATCTAGTGGTATGCTTCATTTTTCCATCAGAGATCAGAACAGGGAAATAATCCAAACCCTAATTCAGCTCAAAATGGAGGAAAAGCAACCTATGAGATCCAATGTCTAAAAAGCTAGGCCATATAGTTGTTGAGGCCAAAAGCACATTAAAAATAGCGATCTAAATAAAAGAAAACTCAAGTTTTAGTGATGGATTTTTTATTAACTATGAAAAGCTAAAATTACCAAATTAACTTTAAAAAAATCACCAATATAGGCTTTTGTGGTTTACGATGCAGATGTCCGCTAAAACTTGATCACTAGCTTTACTTTGGGGAGTAAGAACTATATAAAGACCATAAGGCACACTCTTGGTGAACAACACAAGCCAGCTCTTGGAGTTCTGAAGCTTTGGAGGTGCAGTTTTGGTGAAGGAGAGGCTACTCTCTTGGGGCAAGAGGTCTTCTACAAGGTGGACGCAGCTATCTTTTGTAAGTTAGCCTTATATTATATTTTTAGGGTTTTTGTACCCTAATTTCAGAATTAGGGTTTGTTGATTTTCAAATTTCTTGCACTATTTTGTGAGAATTAGGTTTGCTTCGTTGCTCATTTACTTCACACACACTCAGATTATAACAGCATAATCTGAATTTTGTATCATCATCTTCTTGGCTATTCTTCCATTAGTGAGTGCGCCACAATATATGGTTGAGTAGTACTCCCATGTTGTAATTTGGACATCTATTTTTAGTGAGTAAGCATTCAGCCTACCTTCCCTATCCTTGTCTCGAGATCTCTTTCTTTCTATTTCTCACCTATCATCTTGATTAATTAAGTATGTATGCTCAAAAGGTTTTAGTATTGGAACAATCCTGGGGCCCCAAATTCCAACATTTGGTATCACAGCATATTTGACATACACACTTAGTTAATATGAGTGAGATTACAATTGAGATTGAGGACAAGTTGGATGGATCTTCTAATTATCCCATGTGGAGTTTCATAATGATCAATTTGTTAGTGACACAGGATTTAAGGAGTATCATCAATGGATCCTTAACAAGACCATGATGAGAAGGCAAAGGGGCTAAAACAGCTTCAAGAGGTACTGAAGTTACTATCACAGAACCAACTAAAGAAGAGGTAACCACTTCTACATCTAGAGTCACAGGTAGATCCTTATCTATAATTCCTCCTACTAAAGATCAGGAAAGATGGGGTTCTAGAGATGCTTTAGCACTTTCATTCATAGAAATGAGTGTCAAAAAGTATATTCTACCACAGATCATATCTTGCAAAAGTTCTAGACAAGCTTGGTTGAAGCTTGAGAATCTTTTTCAGAGCAGATATCCTGCTAGGAAAGCTCACTTGAGGAGACAACTAGCAAATACAAAGATGAAGGTTGGGGAGTCAATTCAAATCCACATTACAAGGCTCGTTGACTCGAGAGATCAACTTCCAAATGTAGGAGTTGAGATATCTGATGAAGAAATGGTAAACACATTGATTAATTCACTTCCTATCTCATATCGGTCTTTCATAACCACTCTTACCCTTACCACAAGAGATAGAGAGGTTACATTTGAAGAGTTAGAATTCTTGTTGCTTCAAGATGAAGATCAGTTAAAGGGAATGGAAGAGAATGAAGAAGCACTTTTATCTTCATCAAAGGGTAAAAGGAAGAAGAAGGAGAAGAAGGAGAAGAAGGAAAAAGAATCCAAAATGGAAAGTAAGTCTCTTTCACCTTCTACTTCAGATTCTGTTTCTACTACATCTAAAGAGAAGTCTTCTAAGAAGAAGGAACTAATATGATATTACTACAAGAAACCTGGACATTTTAAGTTAGCATGTTATTAAAGGACTGCAGCAGAAAAGAAAAATGCATCAGGTAATGTTGTAGAAGATGATAAAAAAACGAAATCTCAAGGTGATTCTTATGCCAGTATCACCATTGAGGAAGTAGCTTTTGATCAGGCATCTTTACAAGTTCTTTCAGCAAGTCCTTGGATATTTGACTCAAGTGCTACAAAGCATATGACATGTTGCAAAGATGTGTTTTCTTCCCTTTCCTATTCTATAGGTTGAAGAGTTACCATTGCAGATGGAAATGATGATGTTGTACAATAACCCTAAAGTCAAGAGAAGGTGGTAATTTTCACATTTAAGATGTTTTATATGTACCTCAAATGAAGAAGAATCTGCTATCTATATCCGCATTTTTAAGTGATGGTTTTAAAGTTGTATTGGAGAGGGATCTTTGTAAGATCTTATCACACAAAGAAGAGAAGTATATTTTGCAAGGTGAGCATAGAGGAGGGATTTTTATTTTGTCAAAAATCAGTCAGGCATATGCAGTCAAATCCTCGTCATCGGTGGAAGATATGAAGCTATGGCATGAGAGATTTGGACATATAGGTTTTGGACCTCTCAAGAGTATCAAAGACAAAGGAATGGTTGAGATTTTACCCTCATTCGAGCTATGAGATGATTCAGACATATGCGAGGGTTGTCTTGAAGGAAAGATGCATAAACTACCTTTCAAGAAACATGGTCATATTACAGCTACGAGGAAATTGCTGATTATTTATTCAGACGTGAATGGACCTATCCGAGAAGACTCTATTCAAGGTTTCAGGTATTTTCTTCTATTTGTTGATGATTTTACAAGATACTCATGGATCTATGGTATTAAGTTGAAGTCAGAAATCTTTCCTATGTTCAAGAAGTTTCTAGCTATGGTTGAAAATGAAAATCAGGAAACTATCCAGATTCTCAAAAGTGATAGAGGTGGAGAATACTTGTCAAATGAGTTCCACATATCTCTTGATGAGAAAGGTATTACTCAACACCTTAATATTGCTTATACTCCTCAGCAAAATGGTGCTGCAGAAAGAAAGAATAGAGAACTTGTTGAGATGATGCAGAGCATGATGGCGTCCAAGAAGCTTTCACCAAAATTCTGGTTTGATGCAGTACATACAGCCAAGCACATTCTGAACAGGCCATCTACAAAAGCTTTAAAGATAATCACACCTTATGAAGCTTATTATGGTAGAAAACCAAATGTGAGTTACTTCAAAGTGTTTGGATCACTTTCTTATGTACATGTTGAGAAAAAGGACCGAGCCAAACTAGATGTAAAGGCAAAGAAAGTTGTTTTTATTGGATATCCTATTGAGAGTAAAGGATACAGGTTTTATGTTCCAGAGACAAGTGAAGTTAATCTTTCATGTAATGCTTATATTTCTGAAAATAAGGTTTATGATAAAGAAGTAGGAATTCCAGAGTTCATTAGTGAAAATGACTATGGAGTTTTTAGAAGGAATTTGGATTTACATATTCAGCCATATTAGGAGGAAGCTAAATTTCTTAGGATTCAAGAAAAAGTTGAAGAAAGAGGAATTTCACAACCTTCTACTGAGTCAGTTCCACATGAGACTTTCATTCCATACATGGAAAAAAGTACTAGAGGTCCAGAAAGTCCTAGTACCTCAGAAGGACAAGTTCCAGAACCTGTGGAAGTTGAAGTGTCAGAAATAGTTTCACCACTATTTCACCACTATTTAAAGATACACATATATGGTTATATCAGACTTGGAAAGATAGTGGTATAAAGACTTTTACAGGAAGAACAAGGAGTCAGACTAGACAATAACAACAACAAAACGATGATGTAAGTTTTGCTAAAGACTTTGAGATTCATGATATTTTGGCACTTACGAGAGTTGAAGAGGAACTTGCATGTGTTAAAGATGCACTTAACATTCCTATTTGGAGAGAAGCTATGCAAGAAGAGATTGATTCTATTCATAAGAATCAAACTTGGTAGCTATGTGAGTTACGAGAGGGAAAGAAGGCTATAGGTGTAAAATGGATCTTCAAAATCAAAAGGAAAGCAAATGGTACTATTGAAAAGTATAAGGCCAGATTAGTTGTCAAAGGATATGCATAAAAAAAAGGTATTGATTATGATGAGACATTCGCTTCTACATCTAGGATGACTGTAATTAGGTCAATACTTGTGTTAGCAGCACATTTTGGTTGGCATATATATCAACATGACATAAAGACTGCTTTTCTAAATGGTGGTTTACATGAGGATGTGTATTAAGCAGCCAAAAGGCTTTGAAGAGACAGGTAAAGAACATTTGGTATGTAAGCTTATAAAAGCTTTGCATGGTTTAAAACAGGCACCTGGAGCATGGTATGAAAAGATACATACATATCTTTTGTCCATTGGTTTCCATAATTCAGATGTAGTTCCAACTCTTTATGTCAAAGTTGAACCAGGTATGATGATTATAGCAATCATTTATGTGGATGATATTATATTCACACATACCAGATATGAAGATTTGCAGATGTTCAATGAACAATTAAAGCAAACATTTGATGTGAATGATTTGGGAATCTTGCATTATTATCTTGGGATTCAATTTCTGTTTAGGGATGAGTGTATCTATATGACACAACAAAAGTACATTGAGAAACTTTTAGATAGGTTTCAAATGAGTGATTCTAAACCTATGCAAGTACCTATGGATCAAAAATCGTCTTTACAAATGGTAGCAGATGCAAAGTCATTTGATGCTACTTTATATAGTCAAGCAGTTGGATGCTTGATGTATCTTTGTAATACACATCCTGATATACAGTTTGCAAATTCTCAAGTATCAAGGTTCATGCAGAATTCGATAGTGTGACATTGGAAAGCAATAAAGTGGATCTTCCGATATTTGAAGGGAACTTCAAATTATGCTATGGTATTATTGAAATCTACACATTTGTTATTAAAAGGATTTTCAGTTTCTGATTGGGCAGGTGATAGAGACACAAGAAGAAGTACTAGTGGATTTTGTTTTTATCTTGGAGATTGTCTTATCTCATGGCTTTCAAAGAGACAACCCACTATTGCAACTTCATCAAGTGAAGCTAAATATCTTGCAACATTTACAACTACTCTAGAGTCAGTTTGGTTGCATAAGATTTTTAGTTATCTAGATGTGAGAGTACATGAATCCATTCAGATATTTTTAGATAGCCAGAGTGCAATAGCTATAGCAAAGAATCCAGTGCATCATGCAAGGAGAAAGCATATAGAGGTAGACTACCACTATATTCGAGAGGAGATAGCAAACAAGCACATTGAGCTGGTTTATGTTCCTTCTAGTGAGAATCTTGCAAATATATTTACCAAAGCATTGACTAGAGATAGTCATGAGAAGACTTGCAGGATACAGAAGCTTGTACCAATATGACATTGAAGGAGGGATTGTTGGAAGTCGATGTACATATGGTCCACATTCCAGCAATTCTACATTTTGGACTTAGCATTTTCTGTATCGTTTGGGTAAAACTTTTTTAGGCTAGACAGATAGAGCTTGACAAGAGCTATCTAGTGGTATGCTTCATTTTTCCATCAGAGGTCAAAACTGGGCAATAATCCAACCCTAATTTAGCTCAAAATGGAGGAAAAGCAACGTATGAGATCCAAAGTCTAAAACGCTAGGTCATATAGTTGTTGAGGCCAAAAGCACATTAAAAATAGGGAGCTAAATAAAATCAAACTCAAGTTTTAGCGATGGATTTTTATTAACTATGAAAAGCTAAAATTAGCCAATTAACTTTAAAAAATCAGCAATAGAGGTGTTTGTGCTTTACGATGTAGCTTTTTGCTAAAACTTGCTCGCTAGCTTACTTTGGGGAGTAAGAACTATATAAAGACCATAAGGCACACTCTTGGTGAACAACACAAGCCAGCTCTTGGAGTTCTGAAGCTTTGGAGGTGCAGTTTTGGTGAAGGAGAGGCTACTCTCTTGGAACAAGAGGTCTTCTACAAGGTGGAGGCAGCTATCTTTTATAAGTTAGCCTTATATTCTATTTTTAGGGTTTTTGTACCCTAATTTCATAACTAGGGTTTGCTAATTTTCAGAATTAGTGTTTGCTAATTTTCATATTTGTTACACTATTTTGTGAAAATTTGGTTCGCTTCGTTGCTTATTTACTTCACACACACTCAGATTATAACAGCATATTCTGAATTTTGTATCATCATCTTCTTGGTTATTCTTCCATTATTGAGTGCACCACAGTATATGGTTGAGTAGTACTCCCATGTTGTAATTTGGACATCTACTTTAGTGAGTAAGCATTCAGCTTATGTTCCCTATCCTTGTCTCAAGGTCTCTTTCTTTCCATCTCTCACCGATCATCTTGATTAATTAAGTGTGTATGCTCAAAAGGTTTTAGTATTGGAACGATCCTGGGGCCCCAAATTCCAACACTTGGTATCAGAGCATAATTGACATACACACTTAGTTAAGATGAGTGAGATTAGAATTGAGATTCAGGACAAGTTGGATGGATCTTCTAATTATCCCATGTGGAGTTTCATAATGATGTATTTGTTAGTGAGAAAGGATTTATGGAGTATCATCAATGGATCCTTAACAAGACCACGATGAGAAGGCGAAGGGGCTACAACAACTTCAAGAGGTACTGGAGTTACTATCACAAAAACAACTAAAGAAGAGGTAACCACTTCTACATCTAGAGTCACAGGTAGATCTTTATCATTAGTTCCACCTACTGAAGATCAGGAAAGATGGGATTCTAGAGATGCTTTAGCACTTTCATTCATAGCAATGAGTGTCAAAAAGCATATTCTACCACAGATCACATCTTGCAGAAGTTCTAGACAAGCTTGGTTGAAGCCTGAGAATCTTTTTCAGATTAGAAATCATGCTAGGAGAGCTCACTTGAGGAGACAACTAGCAAATACAAGGATGAAGGCTGGTGAGTCGATTCAAATCCGCATTACAAGGCTCGTTGACTTGAGAGATCAACTTCTAAATGTAGGAGTTGAGATATCTGATGAAGAAATGGTAAATACATTGACTAATTCACTTCCTATCTCATATCCGTCTTTCATAACCACTCTTACCCTTACCACAAGAGATAGAGAGATTACATTTGAAGAGTAAGAATTCTTGTTGCTTCAAGATGAAGATCAGTTAAAGGGAATGGAAGAGAATGAAGAAGCACTTTTATCTTCATCAAAGGGTAAAAGAAGAAGGAGGAGAAGAAGGAAAAAGAATCCAAAATGGAATCTAAGTCTCTTTCACCTTCTACTTCAGATTTTGTTTCTACTACATCTAAAGAGAATTCTTCTAAGAAGAAGGAACTAATATATTATTACTGCAAAAAACCTGGACATTTTAAGTCAGCATGTAATAAAAGAATTGCAGCAGAAAAGAAGAACGCATCAGGTTATGTTGCAAAAGATGATAAAAAAGGGAAATCTCAAGGTGATTCTTATGCTTGTATCACCATTCAGGAAGTAGCTTTTGATCAGGCAGCTTTACAAGTTCATTCAGCAAGTCCTTGGATATTTGATTCAGGTGCTACAAAGCATATGACACATTGCAGAGATGTGTTTTTTTCCCTTTCCTATTCTATAGGTTGAAGAGTTACCATTGCAGATGGAAATGATTTGGATGTTGTGGGAATAGGTACAATAACCCTAAAGTCAAGAGAAGGTGGTAATTTTTAGATTTCAGATCTTTTATATGTACCTGAAATGAAGAAGATACTGCTATTTATATCTACATTTTTAAGTGATGGTCTTAAATTTGTATTTGAGAGAGATCTTTGTAAGATCTTATCACACAAAGAAGAGAAGTGTATTTTGCAAGGTGAGCATAGAGGAGGGATTTTTGTTTTCTCAAAAATGAGTTAGGCATATGCAGTCAAATCTTCATCACGGCTGAAAGATATGCCAAGATATGGCATGAGAGATTTGAACATATAAGTTTTGGAGCTCTCAAGAGTATAAAAGACAGAGCTATGGTTGAGAGTTTACCCTCATTTGAGCTACCAGATGATTCAGACATATGCGAAGGTTGTCTTGAACGTACGATGCATAAACTACCTTTCAAGAAACATGTTCATATAACAGCTACCAGAAAATTGCACATTATTCATTTAGATGTGAATGGACCTATGAGGGCAGACTCTATTCAACATTTCTGGTATTTTCTTCTATTTGTTGATGATTTTACGAGATACTCATGGATCTATGGTCTTAAGTTGAAGTCAGAAGTCTTCCCTATGTTCAAGAAGTTTGTAGCTATGGTTGAAAATGAAAACTAGGAAACTATCTAGATTCTCAGAAGTGATAGAGGTGGAGAATACTTGTCAAATGAGTTCCACACATTTCTTGATGAGAAAGGTATTACTTGACAACTTACTATTGCTTATACTCCTCAAAAGAATGGTGTTGCATAGAGAAAGAATAGAGTAATTGTTGACATGATGAGGAGCATAATGGCGTGCAAGAAGCTTTCACCAAAATTCTAGTTTGATGCAGTACATACAGCTAATCACATTTTGAACAGGTCATCTACAAAAGCTTTAAAGGTAATCAACACTTATGAAGCTTATTATTGTAGAAAACCAAATGTGAGTTACTTCAGAGTGTTTGGATCACTTTCTTATATACATGTTGAGAAAAAGGACCAAGGCAAACTAGATGTAAAGGCAAAGAAAGTTGTTTTTATTGGATATCCTATTGAGAGTAAAGGATACAGGTTTTATGTTCCAGAGAGAGGTGAAGTTATTATTTCACGTAATGCTTATATTGCTGAAAATAAGGTTTATGATTAAAAAGCGGAAATTCCACAGTTCATTAATGAAAATGACTATGGAGTTTTTAGAAGGAATTTGGATTTACATGGTCAGCCATATCAAGAGGAAGTTAAAATTCTTAGGACTCAAGAAAGAGTTGAAGAAAGAGGAATTTCACAACCTTCTATAGAGTCAATTCCACATGAGACTTTGGTTCTAGAAATGAAAGAAAGTACTAGAGTTCTAGAAAGTCCTAGTATCTCTAAAGGACAAGTTCCAGAACGTGTGGAAGCTGAAGGTTTAGAAAGAGTTTCACCACTATTTAAGGATATACATACATGCTTATATCAGACTTTGAAAGATAGTGGTATAAAGACTTTTACAGGAAGAACAAGAAGTCACACTAGACAACAACAACAAAAAGATCATGTAAGTTTTGGTGAAGACTTTGAGATTCATGATATTTTGGCACTTAAGAGAGTTGAAGATGAACCTGCATGTGTTAAAGATGCACTTAACATTCCTATTCGGAGAAAAACTATGCAAGAAGAGATTGATTCTATTCATAAGAATCAAACTTGGCAGCTGTGTGAGTTACGAGAGGGAAAGAAGGCAATAGGTGTAAACTGGATTTTCAAAATCAAAAGGAAAGCAGATGGTACTATTGATAGGTATAAGTCCAGATTAGTTGTCAAAGGATATGCACAACAAAAAGGTATTGATTATGATGAGACATTCGCTCCTACGTCTAGGATCACTGTTATTAGGTCAATACTTGCTTTAGCAGCACATTTTGGTTGGCGTATATATCAAGTTGACATAAAGACTGCTTTTCTAAATGGTGATTTACATGAGGATGTGTATTCCGCAGCCAAAAGGTTTTGACGAGAGAGCTAAAGAACATTTGGTATGTAAGCTTATAAAAGCTTTGTATGGTTTAAAACAGGCACCTAGAGCATGGTATGAAAAGATACATACATATCTTTTGTCCATTGGTTTCCATAACTCAGATGCAGCTCCAACTCTTTATTTCAAAGTTGAACCAAGTATTATGCTTATGGCAATCATTTATGTGGATGATATTATAATCATAGGTCCCAGAGATGAAGATTTGCATATGTTCAAAGAACAATTGAAGCAAACATTTGATGTGAATGATTTGGGAATCTTGCATTATTATCTTAGGATTCGTTTCTGTTTAAGGCTGAGTGTACCTAAATGACACAACAGAAGTACATTGAGAAACGTTTAGAAAGGTTTCAGATGAGTGATTCTAAACCTATGCAAACACCTATGGATCAAAACATGTCTTTACATATGGTAGCAAATGCAGAGTCATTTGATGCTACTTTATATAGTCAAGCAGTTGGATGCTTGATTTATCTTTGTAATACACGTCTTGATATACAGTTTGCAGTTTCTCAAGTATCAAGGTTTATGTAGAATCCGATAGTGTCACATTGGAAAGCAATAAAGCGGATCTTCCCATATATGAAGGGAACTTCAAATTATGCTATGGTATTTTTGAAATCTACACATTTGTTACTAAAAGGATTTTCAGATTTTGATTGGGCAGGTGATAGAGACACAAGAAGAAGTACTAGTGGATTTTGTTTTTATCTTGGAGATTGTCTTATCTCATGGCTTTCAAAGAGACAACCCACTATTGCAACTTCATCATGTGAAGCTGAATATCTTGCAACATTTACAGCTACTCTAGAGTCAGTTTGGTTGCACAAGATTTTCAGTTATCTAGGTGTGAGAGTACATGAACCCATTCAGATATTTTCAAATAGCCAGAGTGCAATAGTTATAGCAGAGAATCTAGTGCATCATGTAAGGACAAAGAATATAGAGGTACACTACCACTATATTCGAGAGCAGATAGCAAAGAAGTACATTGAGCTGGTTTATGTTCCTTCTAGTGAGAATGTTGTATATATATTTACCTAAGCATTGACTAGAGGTAGTCATGAGAAGATTTGTAGGATATAGAAGCATGTACCAATATGACATTAAAGGAGGGATTGTTGGAAGTCAATGTACATATGGTCCACATTCGAGCAATTCTACATTTTGGACTTAGCATTTTCTGTACAGTTTGGGTAAAACTTTTTTAGGCTACATAGATAAAGCTTCGCAAGAGCTATCTAGTGGTATGATTCATTTTTCCATGAGAGGTCAGAACATGGAAATAATACAGACCCTAATTCAGCTCAAAATGGAGGAAAATGAAGCTATGAGATCCAAAGTCTAACAAGCTAGGTCATGTAGTTCCTGAGGCCAAAAGCACATTAAAAATAGCGATCTAAATAAAAGCAAACTCAAGTTTTAGCAATGGATTTTTTATTAACTACGAAAAGCTAAAATTAGCGAATTAACTTTTAAAAAAATCAGCAATAGAGGCTTTTGTGGTTTACGATGCAGCTTTTCACTAAGACTTGATTGCTAGCTTTACTTTGGGGGAGAAAGAACTATATAAAGACCATAAGGCACATTCTTAGTGAACAACACAAGCCAGCTCTTGGAGTTCTGAAGCTTTGGAGGTGCAGTTTCGGTGAAGGAGAGACTATTCTCTTGGAGCAAGAGGTCTTCTACAAGGTGGAGGTAGCTACCTTTTGTAAGTTAACCTTATATTCCCATTTTAGGGTTTTTGTACCCTAATTTTAGAATTAGGGTTTGTTGATTTTCAGATTTGTTGCATTATTTTGTAAGAATTAGGTTCGCTTCATTGCTTAGTTACTTCACACACGCTTAGATTATAACAGCATAATCTGAATTTTGTATCATCATCATCTTGGCTATTCTTCCATTAGTGAGTGCACCGTAGTATATGGTTGAGTAGTACTCCCATGTTGTAATTTGGAAATCTATTTCTAGTGATTAATGTTACATAAAAACAAGCTCTAAAATAGTCTTGTGGATTTCATTAATTATTAAAAATGGTATATGGAAGCTTGTGGATATTATTAGTTATGAAAAATAACATGTGGAGGCGTTCACATCTCCAAAGTTAGAGCAAAAGTAGATAAAAGTAGATAAAAGTAGAAGGAAAGGAGAGGTGTCTATTTTTAGACAAGGAAGGCGCTTCTGTTGATAGCCTCTCAATAAAAAGAGTGGTTCTCATAGTGTAGGTGTCCAAATTGAGTGATTCTTGTTGCGTTGGGAAGCTTACAACATGTACTATATAACTAGATCCATTTTTCTACAATTCGCAATGAAAAAACTCCACTAAAGTAGGCATGTTTGCTGATCTTCTTTGTTGTGTCTATCTGTTGCCTCATCAAAGACATACCTCTCTTCAAACTTTCATATCTCCGTCGTTATGAGGTCTTTTTGAGTGATTTCACTTGGAGGAGTTTCCTTAGCTCTCCTAATTTTTATCCATATCAAAATTTCTCATAGATCTTGAAGTTTTATTGCTTTTGTAGATCAGTTTTCAATTCAGACAATTAGTCATACCTTGCTGTTGCAGGCTTCTTCTTACCTTGACTTCAAGGTGTTGGTTTGGGAGCTATACTCCCTTTTTTTTTATGTTTTTTGTTTCTAAAGCATGCTACTCAGAGTCTAATTTTAGCATATATGATTAGATTTGTCAAATTCTGCTCAGAGAGTGTCTGGTGGTGATTTTGCTACAGTGACCTATTTCTGTTTTTTGGAAAGTTTGGTGGAAAGTTTGTTTTTGAGGTTTGGAACTATTTGGTTGGTGTTTTGACGATCTTGGGAGGTCTCATCATGTTTTGTTGTGTCATTTGATGTTTATAAGTTTGTAAACACAACATTATGGTATGAGAGCTTTTTTTTTTTTTATCATATCTTTCATACAACTTATTGCATTCTCTTCTTTGTTTCCAACAATTCAACATGGGAGATTTGAGTGCATCGATTGAGAAGTTATCTAATGGGAGAAATTATCTCATGTGGCAATTTAGAATGGAATCTTATCTCGTGTCTAAAGGTCTTTGGGGATTGATAACAGGTACAGAAGTGAAGCCGGTATTACCGGAAGCTCCTACACAAGCAGATCGAGCAAGAGAGCAAGAATGGATCGAAAGAGACAGAAGAGTTCTGTTTATTATATCACAAACAGTTTTGAATACTAGTAGAGAGGCTTGGGAGTCTCTAAAAAGATTATTTGCAACTACCAACAGAGCGAGGCAAACACAACTTATAGGTGAGCTAACAAGAGTAAAAAAGAATAATGATTATGTTCTTGAGGTAAAATCTCTTATTGAAGCATTAGCCTCTATTGATGCATCTCCTAGTGAGGATATGAAGTTTAATATCATGTTAAATGGCTTGAGAGAAGATGAAAGATGGAAGTCTTTCATTACGTCTATCATGACTCGAGAGAATCTACCATCCTTTGAAGATTTACAAACGCTCATGATGACTGAAGAAATCAACATAGAAGGTGGGAACTCTTATCATTCACAAAGAGGTAGTCAAGGACAAGCTCTTTATACTTCATCACATAGATCAAGAGGTAGAGGAAATTGGAGAGGAGGAGGAAGATTCAACAACAATGCAAGAGGAAGAGGAAGCTTTAATGCGACTAGAGGAGGAAGAATTATACAACAAAGTCAACAGACTCAACCAAATCAGCAAGGTAACTTTACCTGCCATTATTGTGGTAAAGTTGGTCATTATGCTAGGGATTGCTTCTCCAATCCGAATAGAAGGGTTGGTTTTAGAGGACGACAAAGAGGAAGAGGCCAAGATCACATGCATCACAACAACATCATAGTACAAGAGGAGGCTCAAACACAGAAGGAAAATGTTCTTATGGCTATGCATACAGAGACGCATAAGAGGAAGGTAAACAACAAAACTTGGTATGTAGATAGTGGTTGCTCAAACCACATGAGTCACAACATGAATATGTTTGTGAACTTACACAAACCTGATTCAAGAGTCACAGTTGCTACAGGAGATAGTACTGAGCATGAAGTAGTTTACATTGGTGATTGTCCACTTAATGAACATGTCACTCTTAGAGATGTTTTGTTTGTTCCTACCATTACAAGAAATTTGATTTCAGTTGGAAAGATGGAGGACAATGAAGTAAAGGTTGATTTTGACAATAATCAGTGGCAGGCTTATCAAAAGAAGGATGGAAATTTTGTTATAAAAGGACAAAAGGTAAATAGATTATATACTTATGAAGTTGACGTTCCAGATTATGCAGGTTATACAATGGTTAATGGGATGCAAGTAAGTCAATTGGATTTACGGCATAAAAGATTAGGACACATCAGTGTTGGCAGGTTAAAAGATATTGCAAAGAAATCATTGATTGAAGGTTTACCACAATTACCTAAGAAAGATTTGGATTTTGTTTGCGAGGCATGTCAGTTTGGAAAACAGGTACGAAGTCCTTTTTCAAAAGAAGGATTGCAAAGCAGAGGTATTTTGGACTTGATTCATACTGATGTATGGGGTCCATCTCAAGAAGAGTCCATGGCAGGTAGCAAGTACTTTGTCACATTTATTGATGACTTCTCAAAGTTTACATTCATTTATTTTATGAAATACAAAACCGAAGTGTTTGACATATTCAAAAAGTTTAAATCATTGGTTGAAAAGCAAACAGGTCGAAGCATAAGAAGGTTGAGATTAGATGGAGGAGGTGAATATTTTTCTAATCAATTTCTTGGATTTTTGGAGGAAGAAGGAATTAAAAAGGAGACTACAAACAGATACACACCTCAACAAAATGGTGTGGCCGAAAGAAGAAATAGGTCTATCTTGGAGATGAGTAGGTGCATGTTAAATGAAAAGGACTTACCACTTATTTTTTGGGCTGAAGCATGCAATATGGCAGTTTATGTGATGAACAGGTTACCACCTACTCAAAGTCATGTACAGCAAGCACCTTATGAATTGTTTTATGGATCAAAACCAGATATTGCTAATTGTAGAATTTTTGGAAGCATATGTTTTGTTCATGTTCCACAAGAGTTAAGGTCAAAGTTGGATCCAAGGTCACAAAAAATGGTTTTCATTGGTATGGCAGAAGGGCAACCGGGATATAGATGTGTGAACCCAGATACGAGAGAGGTAATTGTTTTGAGAGATGTTATTTTTCATGAAGATAAATCTTGGTATAAACATGAAGTGCAGGTAGATGAAGAAGAAACTACAAGAAGTCACGAAGAAGAGCCAAGTTCTCCAAGTTCACCAGAGAGTCAAATTACACATGAAGAGGCAACTCCCCCCAATCAGAAGTTGAAGAAAATTCTCGATTTGATTTCAAAGGAAATTGAGTCACAGGAAGAAGAAAGTGAAGGTTCTACATCAAGAAGAACTCAAACTCGAAGGCAAGAAAAGCATGGTAGGACAAGAAGCCAATCAAGGTATCCAGTAAGAGAAAGAAGGCAACCGCAAAGATTTTCTCATGAAGCTTATATTGCAAAACTTCTTGAGGAGCAGGAACCAACAACTTTTAAAGAAGCGTCAAAGGTAAAGAAATGGGTTAAAGCAATGGATGAAGAAATGACAACTTTGTATGAGAACAATACATGGAGTTTAGTTCCAAGGCAACCTAACATGAAGGTAATTGGTAACAAATGGGTGTACAGGATAAAGAGAAACAGTGATGGTTCAGTAAGTAGATATAAGGCAAGGCTTGTTTGTAAAGGTTATGCACAGATTTATGGCATCAATTATGAGGAGACATTTTCTCCTGTTGCCAAGATATCAACAATAAGGACATTAATAAGTGTTGTTGCAAGCAAGGTATGGAATCTTTATCAATTAGATATAAAAAATGCATTTCTCAATGGTGATTTAAAAGAAGATGTGTACATGGAGCAACCAGCAGGTTATGAAGATTCCAAGAAGCCTAATCATGTATGTAAACTCTTGAAAGCATTGTATGGTCTTAAGCAAGCTCAAAAAGTAGATAAAAGTAGAAGGAAAGGAGAGGTGTCTATTTTTAGACAAGAAAGGCGCTTCTGTTGATAGCCTCTCAATAAAAAGAGTGGATCTCTTAGTGTAGGTGTCCAAATTGAGTGATTCTTGTTGCGTTGCGAAGCTTACAATTTCTACTATATAAATGGATCAGTTTTTGTACAATTTGAAATGAGAAAACTCCACGCAAGTAGGCGTTTTTGCAGATCTTCTTCCTTGTGTCTATCTGGTGCCTCATCAGAGACATACCTCTATTCAAACTTTCATATCTCAGTCGTTATGAGGTCTTTTTGAGTGATTTCACTTGGAGGAGTTTCCTTAGCTCTATAATTTCCATGAATATCAAAATTTCTCATAGATCTTGAAGTTTTATTGCTTATGTACATCAGTTTTCAATTCAGACAGGTAGTCATACCTTGCTATTGCAGGCTTCTTCTTACCTTGACTTCAAGTTGTTGATTTGGGAGATATACTCCACCTTTTTTGACGGTTTTTGTTTCTAAAGCAGGCTACTCAAAGTCTACTTTCAGAATATATGATTAGATTTGTCAAATGATGCTCACAGAGTTTCTAGTGGTCATTTTGCTACAGTGATCTATTTCTAATTTTTGGAAAGTTTGGTGGAAAGTTTGTTTTTGAAGTTTGGAACTATTTGGTTGGTGTTTTGATGATCTTGGGAGGTCTCATCATGTTTCCTTGTGTAATTTGATGTTTACAAGTTTGTAAACAGAGCAATTAAGCATTCAGATTACATTCCCTATCCTTGTCTCAAGATCTCTTTCTTTCTATTTCTCACCTATCATCTTGATTAATTAAGTGTGTATGCTCAAAAGGTTTTAGTATTGGAACAATCCTGGGGCCCCAAATTCCAACATTTGGTATCACAGCATATTTGACATACACACTTAGTTAATATGAGTGAGATTACAATTGAGATTGAGGACAAGTTGGATGGATCTTCTAATTATCCCATGTGGAGTTTCATAATGATGAATTTGTTAGTGACAAGGGATTTATGGAGTATTGTCAATGGATCGTTAACAAGACCAGGACGAGAAGGCGAAAGATCTACAACAGCTTCAAGAGGTACTGGAGTTACTATCATAGAACCAACTGAAGAAGAGGTAACCACTTCTACATCCAGAATCACATGTAGCCCTTTATCTATAGTTCCTCCTACTGAAGATCAGGAAAGATGGGATTCTAGAGATGCTTTAGCACTTTCATTCATAGCAATGAGTGTCAAAAAGAATATTCTACCATAGATCAGATCTTGTAGAAGTTCTAGACAAGCTTGCTTGAAGCTTGAGAATCGTTTTCCGAGTAGGAATCCTGCTCGAAAAGCTCACTTGAGGAGACAACTAACAAATACAAGGATGTAGGTTGGTGAGTCAATTCAAATCCACATTATAAGGCTCGTTGACTTGAGAGATCAACTTCTAAATGTAGGAGTTGAGATATCTGATGAAGAAATGGTAAATACGCTGATTAATTCACTTCCTATCTCATATCGGTCTTTCATAACCACTCTTACCCTTACCACAAGAGATAGGGAGGTTACATTTGAAGATTTAGAATTCTTGTTGCTTCAAGATGAAGATCAATTAAATGGAATGAAAGAGAATGAAGAAGCACTTTTATCTTCGTCAAAGGGTTAAAAGAAGAAGGAGAAGAAGGAAAAAGAATCCAAATCGGAAAGTCTCTTTCACCTTCTACTTCAGATTCTGTTTCTACTATATCTAAAGAGAAGTCTTCTAAGAAGAATGAAGTAATATGTTATTGCTACAAGAAACCTAGACATTCTAAGTCAGCATGTTATAAAAGGGTTGCAGTAGAAAAGAAAAATGCATCAGGTAATGTTGTAGAAGATGATAAAAAAGGGAAATCTCAAGGTGATTTTTATGCATGTATCACCATTGAGGAAGTAGTTTTTGATCAGGCAGCTTTACAAGTTCTTTCAGCAAGTCCTTGGATATTTGACTCAGGTGCTACAAAGCATATGACAGTTTGTAGAGATGTGTTTTCTTCCCTTTCCTATTCTATAGGTAGAAGAGTTACATTGTAGATGGCAATGATTTGGATATTGTGGGCATAGGTACAATAACCCTAAAGTCAAGAGAAGGTGGTAATTTTCAGATTTCAGATGTTTTATATGTACCCGAAATGAAGAAGAATTTGCTATCTATATCTGCATTTTTAAGTGATGGTTTTAAAGTTGTATTTGAGAGAGATCTTTGTAAAATCTTATCACACAAAGAAGAGAAGTGTATTTTGCAAGGTGATCATAGAGGAGGGATTTTGGTTTTGTCAAAAATCAGTCAGGCATATGCAGTCAAATCTTCGTCACGAGTGGAAGATATGAAGCTATGGCATGAGAGATTTGGACATATAATGTTTGGAACTCTCAAGAGTATCAAAGACAGAGGTATGGTTGAGAGTTTGCCCTCATTCAAGCTACCAGATGATTCAGTTATTCTTTCACGTAATGCTTATATTGTTGAAGATAAGGTTTATGATAAAGAAGCAAAAATTCTAGAGTTCATGAGTGAAAATGACTATGGAGTTTTTCGAAGAAATTTGGATTTACATGTTCAACCATATCAGGAGGAAGTTAAAATTCTTAGGATTCAAGAAAGAGTTGAAGAAAGAGGAATTTCACAACCTTCTACAGAGTCAGTTCCACATGAGGCTTTGGTTCCAGAAATGGAAGAAAGTACTAGAGTTTGAGAAATTCCTAGTACCTCAGAAGGAAAAGTTCCATAGCCTGTGGAAGCTGAAGGGTCAGAAAGAGTTTCACCACTATTTAAAGATACACATACATGGTTATATCAGACTTGGAAAGAGAGTGGTATAAAGAATTTTCCTGGAAGAACAAGGAGTCAGACTAGACAACAACAACAAAAAGATGATGTAAGCTTTGCTGAAGACTTTGAGATTCATGATATTTTGGCACTTACAAGAGTTGAAGATGAACCTGCATGTGTTAAAGATACACTTAACATTCCTATTTGAAGAAACGCTATGCAAGAAGAGATTGGTTATATTCATAAGAATCAAACTTGGCAGCTATGTGAGTTACGAGAGCAAAAGAAGGCTATAGGTGTAAAATGGATCTTCAAAATCAAAAGGAAAGCAGATGGTACTATTGATAGGTATAAGGCCAGATTAGTTGTCAAAGGATATGCACAACAAAAAGGTATTGATTATGATGAGACATTCAGTCCTACGTCTAGGATGATTGTTATTAGGTCAATACTTGCTTTAATAGCACATTTTGGTTGGAATTTATATCAACTTGGCATAGAGACTGCTTTTCTAAATGGTGATTTACATGAGAATGTGTATTCAGCAACCAAAAGCTTTTGAAGCGACAGGTAAACAACATTTGGTATGTAAGCTTATAAAAGCTTTGTATGGTTTAAAAAGGCACCTACAACATGATATGAAAAGATACATACATATCTTTTGTCCATTGGTTTCCATAACTCAGATGCAGCTCCAACTCTTTATGTCAAAGTTGAACTAGGTATGATGATTATAGCAATTATTTATGTGGATGATATTATAATCACAGGTCCCAAAGATGAAGATTTGTAGGTGTTCAAAGAACAATTGAAGCAAACATTTGATGTGAATGATTTGGGAATCTTGCATTATTATCTTGGTATTCAGTTTCTATTTAAGGATGAGTGTATCTATATGACACAACAGAAGTACATTGAGAGACTTTTAGAAAGGTTTCAGATGAGTGATTCTAAACCTATGCAAACACCTATGGATCAAAGTGTGTCTTTACAGATGGTAGTAGATGGAGAGTCATTTGATGCTACTTTATATAGTCAAGCAATTGGATGCTTGATTTATCTTTGTAATACAGGTCCTGATACAGAGTTTGCAGTTTCTCAAGTATCAAGGTTCATGCAGAATCCGATAGTGTTACATTGGAAACAAATAAAGCGGATCTTTTGATATTTGAAGGGAACTTCAAATTATGCTATGGTATTTTTGAAATCTACACATTTGTTACTAAAAGGATTTTCAGATTCTGATTGGGCAGGTGATAGAGATACAAGAAGAAGTACTAGTGGATTTTGTTTTTATCTTGGAGATTGTCTTATCTCATTTTCAAAGAGACAACCCACTATTGCAACTTCATCATGTGAAGCTGAATATCGTGCAACATTTGGAGCTACTCTACAGTCAGTTTGGTTACAGAAGATTTTCAGTTATCTAGATGTGAGAGTACATGAACCCATTTAGATATTTTCAGATAGCGAGAGTGCAATAGCAATAGCAAAGAATCTAGTGCATCATGCAAGGACAAAGCATATAGAGGTACACTACTACCACAATATTCAAGAGTAGATAGCAAAGAAGCACATTGAGCTGGTTCATGTTCCTTTTTAGTGAGAATGTTACGGATATAGTTATCAAAGCATTGACAGACATAGTCATGAGAAGATTTCCAGGATACAGAAGCTTGTACCAATATGACATTGAAGGAGGGATTGTTGGAAGTCAATGTACATATGGTCCACATTCCAATAATTCTACATTTTGGACTCAACATTTTTTGTACAGTTTGGGTAAAACTTTTTTAGGCTAGATAGATAGAGCTTGGCAAGAGCTATCTAGTGGTATGCTTCATTTTTCCATCAGAGGTCAGAACAGAATAATCCAAACCCTAATTCATCTCAAAATGTAGGAAAAGCAACCTATGAGATCCAAAGTCTAAAAAGCTAGGTCATATAGTTGTTGAGGCCAAAAGCACATTAAAAATAGCAATCTAAACAAAAGTAAACTCAAGTTTTAGCGATGTTTCACTTTAAAAAATCAACAATAGAGGCTTTTGTGCTTTACGATGTAGCTTTTCGCTAAAACTTGATCGCTAGCTTTACTTTGGCGAGAAAGAACTATATAAATACCATAAGGCACACTCTTGGTGAACAACACAAGCTAGCTCTTGCAGTTTTGAAGCTTTGGAGGTGTAGTTTTGGTGAAGGAGAGGCTACTCTCTTGGAGCAAGAGATCTTCTACAAGGTGGAGGCAGCTATCTTTTGTAAGTTAGCCTTATATTCTGTTTTTAGGGTTTTGTACCCTAATTTCAGAATTAGGGTTTGCTGATTTTCAGATTTGTTGCACTATTTTGTGAGAATTAGGTTCGCTTCATTGCTCATTTACTTCACACACACTCAGATTATAACAGCATAATATGAATGTTGTATTATCATCTTCTTGGCTATTCTTCCATCAGTGAGTGCACCACATTATATGGTTGAGTAGTACTTCCTAATTTGGACATCTATTTTTAGTGAGTAAGCATTCAGCTTACGTTCCCTATCCTTGTCTCAAGATCTCTTTCTTTCTATCTCTCACCTATCATCTTGATTAATTAAGTGTGTATGCTCAAAAGGTTTTAGTATTGGAACGATCCTGAGGTCCCAAATTCCAACACTTTCTTGGAATGCAATTCTTGTACATTACTTTGAGTCAAGATATTGTTAGTACCAAGTTCCACTCATACCAATGTAGTAAACTAACTATTAGGATCACCACATGCTAGAGAGAGGGCTCTTCTCCCAACCTTATGCTTGTGTATATAGCTATTGAGGACTCAATCACTTTGATTCTAAGCCACTCTTTAATAGAGCAACTTTATTTGAGAACCACTCTTTTAGAAAAGTAGCATCAGTTGAGAGCCATCTGTTTTTTAATCAATCCACACCATTTTTGTGTGGATTGATTCTCCACCACCCTTTATCTGGAAAGATGCCAGTTAGAGAGAATAGTCCAAGATACTCCAGCTCATGGAGCTCTTGGACAGAACCTTGCACCATTCAAGACACAAGATCTTGTCCTTGTTCCCCTTAAGACTTAACCACTAAGCTAGGTGGATTCCTTGTCCTAGAGAGCATAAGAACCTATACATTAATTCTACTCTCGAGATACATGAGCGGCCAAACAATTTCCAAGTTTATATCCATCTGAACTGGTGGTGGACTCTCAGATCATAGACTTACTTTATTACACTTCCCACAAGAACTTTTTGTGCAAACTAATAACCTAGAGCATCTACTTCTTACTAGGCATTTGACAAGCCAAAAAATAGGTTAGAGAAGATAAAATTTAATTATTTAAAACAAACGCTCTTTAAGATAGACAATGTTGCATGGACATCCATTTAAATACCTTGATCTTGGATTTCTCCATAACCGAATTCCACCTTTAGTCAAAAGAGATGTTAAAACCCATAGGAATCCCAAGAAGTCTAAACACAACCCCTTCCTTGATAATCTCACTGTTGATTATCCTTCACGTATTCAAGATCTCCAATTGTTGGTAGCTCTAAAACGAGTTCTTTTATGGTTAACAACAAAAATATTAGCAAGAAAACTTAAATTCAAACAACTTAAGAAACTTTATGCAGATTGCTTCTTAGTTCTAGTTATCATATTGGTGTCATCTACAAACATCTAAAGACCTAGTTGGGAGTGGGCATTATGAATCTCTAAATTTTTAATAAGGTCTTAGTTCTTGCAATCCCTATCTAGCCAAGAGCATCATTGGTGGATGACAAAAAGATGACGGGCTAGGGGGCAACCCCATCTTATAGATATATAAAGTATAAAAGGTCTAAAAGCATGGCCATTCATATACACCCAGGACTAAGCATTGCCAAATAGAGCATTAGTGAGCTTGATTAACTTTTTTCTTGTTCCAATGTTATGGAGAGACTCAGGGATGAAATCCCAATCCAGTCTATCATAAGCTTTATCAAAATCAACTGAAACAATCTATCTTATTCTCACTAGCAAACTATAGCCCTTCCCAGATGGGGGTAATAACATCACAAATGAATCTACCTTTAATGAACCCATTCTTATCAAGGGAGAAGAATCCTATCCATAATGGGTCTAAGTCTTCTAGCCAAGGAGGAGGCAAAGTTTTTTTAAATAGAAGTGAGACAAGAGATAGGTGTCTAGTTGTTCAAGTCATCCTTAGGTCCTTTTTATGAATAAGCTTTATCACTCCAGTGTTGATGTGGATAAAAAGAGTACCTCTTCTCGTAACTTCTTGAGAGATCAAGAGAATGATGTTTGTACATAAATTAGTAATTAAAGGGACATGGTGAGAGATTTGAAGAGAAGAATCTCTTTCATAACTCATTTGTCAAAGGTCTTGATATCTGTTAATGTTCATGTACACTCTATCTAACCTAGTGGAAAGAAAGGTATTCACATTCTTATTATTCAAGGTATGGCTCGAGTTCACAGAAGTATCAATAAGGTCATGAGCATTAATCAACTAATGCCAACAAAGCTTCTTGTTTCTTTTAAGGACATTATCTTTATTGCCTAATCAATCTTGCAGATTAATGACCATATTGAAATCACCTGAATAAATAATATCACCAAATAGGCAAGAAAGCTCCTCCCAACAATCAATTCTATGAATAGTATTATTAGCAGCATAAATATTGACAAAAGTATAGTTCAAAGGATCCTTATACTTAATAGCCACCCATTGGTTGGATGGAGGAATGCAGACATTTTCAACAAGATAATAGAGATTAGAGACAGTATCAATTGAGGCGCCACCTTTGCCATTCTCATGCTTAGTGGAGTACCAACTATGTTTGCAAGAAGCAATTTGAAGATTTTGCTAAAGTTTGAAACCCCCAACCTTCAATTCCTGGAAGCAGATAGTATCAGGAACAAGGGAGATATCTTTCATCGAGTTGTTAATGAGTTTACCCTTAACAAGGTCTGTAAGACCTTTCAAATTAAGAGACCAGATTGCTGATATCCATAAGAAGGAAACGAGAACCAAACAAACACCACACTCATTCTTAGTAACAACAGCACATGTTAGAAGAGTGGAACTCAATATGTTGAATACTCCCGTTTTCCGCCAACAGGTTTCAATGGATGGACATACAGGTTTTAGAAGAGTGAACTGAATGTATTATATGACATTATGCGTGTGGCCCTGATCAATCCGGTTCCTGCGTCAGGTGTCATCCTCTCCGTCAAGTAATGGGCTGGTCTTCTGTCGTCAGTTTTCCGCTTTTTGCTGCCATATTTCCTCCCAGCGTGCTCCCCGACTCACCGCCCCATTCAGCTGTGCTGTCGCTGATGGGTTGAGTGGGCTTCTGGGTCTTGGTTGGGCGTGGTATTGACCGCGGGGTGGTGTCGGCTTCTGGGTGGTGCTTCTGCTCGTGCCGGCTGCTTGCCTTATCCCTAGTCGTGCTTCTGGTGGTGCTTGTCCTCCTCTCGGCTGCCTGAGTCATCCGTGTCCCGACTCGCGAGCGATGCCTGGGCTGTGCTGTTATTTGCGGTATCATCACGTGCCATGTCTCGCCGCGTCATTCGAGCGCTGTAATGTTTACGGCTATCTCCCACGTGAGCTGATATCGCTACATCAGCGAGCTGCGTGCATTTTTCATAGATGTTAGCCCCGCCTTCAAAACCTATTCCGCCTTCCCCAATGCTTTTCCTGCGTCCTGTTTGTGCGGTTGATGGGTGGTGTTAAAGTGGAGTTTGCAGCAGTCGTTTATTTTTTGAAAAGGAGGTATTGGAACAGAAAGCAATACAGTCCAGCAGCCGATGTGGTTTAGCGGTTGTGCTTGTACTCTTAAGCAGATGGGGCCAGGGTTCAAATCCCACTCGGGGTTGGATTCATGAACTCTTAATGAGTGTGTTTGTATTCTTAGGGAGATGGCTTGTATTCTTAGGCAGATGGCCAAGGTTCTAAGTCCCGCCCGAAGTTGGATGCCTCACCTCTTAATGAGTGTATTCTAAGCTCTTAATGAGTGTATTCTAAGACCTCTCTACCATATGATCGGTGTGAGAGCTAATGAGTGTGTTTGTATTCCTAGGTAGATGGCCAAAAACTTGCCCAGAGTTGGATGCCTCAACCGGACTTGAACCGGAGTTGGATGCCTCAACTCTTAATGAGTGTATTCTAACCTCTTAATGAGTGTATTCTAAGTGAGAGCTAATGAGTGTGTTTGTATTCCTAGGTAGATGGCTAGGGTTCAAGTCTTGCCCAGAATTGGATGCCTCAACTGAACTTGAACCGGAGTTGGGTGCCTCAACTCTTAATGAGTGTATTCAAACTTCTTAATGAGTGTATTCTAAGTCCGATGTACCATTTGATGGGTGTCAGCTCTTAATGAGTCTATTCAAAAGCCCTTAATGAGTGTATTCTACGTCCTTTGTACCACATGATGGGTGTGTGAAGAGTGTCTTTTCAATTCCTGTTGTAATTTAAAAAAAAAGGAGAAAACAATACAAATATATGAGAAATTTCTTAATGCAATAAAGATAAATAACATAAAATGAATTGAAAAAATGGAAAACGTTGTTTGGAGGTCTTAGAGTAAATTTTTCATCTTGCTAACGACTTTCTTGCATTCTCTCTCTCCCCGCATTGGTCGTATGCAATGTGGACACGGTGGTCGCTACTCTTGGCAATGGCGATGCACTCCCCCGTTCTGAAGTGGAACATCCAAGATGAGATTTCGCACCGAGATGAGCTAAAGAGAATGTGACTAAACTCAAATACCTTTTTTTTCAAGAGTCAAATAATTTTTTTCAAGATTATTATCCTTCCTTGAATAACAAATGGATCAATCAATTTGCACATAGCTACTTTACTTGACTTTCCTCATTGTAATCATGTCAACTTTTCCAAGATTAACACATTTGCTTGGTACTTAGTCTAAAAGCACTCTACATATGCAAAAATAATCACATTTTACTTTCCCTTTAACAATCTTGATTCAATTTTTTTCCACACACTTGCACTTTACTCTTAAAAGATATGAGCCACTATCAATTGGCAAGAATTTCACATCTTCTTTATCCCAAAAGGTTTACTCATGCTTTCTTTTCCCAAAAGACAAGCAAAGAAACCTACCTTTTCAATTGGATAGCTAAAGAGAATGTGACTAATTGGATAGCTCTTTGGACTGCACGCTCGATAGATTCCATGAGAGAGTGGGTGCGTCAACAATGGTTTGGAAGAGGCAATTATGATAATAAAGTATCAATTCCTTCTTGTTAGTTATAGTTTATTGGTTTTCGAAAACAAAGTTATGGTTTTCCAAATGCTCAACATGGGCACTTCGCAAATCCAAAGAACTAGGATGTGGCTTTCAAGCATTTTACGTACTTTATCCCACGCGAATCGAAACCGGTTAAGTTCCCACTTTGGATAAAGCTCCCCAATTCGCCTTTCCATCGCTACCATTTCATGAATGAGATTAGTTCTCTGCTAGGCAAGCATATTGCACTACTTGGCGCCTAAACATTGACCTTTCCTCATCGATTCGTATCAACTTCGAGGATGGAACCATATAAATAAAAAACTCCTTTGTAAAAATCTACCAAATGCACATGCTTTCGCTCTAGAATTCAAGACCACAGAATTAGGGATTGTCGAAGGAGGCGCAAAGAAATAAGAAAACTCAATAGAACGATGATCCAAAAGAGGTTGAGGACCCTACCTCAATCATAAAGGATAGAGATTTAGTCCACCTGAAAACGATGCAACATAGAGAGCTTGACTCGAAGAGCTTCACAGAATTCACAAGAAAGAAAAAGAGAAGTCCTAAAAAAAGTCTTGGAGAAGGTCCAACATTTGTACCTTGAAATCGAAAACTTAATGGCAAGCATTGACATAAATGGATTCAAGAAAGCAATTACTGAGTTGGACTATCCAAAGGGGTTCATTCAGGAAGAAGACTCCACTAAAGATAAAATTTTTGAAAACTATGTCTCAAGTAAAGAAGACAATTTGGAAGGCAACAGAAGAAGCAAAGAAGACAATCCTGATAGTGAAAGCTCAATTATTGGCTCCACTATCCGAAATACCTGTGCTAAGAAGGTTGGAATACAAAAAGGAAACTCCCTATGGAGTTTCTATGGAAGAGGCTTATCAAAGGTAAATTGCATTTCCACAACTCTCAATCCCATTTCTCTTGTCACGAAGATAAAAAAGGAAAGTAGAACTAAGAAAAACATAGGTAAACCCCAGTTGAGAAAGATTAGTAGTCCTAAAAATGATTCTTCTATCATTGTTCAACGACCATCTGACATGCATCTTAACAACAGCTATTATTGACTAGTGGATCAAAGAAAAGAACATCATCCTAGACTTCATCTGTCTAGAGGAAGTCAAAATTGATGGTGATGACCTCCTTCTTTCCTTTGAAGATCATTTCTAACAAACGCACTTGCCTTACCATGAACCACCATACATTACCACTTGTTGATATATTTTGGTAGTGATGTGTGTGAACACACTTTTTCCCCTCTTTAGCAGGTTTCTTTCACCAGTTTGTATATATGCCTATAACCCTAATGGGTTACCTATCTTTCTACATTGACTCGGTAATAGATTTAGTATTGTGTGTTGTGTTCCAAGCTTCTTCTTCTTTCTTGTGATGTTCACGTGCTTCTGTAGGCCTCAAAATCCAACAATTAGTATCAGAGCATATTGTCACTTCATCTAGGAAATTGTCGATACCCCTCCTATCACAATCTTAGAATTGCACGAAAATAAGTGAGCATACTCATGTTGAAATCGCAATCTGAGCTTGTTTTGAACCTCCGAGCACACTATCAAAGAGCCTATGCAAGCAATTTCATCCTTTTGTGCCAAGCATAAGTACATGTTTCAGTTTGCTAGTACAAGCACATCAAAGTCTACTACAAATCTAGTAGAGCTTGATAGGGTGCTTCCACTCAACTTTTTGAGATACAACCATTATTCTGCATCAGTGTTTTTTACTGAGTGGCCATGGCTGAAAGCATATATTCCATCTGTTGGGTGTTAAGGATAGATTGGATGGTACTAATTGCCCATTATGGACATATATGATGCATCATATATTGCTTGAAAAAGGACCATGTAATATTGTGCAAGGTGGTAAAAAACAACCTGCGACACTTGTAAATACAATTATTGAAGGTGATGCAAATGATGTTGAAGATGAAAATCTTCGAATTCCTGTTCGTGTTGTGATTCCTATTGCACCTACTGTAGAGAACCTTCCTTGGGATAGTGGAGATGCTTAGGCACATGCATTAATAGCTTTGTCTATCAAATGGATCATTATCCCACATTCGCTCTTGCAAAATAGCTAAGGATGCTTGGGATACACTTACCACTTCATACTTGGTGAGAAATGAGGCTCATATTACATTTGAAAACAATTAAAGAGTGAGTACATGAATGAAGGAGATTCCATGGGCAATTTCTTGACAAAGATCAAAGACTTAAAAGAGAAATTGACTTTTGCTGATGAAGTTTTGCTAGATAGCTCACTTTTGTAGACTGTTCTGAATGGTCTTTCTGATTCATAAAGAGTTTTTCTTCAACTCTTCTCTTAAAGATGAAAGGCAATCCAAATGTCTTAATATTTGATGACTTCATCTTTGTTTTGTTGCAAGAAGATGAGTCCAAATACAATAGGTCCATCATGCATGTAGCAGACCAAGCTTTCCTTACGAGTCAAAAGGGCAAAGGTAAATGGAGCTCATCTACTAGTAAGCAAAATTTTGCTAATTTTTCACAGTCAAAAAAAGGAAGAAAAAGATGAGAAGAAAACAAAAAAGTAGAAATTATTTTGCAAATATTGTAAAGGCTATGATTATGTTATAAAGAGTTATTCAAAAATCATTTCAAAAGAGACAAAGAAAAAAGAGGCTAGAATGGTTGTTGCAGAGACAGTTACACCAAAAAGAAAGCCTGCAAATCTTGTGTTGAATGAAGAATGGGTGTTCATTACTGTTTGCACTTATGATCCATCTTCTCATGAGCAGTGCATGTTTGTACTAGACTCATATGTTTGGTACTTTGATAGTGTTGGTGCAAGAGAAACCAAGCTCACATCCTTGGATGATTAGCATATTTCTTATGGAGCCTTATATGATCAATCGCTTGTAAAATCAATTACATTTACCTTTGTAAAAGAAACTTACTACCACAAGGAAGTTAGGAAGCATCAAATATTGTAGTTGATTGATGAGAGAATAAAGAGGATCAAATGAGCCGCATGATATCTCGACTTGAGGTGATCATTTTGAAGGAGATACATTGTGAATTGTGAGTTCACTCCATAGCTCAATTACTTTTTCTCACATTGTGCAATAGATTATTGCCAATGATGGTGTATTTCTATGTGATCTAATACATACATTTTTATTACATCTTTACTTCACTTCTCTGCCATGACTCATCAATACAATAATCTACTTAGAGCTTGTTCTCAGTGTATGATTGATCATTTGTCATGATTTAAAGCACCATAGCTTCAATATAGTATCTATTTTATAACTACAAAATCTCATACTCATTGGTTATCCCAAGCGTCAGATATTATCATTTCTTTAATCTCTGTTTTGTACTCTCATGCATCTCAAAAATATCCAGACACTCCTATGATTTCCTAAACATCATACTCAGTGTGTAGTTCATCATTTTTATTGAAATCACTCATGATTGGTAGTCATCTTAGTTAATTAGACACCACCAAAAGGAATTACGCTAATTGCCTCTATGTTGAGAGCACTGTTCATTACACTGAACAAGTGTAGAGACAAAAAATAGCAAATCTATGACCTTGGATTAATTTCCCACCTATTTGTTTTCATCCATTGATTATTGGATCATGTTCTAAACAACATAGATGATTATCTACGATCATTAGCATGCTAAACATGGCCACTACACTCTCCAAAAATTGGCTGTTATGAAGCAGGATTAAACAACACCACTTCATCTCTAAAGACTATCCACCATCTCCACCAACAATGGTATCAGAGCAACAACAAGCAAGATGGGAGATGGATTTTCATCATTCATTGACAAATAGGACAGAAGCAACTACCTAACATGGTCATCAATGATGCAAGCCTAACTACAAGGGAGAATTCCATATGGATACATTTCAAGAGATGAGGAGATGCCAACATTCAGAATCAAACATCAACCCACAAGGGAAGAGCAAGAAAGGTTGACCACATGGTGTGTAAAGGTTGTTCTTGCCATGTCCTATCTACTAAACACAATGTTTGATTTCTTATTGCCTCACATTAGGAATTTCAAGACTCCCAAGAGACTTGGGAAGTACTCTCATCATATTTCTCATTAAATACAAGAGCCAGGAAGAACCAGCTATGGATGGAGTTTACAACCCTAAAAAAGAAACCAAAGCAAAGTGTGACTGATTATGTGACCAAGATGAAGGATATGGGTGACCAGCTTGCAAGCATTGGAGAGGAGGTAGAAGAAGAACACATCTTAAGATAGGTCATCAATGGCATCAGAGCTGATGATAAGTGGGAGTCCTTCACCACAGCAATGGACCTTTATATGGATATGCAGATGCCTGAACTCAACACCTTGATGGGGCAATTCTTCATCCATGAGACAAACCTCAAAAAGAATGGTGACAGCTCTAGAGGTAACCAATCTTATGCCCTTTATACAGATAATAATAAAAGTAAGGATAAGTGTAAAAGCAAAAAGAATGAAGAAAAGGTTAGTACCTCTCAAGTTCACTATAGAGGTAGAGGAAGAGGTACTAGAGGAAGGGGTAGAGGATGAAAGCAAGGCAAGGGAGATCTTTAAATACTCCACCTTGCAACATCTGTGGCCTTAGCAACCACACCATAGAAGAATGCTTTAAGAACACAATGAATCAAAGAGCAAGAGGCTTTCATAGAGGGAGTTATGGACAATCTAGAGGTAGATTCAACATTGGAGGAAGCAATTACAATCACAACTACAGCCAAGGCTACAAGAACAACCATTATCAAGGAGGTTTCAGAGGTAGAAGAGACTATAACAACTACACAAAAGACCAAGAGGATTCTCTACTCATCATGAACATGACATCCAAGCAAGGTAAAGATGATGAGCATATTTTTTGTATTGATTCTGGATATTCCAATCCTCTGTCAAGAAAATTGGAAATATCAAAGCTTCTGATGGTAACATGAACCTCTTAAATAAGGTCTTATATGTACCAAACATAACAAAAGACCTAATCAGTATTGGTCAAATTGTTGAGAAAGCCTTATAGGTCCGATTCACAAGTCATGGAGGATATGTGGAAGACCCTCAACAAGGCTTCAAAAGGATTGCAAAAGGTGAGAAATAAGGTAGAATCTTTACATTTGAGATTGACGACACCAAAAACATAGCACTTTTCAATTACAAATATCAAACTTTATCTGAACTAGAGATATGACACAAAAGGCTAGGTCATATGGGAGAAAGAGCACTAAAGCAAATATGTAGGGATCATATTGTGCTTGGCATTCCAAATGTGTCCAAGAAACACATGATATACAAGTGTGGAGCATGCCAATTTAGCAAAGCTCACAAGCAACCATTCAACAGAAAGGGATACATGTATGAAGACTACTTGGAGCTTGTACACACTGATGTGTGGAATCCTATCAAAGATTTATCAATCTCAGGTTCAAGGTACTATGTTCCGTTTATAGATGATTACAGTAGATGGACAATTCTTTACTTCATGAAACATAAGGATGAAATATTTACATGTTTAAAAAAGTATTTGGCATTGGTTGGGAAGCAAACAGATAGAAGCTTGAAGAGGATCAAATCTGATGGAGGTGGTGAGTATTTCTCAGATGACTTTGATTCATTCTTACAAGGCAGAGGCATAAAAAGAGAAGTCACAACAAGATATACCCCTGAACTAAATGGAGTGGCAGAGAGAAGGAACAGGTTGATAGTAGAGGCTACAAGCTCAATGTTGAATGAAAAGAAACTACCCAATTACCTATGGGCAGAGGCTATTTCCACAGCAACATACTTGATTAACAGGCCCCCATCCAAGTCCTTGGATGGAATGACACCCTATGAAGCATGGAATGGCAGGAGACCCTCATTCGACCATTGCAAAATCTTTGGGTGCATTGTTTATGCACATATACCCTCACATATTAGAGGAAAGCTCGATCCTAAAGCTGAAAAGTGTATGGCTATGACCAAAACAAGAAGGATTATAGGCTATATAATCCCATTAAAAAAGGATTTATAGTTAGTAGGGATGTAGTGTTTGATGAAAATAAGCCATGTTTTGAAGATGATTACAAGAAGGGCAAGTTACCTTATGCTTTGGAAAATGACTTCTCAACTCTCACTCAAGAAGATCAACAATTACAAGAAGATATCAATTAAAAGGATGAAGAGCAGGTTGACTTCAAGGCTTGGAAGTCAAGGGGCAAGGCTAAATTCAAGCAATTGGAAGACATTCTAGAGTTCTCCAATCAAGCACTCAAGAGATCTCAAAGGGAGAGTAAAAAGCCCATATGGTATGGCTATGACACATAGTTAGTCACCAAGCATTCTGTGTGTACCACTAAAGACTCTATGACAGAAGAACCTTGTTCATTTGAAGAGGCCAATAAGAAGAAAGAATGGAGAGAAGCCAAGTTGAAGCACTTCAGAAAGACAATACTTGGAATTTGGTTCCCAAGAAGCCAAGCATGAAGGTATTAGGATCCAGGTGGATATATAAAATAAAAAAAAATTGAGATGGTTCTATAAACAGGTACAAGGCAAGGTTAGTGGCAAAGGGGTTTGCTCGAACCCATGGACTGGACTATGAAGAAACTTTTTTCACTTGTGGCTAAGATGCCAACAATTAGGGTTTTGGTAAGTGTTGCTGCTCCAAGAATTGGAACCTATATCAGTTAGATATTTAGAATGCATTCTAAATGGATGGATCTCAGAAGAAGTGTACATGGCTCAACCACTAGGGTATGAAGATAAGGATAAATCAGGTTTTGTATGCAAGCTAGGGAAGGCACTCTAAGACCTAAATCAAGCTCCTAGAGCTTGGAATCATAGGCTTTTTACTTATTTGTAGGATCAAAATTTTGTGGCTAGGAAAGCTGATTCTTCTTTATTTATAAAGAAGACCAACTCAGAAGTTACCTACATATGTGTCTATGTGGATGAAATTATCATTATAGAGAATGATTTTAATGGCATCAAACAAGTTGAAGCTCAACTAATGGAAGAATTTAAAATCAGTTACCTTGGTTTGTTAACATACTTTCTTGGTCTAGAACTTGTGTATATAGATTCTAGTATGTTTATTACTCATAGAAAGTATATTCATGATATGTTGGCAAAATTCAAGATGGAAAACACCAAAATTGCAGGTACACTCATGGAACTCAATCATTAGCTTAGTCCTCGTGAAGGAGAACTTCTTGAGGATGTTGTAGGTTACCAAAAACGTGTTGGGAGTCTCAATTAAGCAACCCTAACAAGAGTGGACATTGCTTATGGAGTAAGTACATTAAGCCAATTTATGCATGCATCAAGAAAACCTCACATGGAAGCTACCAAGAGGGTGCTAAAGTATCTAAAGGGTACCATAAATGAACACCTCTTTTACCCTTTCACTTCTGACTTGTACATAAAGATGTATTCTAGTGTAGATTGGGTTGGCTCCAAGGATGAAAGGAGGAACACCTCAGGATACTTGTCTTTTGCAGGTTCAAAGCTAATATCATGGTCATCTAAAAAGCAACCAACTATCGCATTGTCATATACACAGGCAAAGTATACAGGTCTACCAAATGTAACTCAACAGGCTATGTGGCTCAAGCAACTCTATGTAGATTTGGGATTATACTCTTACACTCCAATAATTTTTGGAGACAACACTAGTTCACTTCATTTGGCTGGTAACCTTGTATATCATGCAAGGACTAAGCACATCTAAGTGCATTATCATTATATAAGGGAGACATTTCTTAGCAAGGACATTCAATTGTCCTATGTATCAACTCATTTACAATGTGCATATATACTCACAAAGTCTTTGGATAGAAGCAAGATGAATAGGTTCAAATTGATGATTGGTTTGCAAGAAATCAAGAAGGAATGAAGAACAAGCATGTTAGGCTTGAGGGGGAGTTGTGTTGATATATTTAGGTAGTGATGTGTGTGAACACTCTAGGACTGCCGGGGCACTTTTTTCCCTCTTTAGGAGGTTTTTTTCCCCCGGCTTGTATATACGCCTATTGCCCTAATGGGCTACTTATCTTTGTACATTCTCTAGTAATACATTCAGTATTGTGTGTTTGTGCTCCAAGCTTCTTCTACTTCCTTGTGCTGTTCGCGTGCTTCCGCAGACGTCTATCTCCAACAATTGGTATCAGAGCAGGTCGTCGCTTCTTCTAGGGCGCCGTCGACACTCCTCCGTTTGCAGTCTCAGATTCGCACGAAATTTGGTGAGCATACTCAGGGTGTTTCCGAGATCAAAACAGCTTTGCTATGTGGTGCCAAAATTGCGATCTGAGCTCGTTTCGGCCTCCGAACACACTATCACAGCGCTTGTGCGGGCTATTTCGTCCTTTTGTGCCAAAGGTATATACCAGTTTTTGTTCGCCAGTTTAAGCATCTCGAAGTTTGCTACAGGTCTAGCAGAACTTGTCTGGGCAGTTCCGTTCAATTTTTTGAGATATAGTCAATTTTCTGCATCAAGGTATTTTAGTCACCGGCCATGGCTGAAAGCAGTGATGTATTCCGTATGTTGGCTGTTGAGGATAAGTTGGATGGTACCAACTACTCATTATGGGCTTATATGATGCGACATGTACTGGTTGCAAAAGGACTGTGGAACATTGTGCAGGGTGTTGAAAGACGTCCCGTTACACCTGCGACTACAGGTACTACAAATACAGGTGCTGGAGGTACTGGAGCTGATGAAGATGGTGTCGAAGATGATATTCTGCAGATTCCTGTTCGTGCTGCTGTTTCTGTTGCACCTACTGCAGAGCAGATTCGTTGGGATGGCAGAGATGCCCAGGCACATGCATTGATAGCTTTGTCTGTCAAACGTGCCATTATTCCTCACATTCGCTCTTGCAGAACTGCAAAGGATGCTTGGGATACACTTACCACTTTGTACCAGGCTAGGAATGAGGCTCGTGTTGCTTACCTCCGAAAACAGTTGGAGAGTGAGCACATGAATGAAGGTGATTCTATGGACAGTTTTCTTACAAAGATCAAAGACCTGAAGGAACAATTGATTTCTGCTGATGAGGTTATACCAGATAGCTCACTTGTGCAGACCGTTCTGAATGGTCTTCCTGATTCATATCAGAGTTTTGCCTCTACTCTTCGGTTGATGATGAAAGGCAATCCGAATGCCTTGTCATTTGAAGAATTAGTCTCTGTTCTGTTGCAGGAAGATCAGTCCAGGCAGAACAGGTCCATTATGCGTGTTGCAGATCAAGCTTTCCTGGCTAGTCAAAAGGGCAAAGGAAAATGGAGCTCTTCTACTAGTAAGCAAAAATCAGCAAATGCTGCACAATCGAAGAACCAGGATAAAGATGAAAAGAAATCAGAAAAGCAGAAATTGTTCTGCAAGTACTGTAAAGGAAATGATCATATTATAAAGAACTGTCCAAAACTGGCTGCTAAAGAGGCAAAGAAGAAAGAGACTGGAATGGTTGTTGCAGAGGCCTCTACACCAAAAACAGAGTCTGCAAATCTTGTGCAGGAAGAAGAATGGGCGTTTACTACTGTCTACAGTTTTGACCCATCTTCTCATAATCAGTGCATGTCTGCAGTAGACTCAGATGTTTGGTACTTTGACAGTGGGGCGACCAAACATATTACCTCACAGCGCAGTTTCTTCTCTTCACTCGAGCCTGCCCCTACAGGGAATACTGTCACATGCGCCAATAACTCCTCTTATCCTGTTATGGGAGTTGGTAAGATCATTCTGACTACTGCTGATGGTAGTTCTTTCACTTTGTCAGATGCTTTATTTGTGCCAGGGATCAAAAAGAATCTGTTATCAGTTTCTGCATTAGCCAAGATTGGCTTGGTTGTGAAATTTGTTGATGACAGGTGTACAGTCCATGATCTCTCAAATGGCGATGTGATTATTGCTTCTGGCATCTTATGTCGTGGGCTGTATAAGCTCATAGACTATGAAAGATCTGTGAATGATTCGGCATGTGCAGTTCATGATTCTTAGGCTATGTCAGATGCAAAGCTTTGGCATGCATGCTTTGGTCATCTGAATTTTGCTAGTTTGTTACGCCTGCAGAAATCTGAAATGGTGTCCTCTTTGCCCAAACTTGAGGCACCTGGAAAACATGTTTGTGAAGGCTGTATTTTGGGCAAAATGCAGCGTTCTTCCTTTCCAAAAGATGGTTCAGTTCGGGCTACGCAGAAATTGCAGCTTGTACATAGTGATGTCTGTGGTCCTATGCAGACACCCTCTTTTGGAAATTACCTTTACTTCGTGACTTTCATTGATGATTTTTCTAGGCATGCATGGGTATATCCACTCAAAGCAAAGTCCGAAGTGTTCATGTGCTTCAAACAGTTTTTGGTTTTAGCTGAAAATCTGTCAGCATGTAAAATGGGCACCCACCGTTCTGATCGAGGGGGGGAATATATGTCTTCAGATTTTACGTGGGATAAAACACCAGTGTACAGTACCGTATACACCTCAACAGAATGGAGTTGCTGAACGAAAGAACAAGTCACTCATGGAGATGGCGAGGTGCATGGTCAAAAGTCAGGCTTTACCACATAGTTTCTGGCTTGAGGCTGTCATGTGTGCAGCATATGTACTGAACAGGTGTCCCACTAAAGCATTGCAGTCTATCACTCCATATGAGGCTTGGCATGACCGGAAGCCATCTGTTGCTCATCTGCGTGTTTTTGGTTGTTTGGCATATGCATTAGTGCCTGAACAACATCGCAGAAAATTGGATGATAAGGCAGTAAAATGTATTTTTGTTGGGTACAGTTCTGAAAGTAAAGTCTATCGTCTGTATCATCCACAGACTAAACGCATTCTGGTTAGCCGTGATGTTGTCTTTGTGGAAGATGCTATTCAGCCATTGCTTTCATGTACTAAGGAGACATCTGTTAGCTCCAAAGACATGTATGATACTTTGATGCCTCTTTTTACAGGTGGACAGGCTAGTGTTGGTCCTAATGAGGCAACTTCTCAACCTTTGCAAGTTTCATATGATGATGCAGATCATTCCATTTCTGATGCAGATTTACATGATGCACTTGTTGATGAGAGAGCTGATATTGAGCAGGCAAAAACTATGCCAAAATGGCTGGTGCAGACTTTGCGTGACAGCAAATTAGATGCACCTTTGTCATATCGTACTCGTTCAGGCTCTCATAGTGCCTCCTTTGCATCAGATTGCTATGCTATGGCTGCATCTAGTCTCTGTGATGAGAATGAGCCTGTTTCTTTTGATGAAGCACAAAATTTAGAAAATTGGATGGCTGCTATGCAATCTGAATATGATGCTATAATGAAGAATGGTACATGGTCCTTATGTGACTTGCCTCCTGGCAAGAAGGCCATTGGCACTAAGTGGGTATACAAGCTGAAGCGTAAACCTGATGGTACCGTTGACAGGTATAAGGCTAGGCTTGTTGCAAAGGGTTATGCGCAGGAAAGAGGCATTGATTTTGATGAGACCTTTGCACCTACATGCCGTATGACTATTGTTCGTAGCATTTGTGCACTTGCAGCCCATCATGGTTGGAATGTACATCAGTTGGACATTAAAACAGCATTTTTGAATGGTGACTTGCATGAAGAAGTGTATGTTTTTCAGCCCCGTGGCTTTGTACAGAAAGGGCATGAAAACCAGGTGTGCAGATTAAAGAAGGCGTTATATGGTTTAAAGCAAGCACCACGTGCTTGGTATGAGAAGATACATGCCTATCTGATTGCACATGGTTTTGAGAACAGTCCAACTGAAAGCACCTTATATGTTAAGCGTGCTAATGATGTGCTTCTGATCATTGTTGTCTATGTTGATGACATGCTGCTCACTGGTCCTATTGAGACACATATTGCTGATTTTAAGGCTGATTTGCATGCCTCATTTGAGATGTCTGATTTGGGGCATTTGCATCACTATTTGGGCATTCAGTTTATGCACGTTGATGGTGGAATGGCTTTGTGTCAAACGAAATATATTGACACATTATTGCAGCGTTTTGGCCTTGAAGACTGTAAGCCTATTGCCACTCCTATGGAGACAGGTTTACGATTGAGTTTTCATGATGCTGGAGATGCATTTGATGTTGTTCTCTATCAGCAGGTTGTTGGATGCTTGATTTACTTATGCATTACTCGGCCAGATATTCAGTTTGTTGTCTCACAGATGAGCAGGTTTATGCATTGCCCAGGAGTCGCGCATTGGAAAGCCGTGAAGCGCATCTTTCGCTACTTGAGTGGTACTCGGCTACTTGGGTTGTTTTATCCCAAGGGGGGATCACTACCACCAGATTTGCATGCTTTTTCTGACTCAGATTGGGCTGGTTGCTATGACACTCGTGTGTCCACCAGTGGTTTTTGCTTCATGCTTGGTAGCTCATGTATATCTTGGTTGAGCAAGAAGCAGCCTACTGTGGCCACTTCCAGTTGTGAGGCTGAGTATAGGGCAGCTTTCACAGCGACTGTTGAGTGTGTGTGGCTCAGACGCCTTATGGCTGATTTGGGTGTTGGCCAGTCTTCTGCCACCACCATCTTCACTGACAGTCAGAGCGCATTGGCAGTTGCGAGGAACCCTGTGTTCCATGCTCGCACTAAGCACATTGAGGTGCATTATCACTATGTCAGGGAGAGGTTCTCTGCTGGGGAGATCAGCTTGGCATATGTGCCCACGCAGGAGAACATTGCAGACCTTTTCACGAAGGCTCTGCCTAGGGAGAAGTTTGAAGCTTTTCGCAAAGCTTTGGGCTTACTTCCTTTTGTGGAGTGATTTCCACATAGCTTGGCACTTCCTTATACATGAGTGCCAGCTCCTTGTTCACCGCATCACTCCCAGGGGGCATTTGTTGATATATTTAGGTAGTGATGTGTGTGAACACTCTAGGACTGCCGGGGCACTTTTTTCCCTCTTTAGGAGGTTTTTTTCCCCCGGCTTGTATATACGCCTATTGCCCTAATGGGCTACTTATCTTTGTACATTCTCTAGTAATACATTCAGTATTGTGTGTTTGTGCTCCAAGCTTCTTCTACTTCCTTGTGCTGTTCGCGTGCTTCCGCAGACGTCTATCTCCAACAAGTTGTTGGTGCAAGGGAATCCAAGCCCATATACTTGGATGATTAGCATATTTCTTGTGGATCCTTATATGATCAATCCATTGTAAAATCAATTACATTTACCTTTGTAAAAAAAACTTAATACCACAAGGAAGTTAGGAAGCATCAAATCTCATACTTGATTGATGAGAGAATATATCCTATATTTTAGGATTTACTTTTAGATGGACTTTTGAATTTGAATTCAAATGATTGGCTCGAACGCGATTATAAAAAGATGATCAAATGAGACGCATGATATCTCGACTAAAGGAGATCATTTTGAAGGAGATGCATTGTGATTTGAGAGCTCACTCCATAGCTCAACCACTCTTTCTAACATTGTGCAATAGATTATTGCCAATGACATTGTATTTCTATGTGATCTAATACATACATTTTGATTACATGTTTACTTCACTTCTCTACCATGACTACATCATTACAGTAATCTTCTCAAAGGTTGTTTTCAATGTATGATTGATCCTTTGTCATAATTTAAATCATTTATTTACTCTTTGATCTGTACTCTAATGCATCCCAAAAATGTCGAGACACTCTTATGATTTTCTAAACATCATACTCAGCATGTAGTTCATCATTTTTATTGAAATCACTCATGATTTTTAGGTGTCTAAGTTAATTAGACATCACCAAAAGGAATTAGGCTAATTGCTACTATGCTCAGAGCAATGTTCAGTATATTGAACAGGTGTAGTGCTCCACTATCTGTTTTGATCCATTGATTAGTGGATCATGTTCCAAACAACATGGATGATTATTTATGATCATTAGCAAGTTGAAGAGGCCCACTACACTCTCCAACAATTGTTCTTGGCTAGTGTGAAGCAAGTTTAAGCAACACCACTTCATCTTTGAAGACTATACACCATCTCCTCCAACAGATAGTGGAGCACTCAAACATATTATCTCACAACATACTTTCTTTAGTTCATTTGAGCCCGCTTCTATAGAGACTACTATCAGATGCACCAAAAGCTCCTTGTATCCACTATTGGCAGTTGGTAAGATCCTTTTGACTACTGTGGATGATAGTTCTTTCACATTGTCAGATGCTTTGTTTGTGCGAGGGATCAAGAAAAATCTATTATCAGTTTCAGCATTGGTCAAGGTTGGCTTGGTTGTGAAATTTGTTGAATATAGATGTACATCCTATGATCTGTCAAATGGAAATGTCATTATTGCTTTTGGCATTTTATGTTGTGGGTTGTATAAGCTTATGGATTATGGAAAATGTGTGAATGATTGAGCATGTGTAGTTAAAGATTCTCAGGCTATGTGAGATGCAAAGCTTTGGCATGCATGTTTTATTCATCTAAATTATGCTAGTTTGCTACGCTTGTAGAGATCTAAAATGATGTTGTCTGTACCGAAACTTCAGACACGTCCTAAACATGTTTGTGAAGGCTCTATTTTAGGCAAAATGTAGCATTCTTTCTTACCAAAAGATGGTTTAGTTTGAGCTACTCAGAAATTACAGCTTGTTCATAGTGATGTCTCTCATCCTATGCAAACACCCTCTTTTGGGAACTACCTTTAATTTGTGACTTTTATTGATGATTCTTCCAAGGAAGCATGGGTATATCCATCGAAATCAAATTCCAAAGTATATATGTGCTTCAAACATTTTCTGGTTTTGGCTAAAAATCTGTTAATATGTAAAATGGGCACCCTCCATTCTGATCGAGGGGGAACACATGCCTTTTGATTATAATGTATTTATGGCTATGTTGAGGGTAGAGCAAGTGCAAGAATAAGTAGTGAGTCACATTTTTGAAGGTTGGTGAATCCATATTTTGGTCAATCGGATATTTTAAAAAGAGACACTTATAAGTTAGTTAAGGTTTGTCATGTGAGAAGATCATTATAATTTTGTTTGTGATGATAAAGGGGGAGAGAGGAAACATCTATGTTGGTGTAGAACAATCAACAATTGGTGTGGACACTAATTGAAGACAAAGAATAAAGCAAAGTTCAATATATAAGGCTTGAGGATGAGTACATGATCAGAAGATGAAGACTTGTATATACATGTACATTAAACTTGTAATTAGTTTACTTATACCTTGTAATGGTTACAAGTTTGTACATATATGCCTATATATACAAGTAGAAAGTCGGGACACATAGTGAGGGATGATGAGTGAAAAGTTTTAGAAGTCATTAGAGACTTTAGAAAGCGAGAACTTGATGCATCACTTAGATGTAATTTTTTTCATGAATAGAAAAAAGCTTCACCTCGAACTTTTGCTCAGTGCTCCTTCTGTGTTTATCCTATTCAGGAATGCTTTTGTATAAGTCTTATTATATAGTTGAGTGACCGCATTTCTATTCCTGAATCCTTATAGTGGGACCATCTAATCGCGCTAGTCGCAGCACCTGAGTCAATTAAAGCCCTGAGCTCTTGGCAAGGGTTGTCGTGCTCTAGCTTGACTGTAATGAATGGTCTCCTATCCACTATGCTAGGATGAGTGGTTGACTTTACTTGACACATGGCCATGGGATATCTTGGTGATGTTTCCAGAGGGTTATAATGTTCTCTCCCTAGTCCTTGTCTTCTTAGCTTCATGCGCTTAATGCGTTCTATTGCTTCTGCATGAGCTTCTGCTCGTATTCTATTTTCTTCCTCCTTACGCTTCTTTGCCAACGTGAGTCGTCTAAGCATATCCTCAGTAAGAGGTTCCTGATATAGCCTGACTCTACAGCCACTAATATAATTAGGCATTATGTCTCCTTCTAAGGTGGCTAACTGTACTGCTCCACTTGTCGAGAGTCTGTTAATGATCATAGGTCCATAACGTCGCTTTTCTAACTTACGTGCGTGTTGCTTTAGCATATATACTAGAACTAAATCTCCTTCTTTTAGGCCTTTATCTTTCACATGTGCATCAAAATATGCTTTCTGTCGCTTCTTCGCTGCATATATTCCTGCTGCTGCCTTTAGCCTGGTTTCTCCTAATCGTTCCAAGTCCATTATTCTTGCTGATAATTCATGGCCGATCCACTGATGTTCTTGTGCAACCTTAAGGGTCGGTCTCAAGAAGTCCAAAGGAAGCACCGCATTCTGACCAAAAACCATCTGAAAGGGAGTTGCATTGAGTACGGTCTTGTAGGCTACTCGATATGCCCAAACAGCGTGGTGTAACTGTTTGTCCCAATCTGAACGTTTGTTGTTCACGAGTTTCGTCAGTACGTTACAAAGGATCTTATTAGTGCTTTCACCCTGACCATTGGCCTGAGGATGATATGGTGCGGATTTCTTGTGAATCACCATAAAATCCTGTAACAAATATTCAATGACTTGGTTTAGAAAGTGAGTTCCGCGATCGCTCACTAACTCTATAGGCAATCCATATCTTGTAAAGACATTTTCAAATAAGAATTTTGCAGTCGTGTGAGCATCATTCTTTTTCGTGGCTTTTGCCTCTACCCATTTGGTGAGATAATCCGTCGCGACAATGATGTATTCAGCATGTGTACCTTTTGCAGGGGGGTTAATGGGTCCTACAAAGTCTATACCCCACTTAGAGAATGCACGTCCTCCCATCATGGGTTTCAATGGCATTTCATCTCTACGAGTAGGAAACTGAGTTCTTTGGCACACATCACATCTCTTAACATAGGTATGAGCATCCATGTGAAGAGTGGGCCACCATAATCCTGCAAAGAGGATGGCCTTGATTATCCTTTCAGGTCCAAAATGACCTCCTGTCACACCTTGGTGTGCAGTCTCTAGTATGCTTAGATAATCGCTTTCAGGAACACATTGTCTTAGATATCCATCTCGTCCTCGTTTGTATAGATTATCACCAATAAGTGAATAGTCTTGAGCTTCCTACTCCAGACTGCGTTGTCGAGCTAAGGTCATCCCTTGAGGGAATGTCTTCGTCCTCAAGTATGTCACTAAAGGTTCACTCCAATCTGGTGTGAGAGACACGTGATATAATGTAGCATGCTCTACTGGTGGTCTTTCACAACAAACATGGCATTCTTTACACAACTTGTAGACATCTGCTTCCATCGAAGGCCAATATACTCCTAATCCATGCAGAGTCTGCAATGTACGATGTTTTGAATGATGTTGCTTTAGTGCACCTACATGTGCTAATTGCAACCAATTCGCATGTTCTGATTCATCTACACAACAAGCAAGAATCTTTTGATTATCATGTTTATATATGCTTCCTGCTATGATTTGATATCTCTGAGATTTGGTAATCTCTCCTTCTTTGATCTTTATCCTAGGATCCTTGGGTAAAGACCTTGTGTTCGTCCTCTGGAGCAATGGCTACTTGATTATAACCTGAAAAACCATCAAGGAAGCTGTAAACTTCCTTGCCCGCAACTCTTTCCAATAGATGTTCTGTGATAGGAAGAGGATAACTGTCTCTAATCGTGGCGGCATTAACTTTTTTAAGGTTAATACACACACGCAATTTTCCATTCTTCTTGGGCACAACCACAATGGGGGATACCCATTCGGTATGCTCAATCTCATAGATGAATCCTGCTTCTATCAGCCGATCTATCTCCTCTTTAATCTTCGCAGCGTAGTTATCATTGTACGTGTAAGGTTTCTGTTTCGTAGGTTTCGCATCTGGAGTCATAGGGATTCTATGAGAACATATATCTGGATCTACTCCTTTCAAATCTTTGTAACTCCAAGCGAACACATCTCTATATTCGCGCAATAGGGAAACTAGCTCTTCTTCTTCTTCAGCTGTCAAATCGTGCCCTATGTATGTACATTTTTCTTCTTCTCCTTCTATGGCTACTATTATTTTCTTGGTTTTCTCTCGGTTATCATATGCTTTTCCGTCATTCGCCTTTCTATTAGGCATTCGTACCATGATTCTTCTATCTTCGATTTCATATTTCTTGAAGTTCTCGGGACTTCAAACAAAGATTCTTCTTTTTCTGACATGGTGTCTTTCTTCTCTCTTTTCTTTCCTTTACTCTTAGTAGTCACTTCTGTGGCTAACCTCACCTCATTCGTAATTTCCTCGTGTCTCTGAGGGTGAGTCTCTACTTCGTAGAAATATTCTTCCTCTGATGCAAAGGGTGGGTCCATGATAATTGATTCTAAATCAAAATCACTTGCATCCTGAAATGCATCAGTGTTAGGTTCACACTCTTCTAAAATTGAATCACTCATGATTGGCTCTATCGTAAAAACTGAAATGTCATAGCCATCCTCGTCACAGTGGGGTGTCCATTGTTCTTCATTGATGGCTACATCCACGGTTGCTAGGATTTCTGCCCAACCATGGGGTTCAAACTCTTCGTCAGGGAATACTACAGGTATGTAGGCTGGATCTTGAAGGGTTCATGGATGTTGTTCTGCACCTAAGGTCCTTGCTTCTAATCTTTCTTCCTCTTGTTTTGCAACTTTACACATCCATAAATGAGTATCCTCATGCAACCAAGAAGGATCTGATTCTAATGAGTGCACGGATTCCGTCTCTACCTGAGTCTTATGGATGGTATTCCATTGTATTGGGGGTACGTCTCTATGTGAATAGTCTTTAAGATTGACTTTGGTAGTCACTCCTAAATGTTGCAAGTACAAAGAATTAGTTTCCCAATCTTGTACAATTTGCAACTGACGCATGAATGGTCGTCCCAATATCATCTCATAAGCATGATTTTTTGCAAAGTCACAAATGGCAAAAGTATGCTCAAATTCTACACCACAAGTGGTGAGAGATATGCCTTCTAATAATCCTAATGGTTTTTCTATATGTCCGTCAGCCATTTGTAGCTTCATCCTGGTGGGTCTTAATGCTGGCTTACCCCAACATTTCCATAAAGCGGTGGTAGCGATGGCTACTCCGGCTCCTGAATCTAAGATGGCTTTCGTGGTGTAGCCCTAATGGGATATTGGAAGATACGTGTTACCTTCCTCTCCTTCGCTTACATCTCCAATTTTTTCTACGGGTATCTCTCGTACCTTATTTTGTGATCCTATTTGTGAGGGAGTAGTAGCAAGCTCGGGGAATTGATTTGCTACATGTTTCCACAGTTCTGGTTTTACCTTCAGCAACTCCTCTAGAGTGAGATTACACTGTACTTTGGTATTCTTGATCACTTCCATGTTTCTAGGGATTACTGATTCTTCATTCCTCACTATTATCGTGGGTGCTCTCATATTAATAGACTTTGCTTCCCAAGGTCCTGTGAACTGAGGTAATTCTTGTAAAGAATTAGATTCAAAAGCTGTGTGTTCACTCAGTTGTTCCTCCTCTACCTCATTGTAAATAGAGGGGATGTCTTGGGGAAATTGCTCCTGCAAGTCATCTATTTCTTGAATAGGAGGATGAGTTCCTTGTTCTTTTCTCCATTTCTCTTCTTGGATCTCTCTCAAAAATTCATGTGAGTACCTATGTATGGAAGACAAATTGTCTTGACTTTCTGTATTGGGTACTTGAGACAGGGATGGTGCATTCCTTTCCTGTGTCTCTGGGATGCTAGGACTCCTACACTGATCCTTTGTCTCTTTGCTTTCTATAAAGTATTCTAGCCTCTCCATTAGTCCTTGAAAGTGTAGTTCAGGTTTTGCCATGTTATTCCAATTAAGATATCTAGAGGCTTCGAACAAAGCTTGTGCTAGTTCTACCATCTTCATGCAAAGTTTAGTTCTCTCAATTTCTAGATCAGCTCGAGGGTAGTTTTTACTCATTTCAGCTTCCTGAGGTCCCTCTTTTAATCTAGCTTGATATGCACGAAACATCATGTCTAGATTTTCTGGTATGGGTTCTGCTAAAACTGATCCTGATTTCTGAGCTGGGTTCTCTTGATTCAATTCCTGTGAAGTCAATTCTAGAATTTTGGCCCTAGATTCCTTTAAACTTCCTTCCAACTCAGTTATCTTTTTACTCCATTTTCTCTTAATTCTTTCTCTAGAATCTTTCCAAGATTTTGTCTTTTCACTGCTAGATTCTGCTACTTTACTACTTCCAATTGTTTTCTCCTGATTAAGTTGTTGGTTCTGTAAGAGCGCCTGGGCTCTGGTGATAGCTTGGATAGGCACATATGTAGGGTTGGATCCATCTGCGTTGTTCACAATACCTATCACATTGATCGGTGTCACATTTGAAGCGTTAACTGGGTTCTTAGGACAATCTTTTATGATGTGCTCTTTACCACAATCGGCACAAAAGCCTTGGATGTTATAGTACTGTTATTGTCCTGCTATCGGAGGATGTGGACAATCCTTTATGAAATGGTCTCCTTGGCACCTAAAGCATGGTCCTCTAGGGCCCTGTGGTCTTTTTTGTCTTAATTGGGGCCGTGGATTTGGGTTTGTGTACATCGCATTAGCATAGTCTGGCTCCCAACTAGGTTCCACTGGTGGACTATCATAATGATATGTTTCTACGTGTTCTGGTGACTCCGTGTAATAAGCGGGTGGACTATCTACATGCGTAGAGTCAAAATTGTTTGAGTTCGGGTCACCCTCTGTGATCAAAGGTGAAGAAGGCACTAAAGCCCTACTTAGGTTCTCTTCTGCAACAGCGTATTTGACTGAGATGACATTCGCTGGTGGGGGTGGCTGCTGAGCTAAGACAGGTTGAGGTCTCTGTTGAGCCTGGTATGGGTAGTTTTGAGGAGGCCTATAGTAATAAGGCTGAGCATTGTATTGGCCTTGATACCTACCTGGCTGTGCGTATGCTTGCGGGTAGTTCTGTCTCACGGTCTGTTTGTTGTATGGGCAGTCCTGAGCCGTATGATTCGTGTATCTTCTCTCAATTGTACAGTATTGGCCACTAGGGTTGGTTTGTGGTTGTGGTGCATTGGGGCACACATTTGCCATATGATTTCCACCACAAGTGTAACAATGCTTGTTTGTTAGTACCCTAGGTTTACTAGAAACTCCTAGTTTTTGGGCCACTTTTTCTGCGAGGTCTTCTATTGAGCTAGACAATTTTGTGGATGCTAGAGATGAACAGTCTGAGTCCTTATAGACCTTTGAGAGTTCCAACTCGTCTCCTAAGTTGTCCTCAATGTCTATACAAATTCTTATACATTGCTCTAGCGTTCTGGGTTCTTTTAGGTACACATAGGAGCGTAGTTTAGGGCTCAACAAGCCATCTAGAAACAATGACACTTGCTTGGCCTGTGAGGGTAGCTCTTGCATTGGACATCATTCAACATATTGTCTAAACCTACGTCCTGCGAGTCTAACTGTTTCCTGAGGGGTTTGTTTGAAGGTATGAATCAACAAAGACGTGTCATGTCTAATCCCACTTTTAGAGAACTCAGTGATGAATCACTCTAAAAAGTGATGGATGTCTCTAAATTGCCTTTGTTGCAATGGTTGGAACCAAGTTAAAGCGGTATTTTTTAACATTAGTCCAAATGCGTTGTATTGCGTGAACATGTCTTCGACTTGTTCTGCTCTTAGTACTTGCTTGAATTCTACACCATGGTCATAGGGATCTCCTGTCCCATCAAAGTAATTTTTCATGGATTTCACTAACTGAGTGGGTCTCAATATTCTTGTGTGTTCCCGTGGTCTAGGTAGAGGAAAATCATCTCTACCTCCTGGTATTCCATGAGCTCTTTGTCTATCCGCTCTATTAGTGTCCGTGGTTGTTCTATCTCTCCCTACGGGATGAGTGAAGCTTACTTCGGGTCTTTCTTTATTTTTCTCTCTTTGATTTCCATGGGCTGAGGATGTTCTTGCCCCTTGTTGACTTGTATTCATGTTCGTTCTAGATGGAGGGAATACCAATTCACCTCTCCATGTGTATGTGTTTTTAGCGTGGTTAGGCACCACAAAGACTCTTTCTGAAGTCTCATCCAGGTATACAACCTTTCCAGGTGTATCCGAGTCCGTATCGTGATGATACCTACCTCACTAAGTAGTTCTGTCTTGTATCTCCAAAAGGCTTCATCAGTTTCTTTATTTACAAACAACTCTATGCTTCTGTTATCTTGAGGGATCCATTCTGGGATTATTACTCCTGTCAGTACAGATTTCCCTCTAGGTGTTCTAGGCTCTTCTAATGGTTCTTTTCTTTGAGATTTAGTTTCCCTCTCTGGCTGAATCACGCCAAACTCGTTGGTATTGTTTGGCTGCGTACTTAAGATGTACATTGTTCCTTCTTTGTCTATGTACGCGTCTCTCTAAAATTTCACCACTGGACGTTCCAATCCAATGGGTTGATCGGGGTTGTGCATTTGCACCACTTGCCTTCGCAAACCATCCTCATAGATGCGAGCACCTAAGCGGTTGGTTCGAAGAAACTCCAATTGAGTCCTATAGGGTCCTTCAGGTCTTTCTAAATAGGCTACATTCGACCCTCCTTCTGGTCTGTCTGTGCTAAATGCCATTTCTGATTCCCTAGTATCTGAGCTCTCGTAGGGATAACTAGTGTTCAATTGTTGAGCCCACGATCGTGCAGTAGTTCTTACACTTGCCTCTGATAATCTAAGGCTTTGTCGGTCTGACTTACCTATATGTTTGCTCGATCTAAGGTTCATTAATTTTCTTCCTTGCACACTCAGTGCACGCTCAGATCGTCAATGATTCTTTGTTATTACTTTCTTGATTCTTTTTAAATTTCTCTAGATTCTTGTCTTAATGTATGCGTCAGGAATTCGACTTTCTGTGGTACTTTTGAGTTCTCGTTCCGTCAGACTTATGTTCTTTCATTTAGGTTTTCGTGTCACACACCGTTACTTTAGTATTGAACTTGATAAATTTAATTCTCTTGAACTTGAGGTGTTCCTATCGTCTTTACTCAACAATGCTAACGTTTATCCTAAGCTAAGAATTGACTGAGGGGGTTGAGTAATCTTCCAACCTCGAGTCAGCTTTTCTGGTTGCTCTGATGCCCAAGAAGCCGCGCTTCCCAAGCTTTATGCCCTTCACTACCTTGCTTTGGTTGTCTTTGATTGCCCTTGCTAGACCTGGAAAAATCCAATATTAGACCAATTCACAGTTGGATGATCAAGCACTTGAGTATATACACCTTTTAAGTCCCTTAACCTTTGGAAAATTTTTCTTCCAAAGCCCCCTTTCTTTCCTAGTCCCACAGATGGTCAACCTCAAAATAGCTTATCTAAAGAGCTTTCTAACGAGCTATTAAGCTCAAAAAACGGACTTCGGATGAAAAAGTTATGACCGTTCAGGCCCTGGGGGGGTAAAAACTGACAAACAGGTTTTTCTCCAAATATGGGTTAAGGGGTCTCCTATGAGTCTAATCACCCAAAAAATTTCCCAAAAATAGCCCCAAAATTGGCCAAAAAATGAAACCCTAAAATTTGCGATGGGGGTGCACAATCGCGATGGCGTGAGACAATCGCGATGGTCTGGGACTGTCGCGATGGCGTGAAGTGTGAACAGTCGCGATGGTCTGAAGTGCACGGTCGCGATGGTCCAAATGTGAGCAATCGCGATGGTCGGGGTGAGTGAACAATCGCGATGGCTCGATCAGGCGGACAATCGCGATGGCGTCAGTCAACGGTCAACGTGAACAATCGCGATGGTCCAAAGTGAACCGTCGCGATGGTCACAGATGCGATGGCGTGAGCCAATCGCGATGGTCCGGGCGCGATGGCTTGAGCCAATCGCGATGGTCCAAAATTCGAGTTGTCGCGATGGTGTAAGGGTGTCGTCGCGATGGCGTGAGGGTGTGAACCGTCGCGATGGTCTAGCTTGCCACGTGGCAGCGTCGGCACGATGGCGTGAGCCAATCGTGATGGTGTGGGGTCAACCGAATAGTCGCGATGGTCCGCGAACCGTCGTGATGGTCCAAATGAACCGTCGCGATGGCGTGAGACCATCGCGATGGTCCGGCCGAGCCGTCACGATGGCGTGAGCCTATAGCGATGGTGTGACACAATCGCGATGGTTTGAGACCGTCGCGATGGTCCACCAAAATGTGATTTTTGCAGATGCGTCTGTGGATTCGTGTGTGAGCTTGTGTTGCCTATCCCGTGGTGTGGTCGCTTACCAAAAATTCCGCACTTGGCAGACCATCGCGATGGTTTGACACAGTCGGAAATCTCTGACAGAAACTAAAAATTTTACCTTTTCCAAGCTTTCCTGATGCTCTGGAGCACTGTACCTGCAAGAAAACTCAAGAAGACAAAAGCACATGCAAGCACAAAAGCTCTCTCTCACTCTCTCGCATGCACAAATGAGGGGAAATGAGGAGAATGGGTGGATATGGTGAATTTTTTTATTTTTTTGGAGATGAAGATGATGATGCGGTGATGAAGATGAAGTGTGGGGGAGGTGAAAAACAACAAAAACTAAGTAAAAACAACAACAAAAACTGAAATTTTTTACCTTCCAACGCCACTTCTTGCTATACTCTTACCATCACACATTCGTCCTAGACTCGATCCCCAGCAACGGCGCCAAATTTGGTGTTGCTCTCGCACAATGGTAAGTACCACGTTAAGAAGCTTCACCTCCTTAATTGTCAATCCACGGAAGAGATAGGAGTGATATGAAGATCGTGAACGTGAGATGAAGTGAGAGTGAAGGTGAGAAGCATAGAAATGCCCACACACATACACACACACTACGAAGAGATAAGCAAGACACAATGGAAGGTGAGAAATCCACTCTATTGATCAAGAACATTATTACAAGCTCAAAAATAACTCTAAGCTCACACTATCCAACCTCAAAAATGAGCTCTCTAGCTCTTTTTATAGTTTCTAGACTAGTTTTGACCGGTTTCACATCTAGTGACCAGCATAGTTAAAAATTAGGTCCGAGATGCAATTTGGAAGGGTAAACGGTGTCTAAAAATAACGAAAATTGATACGCTTGTTCTACCTAAGCTCCTCAAGCTCGAGGACTCATCGGCTTGCACAAAATGGAGCTATGGATTACAAAATGGGGTTTTCTATGTTACATATGTTACAATAGTGATAAAAATCACTGTTGGAGGTTTTTGAAAAATATTTGAAAACATAATTCTTTGAAAAAAGATTCGACTGGCTCCCTGCTCCGTCGTTACATGCTTCCATGTCTTCTATGCCTCTGGTTGCTTCCAATAGCCACTTAACAGTACTGAGTTAATCACAAGTTAATGTAATTAAACAAAGTAAGAGTTAACAGTACTCAGTATTTGATACTACGACGATATCTCTGCAGATCGCTAATCGCCAAGACAGACAGTCTGGTGATTCCCCTTCATCTCTACGCTACCAAAGAGTCACCGTAATGTCTTTTCATTGATTGATAAAAAGGTACAACACTTCGCTACGACCTTTCAGTTCGTGCGGTATAGGAAAATATGAAATTACAATATGCCAATCCGGCGGCCTTACATTGGCACGCACGGTGGACTTGAACCCGCAACGGAAACAAAAGTTAAGGCTCATCGATGATGCCTTGTATATACATAGTTTTGGCTAATTTAAACGTTCTGGAAATCTTCTGTTTTAAAGAATCCAGCATTAGCTTTAAGGTTTCCGGCTCTACTAACTGAGCGTCAATGCGAACAAAACTTGTAGCAATCACATGACTCATCAAAGTGTCAGCCTGTGTCTGCAAAAATGCCTCTTGCAAATAAAAATCATTGGCAAGGGCTACGTCACGGCTCAATGTCATGTCTTCAATTTGTTTATGGATTCTCGATAGACGCTCTGCTTGATATCCCAACTGCTTTTCTCGTCTCTCCAACTCTTGAGCTTGATACTGAATAGTCTGGTAATATGCATCTCTTTCCTTCTTAATCCTTGCTATCTCCTTCTGAAGTTGAAGAGTCAGAGTCGTTTTGGCTTTAAGATCAGAGTTTGCCTGAAATAAATCAGCAATTGCGGTCTGGAGTTCTGCAGTAGTTTGTTTAGCTAAATCTGCCATCTCCTGTCCTCTCTGCACTACTTCATCAAGCTGAAGTCGAGTTTCTTCCAATAAATTCTCAAGTGCCACGCAAGCATCTTCTTTATCTTGTATTAACTGTTTAAACTGTATAATCTCTGCATCACGAGCATTTATCAAATCATTTTTGGCTCTTAACTCAGCCAACGTAGCATCTCTTTGGGCAATCAAAGAATCCTATTCGGCAAGCTTAGCTTGAAGCTGTTGAACCTGCATCTGCAAAGCATGGTTTTCGGCTTTTACAGCATTGGCTTCCTCCTGTAAAGGGGCAATGTCAGCCTCGAGAATATCCACCTTGTGTTGCAACTCCTGTCTGATATTGTCAGTAACCATCTTCAATTGCATTTGTAGCTGCTGTGAAAATTGGATTAAGATGCGATCCATGGACTCTAATTCAGTAAATATTGGAACCGGAAGAGGAGGAGGAAGTGGTTGAGATGACGAGGCCGACAAGAGGTGAGGGGAAGATGGTGGAGAATAATTGGGTGAAGAAGATGAGGTAGTTGGTGCTTCAAGAACAATAGGTTGAACCGGGATAATTGGCGCCACAGTCTGCATGATAGGCACCAACATTATTCATGTTGTCTGTTGCATTGTTGTTTCCCGTTCTGTTAATTACAGAGTCCACCAAAACAATCACTTCATTAACTATATCCGTAACAATAGCTTGCACATCTTCTGAGGTGTCCTGCTGAGAATCCGCATGAGAAGAACTTGCTTCGAAATCAGCAGTGGGCGTACTTTGTTTCTTTTGTTGGGTTGGAGAAGACTGGGTGGAAGAATCAATAGGAATCAATGTTGCGGTGTCGTGAAAGATCTCTTCTTCATTTACGACATTGGAACCTTGCACCTGGCTCTCCGACTGGCTTATGCGGGTGCGTTTCGGCAAAGAAGTTGGAAAAGATCTTCATCCTCATCCTCGTCGTCTTCGAGCACTTGAACAGAGTCTTCATGGAACAAGATAGGAGCGTTGGGAGGCGGTTGCACGGCTTGGAGTACTGAAAAAAGAAAGGTAAGGATATGTGGTAAACGAGATCGCGGAAGATCACCCTTATTAACATGTTTAATAACCGTAACACATTCAGATGAATGTGCCGGAAATAATAAGAGGCAAAATTGACAGGCTCACGAGAAGCCATGTCGATCATTGAATAAAAGGGACGTGAAATCCTGTAGGTACGTTTCTGCAAATTCAATATGGCAACTAAACATTGCAATGCGGTCCGTTCAGGATTAGGGCGACATAAAATGGCGTACTAATTCGATGAGTTTCGTGGGAATAATTCGATCATGGTGGCTACCGGAAGGAGAGGACCATTCTCCAATCCTTCCATGGGCAGACGAAATGCTTCAGTGAATGACGCTAACGTGATTACTACGCGAGACGGTAAACATGTAATCGGCCAACTCTGCTCCGTAGCAAGTGTGGCAGCAATGGCAGCAATAATCTGCGCGTAAAAAGAGTGACGCTCCACAGAATGGCAAGGCAATTCAACAAAGTTCAAAAGACCTCGGATGCGCAAAAACTCACTCACGTCCGGGGTGAGTCCTTCACAGAAGGTAGCAACGTTGGCTAATGCTTCCATGATGCGTACTCGAAAGCTCAAGAACGCAAAGAACACAGCAACCACAGATCACAAAAGCACACAGACACAATAGCGATTAACCATGAAAGAATTAAGATTAAGTAGACACACGACAATGTGAGGCAATCGGAAACCCTAATCATCACGTGGTATTGAAATGATAACCTTCATAATTACGGCGTGCATGCATGGGCATAAACAGTAACACAGGGTGGCGATTAATCATAGTTAGATATCAAAACGAGGAGGTTTACGATTTATAGTCAACCAAAATACGAAAATAAAAAGAAAATAAGTGACACGCGGAAAAACGAGGAACACGTCAGCGGTGATCAGGCGGTTGGTGATATGGGCGTAGCTTTGAACCATTAATCACTTTGGAAAGAGGAACTCCGGTCAAGGTAGTCAACCAAAAACTAGCTGGTCCCACTTGCTCACTAATCCGGTAAGGACCAAACCACCGTAATTTAAATTTTCCAACAGAACGATTTGATTTAGCATTATAAAACAGCACAAGTTGTCCCACCGTAAACACAGGAGTCTTGAGGAAATGATCATGAGTCTGGGCTTGCCGCAACTGAACTTCTTGAAGAGTTAGGATGCTTTCCCAATGATGTTCATCCAAGTCTCTGAGTGCTTCCAACCGAAATGGCAAAGAGTCTTCGGGCAGTAATTTCTGAGTTAGGGCCACGCGTAAGCTCGGCACTATGAGCTCCATCGGCGCGATTGCTTCCAACCCATAAGCAAGCTTGAAAGGGGTCATTCCGGTTGCAACCTTGTATGTAGTCCGGTATGCCCATAACACTGCGGGTAGTAACTGATCCCAACGTTCTGGTGATTCTACGACCAATTTGCGAAGCATACTCAACAGCATCTTGTTGGTACTTTCAGCTAAACCGTTAGCAAGGGGATAATATGGGGAACTGAATCTATGCAGAATTTGAAAAGTATGCGTTAGTACGCACATTAAATTGTTAGCAAAATAGGTTCCTTGGTCTGTCACAAGTTCCAGAGGTAGTCCATAACGCAGGAAAACATCCTTCATCAGGCATTTTGCCACCGAAACAACTGTGGCGGACCGTAATGCCCAAGCTTCTGCCCACCTGGTAGCGTAATCTGTATAGGTCAGGATGTAGCAACTGTTGCTAAGGATCATTGGTGGTGTGATTTGCCCAATAAAATCAAGACCCCACTTCTGAAAAGGTTCCAAAGGTAATACAGGTTGTAGAGGAAAGAAGTGCCGCTGTCATGGCTGTCCAGATCGTTGACAAGTGTCACACTGCTGCACAAGCTGAGTCACATCTTTGTACATGGTAGGCCACCAAAGCCCACTTTGCAGAATTTTTCTGTGAGTAAGATCGGCTGCAAAATGTCCACTGGAAGGTATTGAATGTGCCATAGCCATAACCGAGTCTGCTTCATGAGGTGGGATACAGTGAAGTAAGACACCAGTATGATCCATATAGTACAACTGTCCTACAATCAACCGGAATCTGCGACTGTAAACTGCAATTTTCTGTCGCAGAGAAGGAGGAGTATGAGGAGGAAGACACCCTTCAGTTAGAAAAGTGAGTAGCGTATCATAGTAGGTAGGCAGCACAAGAGGTTCTGTAGATTCATCCCGAGCCGACTCAGTAGCATAAATTGCTGGTGTAGTGTCATCAACCCCCACCGGAGCTTCACCGGAATCCAACCGAGATAGAAAATCTGCGAAGGCATGTGTTGTGCCGGGTCGATGAATCACTTCATAGTCGAACTCCTGTAATAATAAAACCCATCGAGCCAATCGACCACCTAAATGTTGCTGCTGGACCAAATACACAAGTGCGGCATGATCCACGTGGAAGGTGAATTTTTTGCCGAGCAAATAATGCCGGAATTTCTTCACAGAATACACCAACCCGAGACATTCTCTTTCGGTCACTGTTGGCAGTAGCCAGAGGCACAGAAGACGCGGAAGCATGTAAAGACAGAGCAGGGAGTCAGTCGAATCAATTTTTCAAATAAATATGTTTTATAAATATTTTTCAAACACTCAACAGTGATTTTCATCACTTTTGTACCATATGTAATATAGAAAAAAACCCTTTTTCGTAATTCATAGCTCCATGCAAGACGAGGAGTCCTCGAGCTTGAGGAGCTTAGGTAGAATGAGCGTATCAATTTTGGCTATTTTTAGACACCGTTTACCCTTTCAAATAGCACCTGGAACCTATTTTTTAACTATGCCGGTCACTAGATGTGAAACCGGTCAAAACTAGTCCAAAAACTATAAAAAGAGCTAGAGAGCTCATTTTTTAGGGTAGCTTGTTTGAGTAGAGAAGAGCTTAGAGCTATTTTGAGCTTGTAAGAGTGTTCTTGAGTAATAGAGTTGATTTCCTACCTTCCATTGTGTCTTGCTTGTCTCTTCATTGTGTGTGTGTATGTGTGTGTGCATCTTTATGCTTCTCACCTTCATTCTCACATCATCTCACATTCAGGATCTTCATATCACTCCTATCTCTTCCGTGGATTGACATTAAGGAGGTGGAGCTTCTTAACATGGTACTTTCCATTGTGCTAGAGCAACACCAAATTTGGCGTCGTTGCCAGGGATCGAGTCTAGGACGAATGTGTGATGGTAAGAGTATAGCAAGAAGTGGCGTTGGAAGGTAAAAATTTCAGTTTTTGTTGTTGTTTTACTTAGTTTTTAATGTTTTTCACCTCCCCCACACTCCATCTTCATCACCGCACCATCATCTTCAACTCCAAAAAAAACAGAAAATCACCATATCCACCCATTCTCCTCATTTCCCCTCATTTGTGCATGTGCGAGAGAGAAAGAGCTTTTGTGTTTGCATGTGCTACTGTGTTTTTGAGTTTTCTTGCAGGTACAGTACTCCAGAGCATCAGGAAGGCTACAAAAAGGTAAAATTTCACTTTTTGTCAGAGATCTGCCATAGGTGTCAGACCATCGCGATGGTCTGCCAACTTTGGAATTTTTGGTAAGCGAGTTCACCACGAGGTAGGCGACACACGCGCATACACGCATCCACAAATGCATTTGCAAAATTCATACTTTGGTGGACCATCGCGATTGGCTCAGACCATCGTGATTGTGTCACACCATCGCGATTGGCTCATGCCATCGCGACGGTCTCGGACCATCGCGACGGTTCACTTGGACCATCACAACGATCCCGTCGACCCCACGCCATCGCGATTGGCTCATGCCATCGCATCGACGCTGCCATGTGGCAAGCTAGAGCATCGTGATTGCTCATTAGTCACGCCATCGCGACGGTCCCAGGTATGCCATCGTGATGACCCAAAATCGGACCATCGCGATTGGCTCATGCCATCGCGCCCGTGACCATTGCGACGGTTCATTTGAACCATTGTGACGGTTCATTTTGACCGTTGACTGATGCCATCGTGACGGTTCATTTTTGGGCCATCGCGATCGTTCATTTCAGACCATCGTGACAGTTCACATTCACGCCATCGCGATCATCCACTTTCTGACCATCATGATTGTTCGCTCCTTCGGACCATCACGATTGTACCACGCCATCGCGACGGTTCACTTGGACCATCGCGACGGTCCCAGACCATCGCGATTATCTCAGACCATCACAATTGTCCACCCCAAACGCAAATTTTAGGGTTTTATTTTTTGACCAATTTTGGGGCTATTTTTGGCAACTTTTTGGGTGATTAGACTCATAGGAGACCCCTTAGTTCATATTTGGAGAAAAAAACCTGTTTGTCAATTTTTACCCTCGAGGGCCTGAACGGTCATATCTTTTTCATCCGAAGTTCGTTTTTTGAGCTTTATAGCTCGTTAGAAAGCTCTTGACGAGTACTACGTGACCTCAACTGATTTTTTCATAAAGGATACGTTGATTTTTAGAGAGGATAATTTGAGGTTGACCTAGTTTGGGACTAGAAAGCCAAGGGGCATTGAAAAAAAAAATGGGCAAAGGACAAGGGACTTTAAAAGTGTTTATATCCAAGTGCTTGATCATCCATTGTCATATTGGTCTAATATTGGATTTTTCCAGGTCTAACAAAGGCAATCAAGGGCATTCAAGGCAAGGCAGTGAAGGGCATAAAGCTTGGGAAGCGCAGCTTCTTGGGCAAAGGCAACCAACAAAGCTGACTCGAGGTTGGAAGATTACTCAACCCCCTCAGTCAATTATTAGCTTAAGCTAAACGATTAGCATTGTGGATTAGCGACGATAGGAACGCCTCAAGTTCAAGAGATTTAATTTTTAAAGTTCAAGACTAAAGTAAAGGGGTGTGATACGAAAACATAAAGAAAAAGAACCTAAGTCTGACGAAACGAGAACTCAAAATTACCACAAAAAGTCGATTCCTGACGCATACATCAAGACAAGAATCTAAAGAAACTTAAAAAGAATCAAGAAAGTAAGAACAAAGAACCATTGACGATCTGAGCGTGTACTGAGTGTGCAAGGAAGTAAATTCATGAACCTTAGATCGGGCAAACACATAGGTAAGTCAGACCGACGAAGCCTTAGATCAACAGAAGCAAGTGTAGGAACTACTGCATGATCGTGGGCTCAACAGTTGAATAGTAATTATCCCTACGAGAGCTCAGACACAAGTGAATCAGAAATGGCTTTCAACACAGAAAGACCGGAAGGAGGGTCAAATGTAGCTTATTTAGAAAGACCTAAAGGACCCTATAGGACTCAATTAGAATTTCTCCTAACCAACTGCTTAGGTGCTCGCATCTATGAGGATGGTTTGCGAAGACAAGTGGTGCAAATGCACAATCCTGATCAACCCATTGGATTAAAACATCCAGTGGTGAAATTCGAAAGAGATGCATACATAGACAAAGAAGGAACGATGTACATCATAAGTACTCAGCCAAACAATACGAATGAGTTTGGCGTAATTCAGTCAGAGACAGAAGCTAAATCCCAAGGAAAAGAACCATTAGAAGAACCTAGGACACCTAGAGGGAAATCTGTACTGACACGAGTACTAGTTCCAAATTGGACCCCTCAGGACAACAGAAGCATAGAGCTGTTTGTGAATAAAGAAACTGATGAGGCATTTTGGAGGTATAGAACGGAACAACCTAGTGAGGTAGGCTCCATCATAATCTATGAGTTCAAGGACCCAGATACACCTGGAAAGGTTGTATACTTGGATGAAACTTCAGAAAGAGTATTTGTGGTACCTGACCACGCAAGAAATACCTACACATGGAGAGGTGAGTTGTATTCCCTCCATCACAAGCAAACGTAAACACAAGCCAACAAGGGGCAGGAACATCCTCAGCCCACGTTAATCAGAGAGACAAGAACAGAGAAAGACCGGAAGTAAGCTTCAATCATCCCACAAGAAGAGATAGAACCACCATAGACACCGATAGAGTGGCAAGACAGAGAATGCCAAGTGGTAGAGATGATTTTCCTCTACACAGACCACGTGAACACGCAAGAATATTGAGACCCACTCAGTTAGTAAAATCCATGAAAAACTACTTTGATGGGACAGGAGATCCCTACGATCATGTTGCGGAATTCAAGCAAGTACTAAGAGCAGAACAAGTCAAAGACATGTTCATGCAATATAATGCATTTGGACTAACGTTAAAGAATATAGCTTTAACTTGGTTCCAACCATTGCAACAAAGTCAATTTAGGGATATTCATCACTTTTTAGAGTCATTCATCACTGAATTCTCTAAAAGTGGAATCAGACATGATACGTCTTCGTTGATTCATAGCTTCAAAGAGACCCCTCAGGAAACAGTTAGACTTGTAGGACGTAGGTTTAGACAATATGTTGAAAGATGTCCTATGCAAGAGCTACCCTCACAAGCCAAACAAGTGTCATTGTTTCTAGACGGCTTGTTGAGCTCTAAACTACGCTCCTATGTGTACTTGAAGGAACCCAGAATGCTAGAGCAGTGTGTACGGATTTGCATAGACATTGAGGACAACCTCGGAGACGAGTTGGAACTCTCAAAAGTCTACAAGGACTCAGATTGTTCATCTCTAGCATCCACAAAATTGTCTAGCTCGATAGAAGACCTAGCAGAAAAAGTGGCCCAGAAACTAGGAGTTTCTAGTAAACAGATGCCCAAGTTAACAACTAACGTACGTTGTTACACCTATGGTGGATTTGGCAAATGTGTGTCCCAATGCAATACAACCGCCAGCCAACCCTAGTGGCCAATATTGCACTATTGAGAGAAGATACACGAATCATACGGCTCAGGACTACCCATACAACAAACAGGCAGTGAGATAGAACTACCCGCAAGCATACCCGCAGCCAGGTAGGTATCAAGGCCAATACAATACTCAGCCTCATTACTATAGGCCTCCTCAAAATTATCCATATCAGGCTCAACAAAGACCTCAACCTGTCTTAGCTCAGCAGCCACCCCCAACAACGAATGTCATCTCAGTCAAATATGCTACTGCAGAAGGAAACCTAAGTAGGGCTCTAGTGCCTTCATCACCCCTAATTACTGACAGTGATCCAAACTCAAACAGTTTTGACTATACTCATGTAGATAGTCCACCCGCGTATTACTCAGAGTCACCGGAACATGTGGAGACATATATTACGATAGTCCACCATTGGAACCTAGTTGGGAGCCCGACTATGCTAATGTGATGTATACAAACCCGAATCCGCGGCCCCAATTGAGACAGCAGAGACCACAAGGCCCTAGAGGACCATGCTTTAGGTGCCAAGGAGATCATTTCATAAAGGATTGTCCACATCCTCCGATAGCAGGACAGTCATAGTACTATAACATACAAGGCTTTTGTGTCGATTGTGGTAAAGAGCATATCATCAAAGATTGCCCTAAGAACCCTGCTAATACTTCAAATGTGACACCCATCAACGTGATAGGTATTGTAAACAACGCAGATGGATCAAAGCTATCCAAGCTATAACAAGAGCCCAAGCGCTCTTACAGAACCAACAGCTTAATCAGGAGAAAATAGCCGAAACTAGTGAAGTTGGAGAATCTAGCAATAAAAAGACAAAATCTTGGAAAGATTCCAGAGAAAGAATTAAGAGAAAATGGAGTAAAAGGATAACTGAGTTGGAAGTTTGAAGGAATCTAGAGCCGAAATCATAGAGTTGACTTCACAAGAATTGAATCAAGAGAACCTAGCTCAGAAATCAAGATCAGTTTTAGCGGAACCCATACCCATAGACATGATGTTTCGTGCGTATCAGGCTAGATTAAAGGAAGGACCTCAAGTAGCTGAAATGAGTAAGAACTACCCACGAGGAGATCTAGAAATTGAGAGGACTAAACTTTGCATGAAGATGGTAGAGCTAGCGCAAGCTATGTTTGAAGCCTCTAGATATCTAAATTGGAATAACATGGCAAAACCAGGATTACACTTTCAAGGACTAATGGAGAGGCTAGAATATTTGATTGATAGCAAGGAAAAAAAGGATCAGTACACGAACCCTACTGCCTCAGAGACACAGGAAAAAAATGCACCATCCTTGTCTCAAGTACCCAATACAGAAAGTCAAGACAACCTATCTTCCATACATAGGTACTCACATGAATTTTTGAGAGAAATCCAAGAAGAGAAGTGGAGAAAAGAACAAGGAATCCATCCTCCTATTCAAGAAATAGACGACTTGCAGGAACAATTTCCCCAAGATATCCCCTCTATTTACGATGATGTAGAGGAAGAACAATTGAGTGAACACACAGATTTTGAATCCAACTCTTTACAAGAATTACCTCAGTTCATAGGACCTTGGGAATCCAAGTCTATTAGCATGAGAGCACCCACGATAATAGTGGGGAATGAAGAATCAGTAATACCTAGAAACACGGAAGTGATAAAGAACGCTAAAGTTCAGTGTCACCTCACGCTTGAGGAGTTGTTGAAGGTTAAGCCAGAACTGTGGAAACATGTAGCAAATCAATTCCCTGAGCTTGCTACTACTCCCTCACAGATAGGAACACAGAAGGTACCAGAGATACCAGTAGAAAAGATCGGAGATGTAAGTGAAGGAGAGGAAGGTAACACATATCTTCAAATAACCCATCAGGGCTACACCACCAAAGCCATCTTAGATTCAGGAGCCGGAGTAGCCATCGCCACCACCGCTTTATGGAAACGTTGGGGTAAGCCAGCATTAAGACCTACCAGGATGAAGCTACAAATGGCTGACGGACACATAGAAAAACCATTAGGCTTACTAGAAGGCATATCTCTCAGCACTTGTGGTGTAGAATTTGAGCATACTTTTGCCATTTGTGATTTTAGTAAAAATCATGCTTACGAGATGATCTTAGGACGACCATTCATGCGTCAATTACAAATCGTACAAGATTGGGGAACTAATTCTTTGTACTTGCAACATTTAGGAGTGACTACTAAAGTCAATCTTAAAGACTATTCTCATCGAGATGTACTCCCAATACAATGGAATACCATCCATAAGACAAAGGTAGAAATAGAATCAGTACACTCATTAGAGTCGAACCCCTCATGGTTGCACGAGGACACTCATCTATGGATGTGTAAAGTGGCAAAACAAGAGGAAGAATGGTTAGAAGCAAGGACCTTAGGTGCAGAACAACATCCACGAACTCTTCAAGACCCAGCGTACGCACCTGTAGTATTTCGAACCCCATGGTTGGGCAAAAATCCTAGCAACCATGGATGTAGCTATCAATGAAGAACAATGGACACCCCACTGCGATGAGGATGGCTATGACATTTCAGTTTTCACGATAAACCCAATCATGTGTGGCTCGATTATTGAAGAATGTGAACCTAGCACTGATGAATTTGAGGATGCAAGTGATTTCAATTTAGAATCAATTATTATGGACCCACCCTTTGCATTAGAAGAAGAATATTTTTACGAAGTAGAAACTTACCCTCAGACACACGAAGAAATTATGAATGATGTGAGAATAGCCACACAAGTGACTAGCAAGAGTGAAGGCAAGAAAAGAAAGAAGAAAGAAACCATGTCAGAGGAAGAAGAGTCTCTATTTGGAGTTCCGGAGAACTTCAAGAAATATGAAATAGAAGACAGACGAATCATAGTACGAATGCCTAACAGAAAAGCTGACGTTGGAAAAGTATATGATAACCGAGAGAAAACCAAGAAAATAATAGTTGCCATAGAAGGAGAAGAAGAGAAATGCACATACATAGGGCATGATTTGACGAAGGAAGAAGAAGAAGAGTTAGTTGCCCTATTGCGCGAATATAGAGATGTGTTTGCTTGGAGTTACAAAGACCTGAAAGGAGTAGACCAGGATATATGTTCTCATAGAATCCCTATGACTCCAGATGCAAAACCCACGAAACAGAAACCATACACGTATAGTGATAACTATGCTGCGAAGATTAAAGAAGAAATAGATCGTTTGATAGAAGCAGGATTTATTTACGAAATTGAGCATACCGAATGGGTATCCCCCATTGTGGTTGTGCCCAAGAAGAATGGAAAATTGTGTGTGTGTATTAACCTTAACAAAGTTAATGCCGCCACAATTAGAAACAGTTATCCTCTTCCTATCACAGAACACTTATTGGAAAGAGTTGCGGGCAAGGAAGTTTACAGCTTCCTTGATGGTTTCTTAGGCTATAATCAAGTAGCCATTGCTCCAGAAGATCAACACAAGACGGCTTTTGCCACTGAATGGGGCATATTTGCGTTTCGTGTGATGCCTTTTGGCTTAACAAATGCACCCGCTACTTTCCAGCGACTCATGTGTCACGTTTTCAAGGAATTCTTACGCAAGAATTTGGAAGTCTATGTCGATGACTTATGTGCACACTCGAATATAAGACAGACTCATATCCCAGAGTTAAGGCAAGTATTTGACAAATGCCGAGAATATCAGGTTTGTTTGAACCCAGAAAAATGTGTTTTCCTGGTCAGACAAGGAAAAATTTTAGGATACATTGTGTCAAAGAATGGAATTTCGACAGATGAAGAAAAGGTGAAGGTGATTGCAGATCTACCTAGACCAACTAACGTGAAAGAGGTACAGGCATTTATGGGCCATTGTGGTTATTATAGATGATTCATACACATGTATGCAATCATAGCCAAGCCTCTGTACTCTCTTTTGACCAATTTTGAATGGACAGATGAGTGTGAGAATTCATTCAATGAACTCAAACGACATTTGTGCTCAGCACCTATATTGACAACCCGGGATTGGAGTAAACCATTCCATGTACATGTGGATGCATCCAATTATGCCATAGGATGTGTGTTAGCACAACCCACAAATGAAGGAAATATAGATCTCCCCATAGCTTACGCGAGCCGATAGTTGAACGTAGCAGAATGAAATTACACCACTACGTAATGAGAAGGATTAGGGATGATCTACACGGTAAAGAAATTCAGGCATTATTTGTTGGCAAACAAGTTCAAGTTCTTTATAGATCGTCAAGCCCTATTGTACTTAGTCAACAAGCCGTGTAACACAGGACGATTAATACGTTGGTTTCTATTACTCATGGAGTATGATTTTGAAGTAGTAGTCAGGAAAGGAAAGACACATCTAAGAGCTGACCACCTTTCAAGATTAACCACAGGAGAAGCTCCTCAAGGGATAGCATATGAATTACCGGATGCATATCTGTTTAACCTTGAGATAGAACCAGAATGGGCTAAGTCGATAGTCCCTATTCTCACATATGGACCCAAGAATCCTAGGATAAGGATCAAGGAAGGAGAGATTACCAAGTCTTAGAGATATCAAATAATAGCAAGAAGTATATATAAACAAGATAATCAAAAGATTCTTGCTTCTTGTGTAGATGAATCGGAACATGCGAATTGGTTGCAATTAGCACATGTAGGTGTGTTGAAGCAACATCATTCGAAATATCGTACATTGCAGACTCTGCATAGACTAGGAGTCTATTGGCCTTCTATGGAAGCAGATGTCTACAAGTTGTGTAAAGAATGCCATGTCTGTTGTGAAAGACCACCAGTAGAACATGCTACATTACATCACGTGTCTCTCACACCAGAATGGAGTGAACCTTTAGTGACATACTTGAGGACAAAAACATTCCCTCAAGGAATGACTTTAGCGCGACAACGAAGTCTAGAGCAAGAAGCTCAGGACTATTCACTTATTGGCGAAAATCTATACAAACAAGGACGAGATGGATACCTAAGACAATGTGTTCATGAAAGCGATTACTTGAGCGTACTAGAGACTGCACACCAAGGTGTTGCAGGAGGTCATTTTGGACCCGATAGGATAATCAAAGCCATCCTCTTTGCAGGATTATGGTGGCCCACTCTTCACATGGATGCTCATACCTATGTAAAGAGATGTGATGTGTGCCAAAGAACTCAGTTTCCTACTCGCAGAGATGAAATGCCATTGAAACCCATGATGGGCGGACGTGCATTTTCTAAGTGGGGTATAGATTTTGTAGGACCCATTAACCCCCCTGCAAAAGGTACTCATGCTGAATGCATTATTGTTGCAACAGATTATCTTACCAAATGGGTAGAGGAAAAAGCCACAAAAAAAGAATGATGCTCACACGACTGCAAAATTCTTACTTGAAAATGTCTTTACAAGATATAGATTGCATATAGAGTTAGTGAGCGATCGAGGAACTCACTTTCTAAACCAAGTCATTGAATATTTGTTACAGGATTTTATGGTGATTCACAAGAAATCTGCACCATATCATCCTCAGGCCAATGGTCAGGCTGAAAGCACTAACAAGATCCTTTGTAACGTACTGACGAAACTCGTGAACAACAAACGTTCAGATTGGGACAAACAGTTACACCACGCTGTTTGGGCATATCGAGTGGCCTACAAAACCGTACTCAATGCAACTCCCTTTCAGATGGTTTTTGGTCAGAATGTTGTGCTTCCTTTGGACTTCTTGATACCGACCCTTAAGGTTGCACAAGAACATCAATGGACCGGCCATGAATTATCAGCAAGAATAATGGACTTGGAACGATTAGGAGAAACCAGGCTGAAAGCAGCAGCAGGAATATATGCAGCTAAGAAGCGACAGAAAGCATATTTTGATGCACATGTGAAAGATAAAGGCTTGAAAGAAGGAGATTTAGTTCTAGTATATACGCTGAAACAACACGCACGGAAGTTAGAAAAGCGAGGTTATGGACCTATGATCATTAACAGACTCTCAACAAGTGGAGCAGTACAATTAGCCACCTTAGAAGGAGACATAATGCCTAATTACATTAGTGGCTGTAGAGTCAGGCTATACCAAGAACCTCTTACTGAGGATATGCTTAGACGACTCATGTTGGCAAAGAAGCGCAAGGAGGAAGAAAATAGAATACGAGTTGAAGCTCAGGTAGAAGTTATAGAACGCATTAAGCACATGAAGTTAAGAAGACAACGACTAGGGAGAGAACATTATAACCATCTAGAAACATCACCCAGATACCCCATGGCCATGTGTCAAACAAAGTCAAGTACATACCCTAGCATAGTGGACAGGAGACCATTCATCACAGTCAGGCTAGAGCACACAAACCTTGCCAAAAGCTCAGGGCTTTAATTGATTGAGGTGCTGCGACAAGTGCGATTAGACGGTCCCACTATAAGGACTCAGGAATAGAAATGCGGCCAATTGAGGCATACCTCATAGGGCTAGGAGGAATGGAAACCCCTTGCATGGGTGAGGTGGACCTTCCTATCCTCATACACGATGTGACTATGACCACAAAGCTACTAGTGTGCCATGACGATGACCTGATAGAACCCCTAATCCTTGGCCAAGATTGGTTATACGATCACTCAATGGACCTAAATCTTAGACAAGGCTCCTTACAGATTGGAACCTTAGATCAGAAGCGAGTGATACCGCTGGACTTCCCTAACAAACCTCCGCCTGAAGTATGTGACCCTAGACCCTATGAACAACATGCGACGGAAGACCGAAAGATCTTTGGTCAGATCAGTCACATTATGTCTACACCAACCCATGCGGGCTTGGCAAGGGACAATTGTCAATCAGAAGGACGTCAGGAGATTTTCCCTTAGTCTTCCTGCAAATTTGAAGGGGCAACCACCCAACCGCTTGGTCAAATGGACACCATCAGCGGTCAGGAGGGTTATATCAGTGGCCAAATGGACACTATCAACTGCGGTGCCCATCCTTCCATACTTACTGCGGACTGGCCTAGAGTAAAAGTACAAAATGGAGCACCTCCTAATGGGCAGGTTTTGCAAGTGTTGGACCTCCCTTCTTTTCCAAAGCAGAGTGTCCATTGGACCTCTCAACCTCAACCACAAAGGAGTCAACCACGACAAAGGAACCCAGGCCGACGACAATATCAGACGACACAAAGAAAGCAGTATCACAAAGCAAGCGGCACGAGACAAATATGGGTGCCAAAAGGACAGAAAGCACCGACTGATTTCAGCAGCGCAGACATTGATACGAAGAAGTCAAGGCAGAAGCAGCGTCAGTATTCAAAGTCTACTCGACCTTCTTCTACGAGAACGAACACTCAACAAATTTGGATCATCAAGAAGTATCTTACAAACAGACCCACACCCACGCAGATTTGGGTACCCAAACAGTGTATTATAGCTCAACCCTCAAGCCATGTAATATATACCCCTCAGAAATCTCTTCACCTTTCAATACCACCAAATCGGATCTCATCTTTTGTCCCTCGACAGAAGCCTATCACCCGCACACGAACTCTTAGGAAGTGGATACCGAAACGTATCCAGCCATCTTTTCTGATCCCATTATCTAACATTACTCCCACCCCGACTAAACACCATCCTTGTAATAAATCATTCACAACTAAACCTTGTACGAATCCACACACTATAACCCAACAACGCTTGTAATAACATCTCATCAAAGCACTGCATGCAATATCTGAAAACAGATAGGTGTCCAGAGACCTGCACTAGTTCTGCAAGAAGCATTGCATCAATCACATCACAACACTTGGCTACACGGGTTACACATCGGCTATGGAAAGGGATTACGGTCTCACTTTCATGGGATCATGATTAATTTCCATACTAATGTGCTAATCTTATGTAGTAGATCTACTACACATTTGCACCATTCATCATGCAGGCAGAAGGACCATCGGAAGCTGGCCCCAGTGCACCAATGACCAATATTGGAGAACTACTAGCAGAACCCCATCCTACGGCTCAACCACCAGAGTTTCAAGGGTTTCCAGGGCCCATGCCAATTTACGATCCCCCTAGGGGTTATACTGAGAAGATTCATCGCAATTCTCACTCGTTTCAAGGGCTAGCAGGACCATTGGCAAATGCTGATTTTATATTTGAGGCCAATTTGACTTTTGATGACCGTACCTAGGGCAAATATCAGTTTTTCTCAAGAGAGTTCGAAGGACTACAGAACACAGAAGACCTAATGCATGTTTGGGCAAGAGCAGGGTTCATAGAGTATTTCAGCGACCCTTTGCCTAAACCTGACTTCTATAGATGCTTTTACTTAATCACCACTTTGACAGCTTCGGAGAACAAAGATCTGCCATGAACATTCATCTTGCCGTCGTTGGTAAATGATCCGCCATAAGTAAGGGGAAAAGATTTCTTGCATAGATCATTGAAAAGTGCTTGGAGCATTGCGTAAACCGAACCACATCATCGTACAAGCGTACACTCCCCAATTTGTAATAAACGCGGTCTTGGGAATATCCATTTCAGCCATTCGTACCTGATTATAGCCACTATAGCCATCCAAAAAAGAGTACATTTCTCGTCCTACAACATCATCTAGCATAGTATACTGTTGGCACACAAAGCAACAAAGGAATCATGCACAATACGGCAACAAGGCCAGATCATTTTTTCCCATAGATTATGTACAATTCAAGTGATTGTAATCGCTACACAAACATTGTAAATCCCGTTTTTGGTAGATTAGACTCCATTTTGTGCAAGCCGAGGAGTCCTCGAGCTTGAGGAGTATTAGAAGTACCATCGTACCAATTTTCATAATTTTTAGACTTCGTTTGAGCCCTCAAATAAGCCCTGGAACCTAATTTTTAACTAGGCCGGACACTAGGTCTGGACAGGGCCAAAAGCTAGTCAAAAACTATAAAAAGAGCTAGAGAGCTCATTTTTGAGGTTAGATTGTAATTGAAACGAACTTGTAAGAGCATTTTGAAAGTAATCTAAAGAACTCCATTGATTCTCTCTTTGTCTTGCCGTGTGTGCACGTGTGTGTGTATGTGTGTGCATGCTTGTGTGCTTCTCACTCACGCACTTGTGCCGCCACTTGCTCGAGGTCTTCATACCATCCTCACGTCTTCCCGGATTGACATTAAAGGAGGTGCTACTCATCACTGAGCTACACCAAATTTTGGCGCCGTTGCCGGGGATCGAGCTTTGAGGACGAGCGTGTGATGGTAAGACGTAGAGTTGATGCGTTGGAGTTGTAGGTATTTTCTTCACTCTCATCGATTTTCTTTTACTTTCTTCACCATCTTCATCATCATCATCATCATCACCATCTCCCACGTCCATCTCCATCATCGCGAAAATTTCAGTTTTTTGACTATATTCCCATCTCCACCTCATTTCCCTCATTTCACTTGTGAGAGAGAGCGAGAGAGCGAATTTGCATGTGCTATTTTTTGCATGTTTTGTGAGCATTCTGCAGGTACAGGCCGCACCATCGTCCCCAGCACCCTGCGCAGGTACGAAAATCTGAGTAACTGTCTGTGTGTCGCCGAGCTCTGTCAATCGCGACCGACTGAAAACTTGCTCTAATTGCTAAACAAAGTGCATATCCATGACCTACAAGCCAAGAGCTTCCCAAAAATGTGTTTAGTTTTTTGAAATTCCACAGATTTCTGTCAATCGCGATCGCTCTGTCAATCGCGATCGACAAACCACGACGGACAGATCTGTCAATCGCGATCGACACGTCAATCGCGACCGACAGCCCGCGACGGCTCTGTCAATCGCGACCGACAGAGTCAACGACCGATTGACCACGACCGACTGACCATACGCGTGACACGTGTCAATCGCGATCGAGTCATCAATCGCGATCGACTCATCAATCGCGACCGACACAGTCAACGACTGTTTGACCACGACGGACAGACCACGACGGCTCTGTCAATCGCGACCGACACGGTCAACGACTGTTTGACCACGATCGACAGACCCTCGCGACCGACCTGTCAATCGCGATCGACTCATCAATCGCGACCGATAGAGTCAACGACGCTTTGACCACGATTGATTGACTTTTTGGCCACGTGTCAATCGCGACTGACCAGTCAATCGCGACTGACCAGTCAATCGCGACTGACAGTCACGACGGATCTGTCAATCGCGATCGACACGTCGATCGCGACTGACCTGTCAATCGCGACCGACAGACTTTGCGAACGCGTTAGAAGGGCAAATTAGGTCAAATTTTCAAGGCAAAATCATTGGTCTAAATTTTGATTGAGTGCGGGACAAACACTAGGGTGTAGTATTGCATCGCGAGGCCGTGCCACAAGCTACTCGAGTATTCCTGTTTGACTGTTAGCTTGTATTGAATTCTGATTTAACTCCCTAAACCCTGAACAGTCCTAACTTTTTCATACGAAATCCAATTTTTGAGCTCTTTGGCTTGTTGGAAAGCTCGTGGCATATACTACACGCCCTCAACTGTTTTTTATAAAGATAATGCGTTGATTTTCAAAGAGGGTATTTTGAAGTTGACCATACCCAGGGGGATCAAAGTCAGGGGTCTTTAGAATTATTTTCCTAAAAGTCAGAATGCACATGTGTGTTTATGTTACATGAATGAAAGTGGTTGGTTTTGTCCTTTGAATATAAGCATTGAGCTAACCGTGGGACTTTTATAGGTCCATTGAGAGCAACTTGGGGCATACAAAGCAAGATTTCTTTGCAAGCTTGAGAACCGGGTTCTTGAGCACCATAAAGCAAGGGATCAACAAGTAAGGTTGGATTATTCTCAACTCCCTCTGTCATTTCCTAGCTCAAGCTAAGAACGAGTAGAGATAGGAGTAAGCCAGGGCGACGATAGGCAGTTATCAAGTTGAAGACTACCTAAAAACTCAAGTTCAAGTTAAAAACATAATCTCTGTACTATCGATAACCTAAAGGAAAAGAACCTAACGTGGAACAATCAACCTAAAGTACGAAGAACATTCAAGTGTTCCTGACGACGTGATATCAGACAAGACCATAAACACCATAATTAACTAAAAAGAATCAAGTGACTGGTACCAATTGATTGGCAACGAGGTTGTACTCTAGAAAAAAATGGGCTAATCAGTTAGGCATATGAACCTTAGATCAGGACGACACCTAGCAAGAGAGAGACAAAGCCTTAGGTCTTCAGAGGCTAGTGTCAATCACACTGCAAGGTCTTGGGCCCAACAGTTGAGCCACCACTCATACTACCCTAGCTCTGAGACCAGTGAGTCAGAAATGTCTCAAGGCATGGACAGACATACGGGAAGTTCGGGAGTGCCTTATTTGTACAGGGTAGAAGGCCCTTACAAAACACAGCTGGAATATCTTAGGACCAACCGACTAGGTGCTAGCATCTATGAGGACGGCCTAGGAAGATCTGTGGTCCAGATTAAAAACCCTGACCAATCCATAGGACTAGAACACCCAGCTGTCAAGTTTGAAAATGGTGCATACCTGGACAAAGAAGGAACTATATATGTTGTCACTAGTCACCCTGATAGGACAGATGACTTCGGGAATGTAATCTCAGAAGCGGACTTAGGTGACCTAGAACAAGGGAACATGGGTGCGGAACCTAGAACCCCTCGAGGTAAATCAGTTCTAACTAGGATTATCACACCTGAATGGGTCCCCCAAGACAACAAGAGCATAGAGTTGCTCCTCAATCGAGAAACTGATGAAGCCTTTTGGAGGTATAAGTCTAATCAGCCAACAGACATAGGAAATATCATGATCTATGAGTTTAAGGATCCAGATAGCCCAGGCAGAGTGACCTACCTAGATCATGCTTCAGAACGGATCTTTGTGGTGACAGGAAATGATAGGCATGCCTACACATGGAAGGGTGAATTCATTTTCCCCCAACCAAGATCAAATGTATCCTATGGTCACCCTGGGGCTGGAACTTCCCAAGCTCATGGTACGCAAAGAGACAGAAGTAGAGATAGACCAGAAGTAAGTTTTGCCAACCGAGTGGGCAGAGAAAGAACGAGAACAGAGACGAATAGGGTAGAACCTGAAATGCATAGAGCCCACAGGAACCAAAGAAATGTAGATGGATTCCCTCTGCCGAGGCCTAGAGAGCACACAAGAACTTTGAGACCCACCCAGCTAGTTAAGTCCATGAAGAATTACTTTGACGGCACAGGAGATCCCTATGATCATGTGGCAGAGTTCAAGCAAGTCTTGAGAGCTGAACAAGTGGAAGATCTGTTCACGCAGTACAATGCCTTCGGTCTAACCCTTAGGAACACGGCACTTACATGGTTTCAGCCATTAGATGAGCGTCAGTTCAGGAGCATAGACCAACTCCTAGAGGCATTCATTGTAGAGTTCTCTAAGAGCGGCATAAGACACAATACCTCCTCATTGATCCACAGCTTCAAACAGACCCCCCAAGAGACTGTCAGATTGGCCGGAAGACGATTTAGACAATATCTGGAAAGGTGCCCTATTTCGGAGTTACCCACATCTGCTAAACAAGTAGCCTTATTCCTTGATGGATTGTTGAGTACGAAATTGAGATCCTATGTGTATCTGAAGGACCCTAGGACTATAGAAGAGTGTGTACGCATGTGCATTGACATTGAAGATAACCTAGGGGAAGAACTAGAGCTTTCCAAAATCTACAAAGATTCAGAAAGTGCATCTAGTCACTCTTCCACGCAGTCCACATCAATTGAGGAACTTGCCGAAAAGGTAGCTCAGAAATTAGGTGTATCGAGCAAACAAATCCCAAGGTTTGCCCCTGTGAAAAGATGTTATACATGCGGTGGTGACCATATGGCGAATGTCTGCCCTATTATGGCTCAACCCCAAGTAAACCCTAGTAGCCAGTACTGCACCATAGAACGGAGATACACCAATCACACCGCACAAGATTGCCCATACAACAAGCAGGCAGTTAGGCAACCCTATCCGCAGCCCTACCAACAAGGCCGATACCAGAACCAAAATCCACCACCACAATATGCTAGACCCCAACAAACCTACCAACCACAATATCAGGCCCAACAGAGACCCCAACCGGTACTAGCTCAACAGCCCCCAAACCCCGCTAACGTGATTCCAGTAAAGTATGCTGTTGCAGAAGAAAACCTGAATAGGGCCATAGTACCAGTAACCCCATTGATCTCGGAAAGTGACCCAAGTGACCATAGCTTTGATTCTACACATGTCGATAGTCCCCAGGCTTACTACATGCAGTCTCCAGAACATGGTGAGTCTTACTATAGTGAAGAACCAAGTGAACCTAGTTGGGAGTCGGATTACACGAACGTCATGTATGCAAACCCCAACCCCAGGCCTCAACCTAGGCAAGTAAGACCTCCATTCCCAAGAGGACCGTGCTACAGATGCCAAGGAGATCATCTCATTCATGATTGTCCCTTACCCCCACCTACACAACCCCAGTCAGTGACTATCCAAGGTTTCTGCCAAGATTGTGGAAAAGAACATCTCTTACGAGATTGCCCTAAGAACCCCAATAATATGCCAAAAATCACTCCTATCAATGTGATTGGTTTGGTTGTAGATTCCTCAGGGAGCGTCACTTCCACTGCACCAGTGCAGGTAGTCACTAGAGCTCAGGCATTGCAGCAAAACCAAGAGACAAGCCAGGAAAAGGGCCCAGAGGCTAGTGAAACCGAGAGCATAACAAAGAAAAGGACTAGAGCATGGAAAGATAGTCGAGAAAGAATGAAACGACAATGGGCCAAAAAGATGAGTGAGCTTGAGGAAAGCATAAGAGAAACCAAAGCGAGGATAACTGAACTCACAGCTCAAACTCCCTCTCACATCACCCCGCCTCCACCACTCCCATCTCCATCCGACTCACCACCTTCCCCACCGTCTCATCAAATCCCACCACCCCCTAGAGTAGGATCAGTCCTAGCAGATCCCACTCCTGAAGACCTAAACATGATGCTTAAAGCATATCAGGCCAGAATCCAAGAAGGGCCAAACGTCACGGATCATGACAAGTGCTATCCTAGAGCTGATCTAGAGATAGAAAGAACCAAACTGTGCGCGAAAATGGTCGCATTGGCTCAGACTATGTTTGAAGCCAGTCGCCTTTTCAATTACTCGGGCTCAGCCAAGACGCAATTACACTTGGATGGATTCCTAGAAAAGTTAGAGAGGATAATTGCAAGATCTGACAAGGAAGAAAAAAATCAGGAGAAAGAAAAAGCAAGCAAAAACCTGAGCCATTCCCCATCGGAAGTTTATGCAGCCAATTCCACTAAACCAGACAGTTTCCCCTCCTTAGAAAGAATAGAGAGGCTAATTGCACAGTCAGAAAAGGAACCTACCCCTCAAAGAAAGGAAAGGGCAAGAGAACGGATAAGCCAGCCTCTTCAGGAAGCCCATGTGTCTCTCCAAGAAGCTTATCTTCCCCCCCAAAAGGCAGATGAGCCTCCCTCGAAAGCTCAAGCACCTCCACAGGTTGCCTACATTCCTTCTCAGGGAGTGTATGAGCCTGTTCGGAAAAGTAATAGAATAAGTAATCCTCCCCAAGAAGCTTGTGCTCCAGTCATTTGCGAGAACGAGGAGAGAGTCAACAATAGAATCAGCCCTCCTTCACAGGTTGCTTATGCGCCCAATTCTACGGAGCCAGACACTTCTTCTTCTATGAATCGGTTTGCACCAGACTTCCTACGAGAGATTCAAGAAGACAAATGGGATAACGAAAGCGAGGTCGCCCCTCCTTTTGAACTTGTGGACGATGCACACGACCAATTCCCACAAGACATCCCATCTATTTACGGGGAGCATGAGAGTGTTCGGTCTCACGGGAGATTAGACTTTGAGTCTAATTCCATACAAGAGCTACCCCACTTCACAGGCCCATGGGAAGCAAAGTCCACATGTATGAGAGCACCCACAGTCTTGGTAAGGAACGACGACTCAGTCATACCTAGGAACACAGAGGTAGTGAAGAACACTAATGTGCAGTGTAATCTTAAGTTAGAAGAGCTACTCAAGGTTAGACCTGAATTATGGAAACATGTAGCCAAACAAGTACCAGAAATAGCAAAACCTCGTTCCCGGGCAGGATCCCACAGGACAGTACCGGAAATTCCCTTGGATAAGATAGGAGATATGTGTGAAGGTGAAGAAGGGAACACCTATCTTCCCATCACCTACCAGGACTACACCACGAAGGCAATTTTGGACTCAGGTGCAGGAGTTGCAATTGCCACAACCTCCTTATGGAAACGTTGGGGCAAGCCGGCACTCAGGCCGACGAGAATGAAATTGCAGATGGCCGATGGTCACATAGAGAGACCCCTAGGATTGCTAGAAGGGATAACTCTCACCACTTGTGGTGTCGAGTTTGAACATAGTTTTGCTATATGTGACTTCAGCAAAAATCATGCCTATGAGATGATTTTGGGAAGACCATTTATGCGACAATTGCAAGTAGTACAGGATTGGGGAACCAACTCCTTGTATTTGCAACACTTGGGGGTTACGACCAAAGTCAATCTCAAGGATTATTCTCATAGAGATGTCCCTCCTATCCAATGGAATCCCATCCATAGAGCCAAAGATGATACGGAATCGGTGCATTCCATAGGGTCTGGATCCTCATGGATGCACGAAGACACTCACTTATGGATGTGCAAAGTAGCAGTGGAGGAAGAGAAGAGAGAAAAGGCCAGAGAAATAGGTGCAAACGAAACCCATAGACCTATTCAAGACCCAGCCTATGCACCTGTAGTTTTTCCAGACGAGGAATTTGAACCCCATGGCTGGGCGGAAATTTTAGCAACAATGGACGTAGCCATCAATGAAGAACAATGGACACCTCACTGTGATGAGGATGGCTATGACATTTCAGTCTTCTCCATAGAGCCAATCATGGGAGAGGCAGTTTAAGAAGAATGCGAACCTAGCCCTGATGCATTTGAGGATGCAAGTGACTCCGATCTAGAGTCAATCATTATGGACCCACCATTTGCATCAGATGAAGAATACTTCCATGAAATAGAATTTCAACCCCAGAGGCATGGAGAGGTTACAAATGATGTAAGATTAGCAACGCATATGACCCCTAAGGAAGAAGGAAAGAAACGAAAGAAAAGAGAAGCCTTACTAGAAGAGGAAGAATCTTTGTTTGAGGTCCCAGAAAATTTTAAGAAGTATGAGATAGATGACAGGAGAGTCATGATAAGAATGCCTAAACGGGAGGCACAATCAGGAGAGGCCTATGATAACAAAGAAACCACCAAGAAAATAGTAGTGGCCATAGAAGAAGGAGAGGAGAGATGTACGTACATAGGTCATGACCTAACAGCGGAAGAAGAGCATGAATTGATTGCCTTGCTAAGAGAATACAGAGATGTATTCGCTTGGAGTTACAAGGACTTGAAAGGTGTTGACCCTGACATATGCGCATACACCATTCCTATGACTTCAGACGCTAAACCCTCTAAGCAAAAGCCTTATACATATAACGATAATTATGCTGCTAAGATCAAGGAGGAGATAGATAGATTGGTCGAAGCTGGATTTATCTATGAAATTGAGCACACTGAATGGGTATCCCCCATCGTAGTGGTGCCCAAGAAGAATGGCAAACTGCGTGTGTGCATTAACTTGAAAAAGGTTAATGCCGCCACGATTCGAGATAACTATCCGCTTCCCATCACAGAACACCTCTTAGAAAGAGTGGCAGGCAAGGAAGTGTACAACTTCCTTGATGGATTCTCGGGCTACAATCAAGTAGCTATAGCTCCAGAGGATCAGCATAAGACAGCTTTTGCCACAGAATGGGGCATTTTTGCTTTTAGAGTAATGCCATTTGGGCTTACCAATGCACCAGCTACCTTCCAGAGGCTGATGTGCCATGTGTTTAAGGAGTTCCTGAGGAAGAGTTTAGAAGTCTATGTTGATGATCTCTGTGCTCATTCCAATGTTAGACGAACCCATATCCCTGAACTCAGACAAATCTTTGACAAATGTAGAGAATATCAGGTCTGCCTGAACCCAGAAAAGTGTGTTTTTATGGTCAGACAAGGCAAGATTCTAGGGCACATAGTGTCAAAGAATGGCATATCTACAGACGAAGAAAAAGTGAGAGCCATAGCAGAGCTACCTAGGCCAAAGAATGTCAAGGAAGTACAAGCTTTCATGGGGCATTGTGGGTATTACCGACGTTTCATCCACATGTATGCTGTCATCGCAAAGCCCATGTACGGACTCTTGACTAACTTTGAGTGGACTGATGAATGTGAGAATTCCTTCCAGGAGCTTAAACGAAGATTGTGTTCAGCACCAATCTTGACCACACCAGATTGGAATAAGCCATTCCATGTTCATGTGGATGCATCCAATTATGCCATTGGATGTGTGCTTGCACAACCTACTGGTGAAGGTAATATGGATCTTCCAATTGCCTATGCCAGTAGACAATTGAATGCGGCTGAACGGAATTACACCACTACAGAGCGCGAAGGATTAGGCATGGTATATGCAGTCAAGAAATTTAGACACTATTTGCTTGCAAATAAGTTTAAATTTTTTACTGATCATCAGGCATTATTATATCTAGTAAACAAGCCATGCAATACAGGAAGATTAGTGAGATGGTTTCTCTTGCTAATGGAATATGACTTTGAGGTTGTGGTAAGAAAAGGTAGGACTCATTTGAGAGCTGATCATCTCTCTAGGCTCACATCGGGAGAAGCCCCACAAGGAGTGTCAGATGACCTTCCTGATGCTTACTTGTTTAATTTGGAAGTTGTACCGCAGTGGGCTAAGCCATTGGTACCAGTATTGACCTACGGGCCTAATCATCCAGTCGTGAACACACGGAATAGAGAGATCGTAAAAGCCCAAAAGTACCATATCATGGCAGGAAGCATGTACAAGCACACAGATCAAGGGATCTTGGCTTGTTGCGTAGAAGAGGATGAGTACGCTAAGTGGTTGCAACTAGCACATGTAGGTGCACTAGAGCAACACCATTCAAAGCAACGAACTTTACAGACTCTAAAGAGATTCGGAGTGCATTGGCCAACTATGGAAGCGGATGTCCAAAAGTTGTGCAAGGAATGCCCAATCTGTTGCACTAAACGACCAATGGAACACGCCACTCTTTATCAAGTATCCATTGTGCCAGATTGGAGTGAACCTCTAGTATCATTCTTGAGGACAAACGCATTCCCTCCAAACATGACTCTAGCTAGGAAAAGGAGTTTAGAACAAGAAGCCCAGGATTATTCACTCATCGGTGATAATCTATACGAGCGCGGTAAGGATGGTTACCTGAGACTGTGTGTCCATGAAAGTGAGTATCTTAAGATCTTAGAAGCTGCTCACCAAGGTGTAGCAGGAGGACACTTTGGACCAGATCGGGTGATCAAGGCAATCCTATTTGCGGGTTTTTGGTGGCCTACCCTTCACATGGATGCACATACCTATGTGAAACGGTGTGATGTCTGTCAGAGGACTCAGTATCCTATACGCAAAGATGAGATGCCACTGAAACCTATGATGGGTGGGCGTGCATTCTCTAAGTGGGGAATAGACTTCGTAGGTCCTATTAATCCCCCAGCTAAGGGTTCTCATGCGGAATACATCATTGTGGCAACAGATTATCTCACCAAGTGGGTAGAGGTAAAAGCTACAACCAAGAACGATGCTCAAACAACTGCCAAATTCTTGTTTGAGAATGTATTCACGAGATATGGGCTACCCATAGAGCTTGTAAGTGATAGAGGCACTCATTTCTTGAACGAAGTGATTGAAAATCTACTCCAAGAATTCTTGGTAATACACAAGAAGTCTGCCCCCTATCACCCTCAAGCTAATGGACAAGCTGAGAGCACTAATAAGATTTTATGCAATGTACTGACGAAATTAGTGAACACTAAACGCTCTGATTGGGACAAACAGCTACACCATGCTGTTTGGGCATACCGAGTGGCCTACAAAACGGTACTCCAAGCCACTCCCTTTCAGATGGTATTTGGCCAAAATGCTGTGCTACCCTTGGACTTCCTGATCCCTACATTGAGAGTAGCACAAGAGCACGAATGGACAGGTCATGAGCTCTCCTCTAGGATTTTTGACCTTGAACGATTAGGAGAAACAAGACTGAGAGCCGCTGCAGGGATATATGCAGCCAAGAAGAGACAGAAGGCATATTTCGATGCCCATGTGAAGGATAAGGGCTTGAAAGCAGGAGATCTAGTCTTAGTCTATACACTAAAACAACACGCGAGGAAGCTAGAAAAGAGAGGCTACGGACCTATGATCATCAATAGGATCTCCACGAGCGGAGCAGTACAATTGGCCACATTAGAAGGTGATGTTCTCCCAAATTATATTAGCGGTTGCAGAGTCAAGTTATATCAAGAACCCCTCACGGAGGAAATGCTCAGTCGACTCAACACTGCTAAGAAACGCAAAGAGGAAGAAAAGCGAGTTCGAGAAGAAGCTCAAGCTGAAGCTTTAGAACGCATCAGAAGGATGAAATTACGAAGGCAAAGTAGAGATCAGCCTGGAGCGAATGACTATGCAGACCAAGGATTTCCTATGGCCATGTGTGAAGTTGCAGGAACAAGCTCGCATAGGATAATTGATAGACGTCCTTTCATAACCATAGATATAGGACAAGGAAAGAGTGCAAGGACCGTAAGAGCCTTGATTGACTCAGGTGCTGCCACTAGCGCTGTTAAGTTGTCTTACTGTCAAGAGTTACAGTTAACTGTCCATCCTGTGGAAGCATATCTCATAGGATTGGGAGGCGTGGAAACCCCTTGCATGGGCGAGGTGGAACTTCCCCTCTACATTCACGATGAGGCAATGACCGTTAAAGTACTAGTGTGTCAAGATGAGGATCTCACTGAACCTCTCGTCTTGGGTCAGGATTGGATCTATGACCGAGCAGTCAATCTAAACCTAAGAAGTGGACTTCTCCAGGTTTGGGTCAGTCATAGTCGAGTTACAGTAGAATTAGACAATGGAGCACTCAAGGAACTAGGAAAGGCACAGACTCCTGGTCCTTCCAGGGGTACACATGAAGATGACCATGCTGTTCTTGTTCAAAACCCTGTGTTGCAGAGGAATGACATTTGCAAAAAAGGAGTCAGGGATGCAACGGATCTCCCTTCTTTTCCAAAGGCCCGAAGGAGGCAGCAACCAAAGGCGGATCACAAGCAGAAGAAGCAGAGAACTACTTATGTCCGAGATCAAAAATACCTGAGCAGCAGAATGTTCCAGAAAATAAACTAGGTGTGGGTGCGGAAAGGCGAACGACCGGGTGCACCACCGTCAACTACGCGGGCAAAGCCTCTTATTAGTAACCAACAACACGACGCTAATAAGAAGTCTTTCAGAAATTCTTCTGCTAAAGTAAAATCTATTTGGGTGCCCAAGAAGTCGATGAAGGCAAGCCCACAATCTAGACAAATTTGGGTGCCTAAGGCTTGCTTGAGGGCACAAGTAGTTACGCCACGGCCACAATCTATGCAGCATAACCCTTCTACGAGTACAACCAGAATTCCCTCGTGCTCAACACTTAGGAACACGCCAAGACCCATGAGCATGCATAAAATCACTTATATGTGGGTCCCTAAAAGGCCCCATTCCCAAACGGCGACACCGACACAACTCTCTGGAGTCCCTACGAAACCGGAAGCAAAGCCCATCCACTGCATTTGGCAGTTTAAGATCTGTAATAAACCCCCGACCCCGATTTGTAAATTCACCCCACTTACTAACGGCATTAGTCTCCTAGGAATACACAAACGTTAACTACACTCACTGTCTTCGTGCACTTACTAACCACTAACTCACCATCTACCTCATGTTAATGTTGTAACGGGGACAACAACGGATTTATTCTGTCCATTACGATGTTAACACATGATTCTATATTCTCACAGAATCAGAAGGCAAGAAGAAAAATGGCAGAAGCGACAGGTTCGGGCTCACAAGTAGGGATACTTACTGCAGGAATTGATGTGGATAGCCTACCCGTGGACGTGCCCCCGACGGAACGACCAGTGGAGATGCAACACCTTCAGCAACTCCCGGTGCCAGATCCACCTACAGGCATCACGGAAAGAGTTCATGCCAATTCTCATTGGTTCAATGGCATGCCCGGTCCATTAGGTGAGGCCAAGTATATTTGGGAGTCTAAATGCGAGTATGACAGATCATGGGTGCGATTCCAATTTTTCTCCAAGGAGTTCGAGACTTTACAGAACACCGAAGATCTACAGACCATATGGCAACGAGCAGGATTGGCGGAATATTTTGAAGCCCCACTACCTAAACCCGATCTCCTCCGATGTTACTATTTGGTCTCCACATTACAAGCTAATGAAGATAAGGACCAACCCGGATCATTTGTTCTCCCCTCACTGCTGGGCAACAACGAGTTGAAGAGGTTTGAACTTACTGTAGAGCTGGTGAGTGATGCTTTAAATATGCATGGCACGCATGTGCCCTCAGAAAAGGATGCTCTCGTTCCCACCAACATGAAGGACAGGAAACTAGTGAAGCTGAAAGACATGGCAGCACTCACCCCAAATGTGTCCATCCCTCTCCGAATGTGCATGCAACACTTCGCCTTCCCCGGTCAAGACCGATTCACGCAACCACACAAGAAGATCTGGTTTGCTCTCTACTTGGCGGAAGTAGGTGCGTTACCTATTAAGCTACCAGTGTGGATTATAGATCAGTTGTATGAAGCAAACAAAAGGGCATCTAGGAAATTAGTGGTGAACGGATGCTGTGCACTCACACGCATCATTTATCGATGCTTGGCATATGATGTCCCCATTGAGCGTGCCTTAACTTGGGCACAATTACAAATGTTTAAAAGGCTCAAGACATCCACACATCAGTCCAAGCGCATGAGGGGCGCGATCCCTTGTGTCCAGACAAGGGAAGTCCTGACTACTCCTGAGGCATCACCATTAAGAGAGGGCACGGTACCTCCCTTTACCATTAGGATACCCAGGTCGGAATCCGACACTACGACACAACCTACCCCATCGGCTCCTCCTGTCACACCTGAATTCGAATTTGCTGCCACTGGAGAGGCTGAAGGACTGGACCCCCAGGATTTCGAAGCATTCCTACAAAGCACACAATTCTCTGATGTGGAGTTTTATTCAGAGGCGGAGGAGCAGGGCACATCCTCACGAAGAAGAAGAAAGTCTACAGACGGTAGACATGTCCATTGGGGTGACGCTCAGCAAAGTCAACAACACGGACACACGGAAGAAGAAGAAGCGTATGAAGAAGAGACCACTGAAGCCCCAGCATATACAGCAGAACTCCGAAGGCTGTATCAAATTATGGAAAGAGTGCGATCGCAGTAGTTACTCACTGAACAGAGCAGCAGAGTACTTATGACTCAGTTGTTGGAAGAAGCGGGAGTTGACTCGGAGTACAGGGAAGGTCTCTTATTGATGGCAGAAACATATGGAGTTGTAGAAGCTGTGCGCACTGCCATTCAGAGGCCTTCAGTTCAATATGACCCACGAAGGTTCCAGACACGACCTCGCTCAGGTAAAAATATCCAAATTCCCGTTACAGTTGCAGAAGAGCCGACTACTACACCTGAAACTATCAGAACAACCTCCCAGACAACTAGCCAACAGCACCCAGCCACCCATGAGGAGTCCACCGAACCACTACCACCTACTCCCCCACCATCACCTCCTAGAACAGAGACAGTGGAAATCCCATCGACCACTCAACCCACTGACCCAACCTTCATCTTCCGTACTCCCATCTCTAGTGCCACCCTATTCTCTACCACTGACAATCCTATCTTCGAAGACAACCCCAACACTACACAATCCGCCGAACCCCTCCTAGACCCTGCCCTAGGACAACCATCCCCAATGCCTTCAGCCACGGGCCACCCTGACCCCAGATCCACATTCATGGGCTTCCCTGCTACCACGCAACCCTTTCAGCCCTCCTCAAATTTACGACCCCAACCCCCGATATCCCTCTCTCCATTTCTACAATCCCTCCAGGACATCTTTGCTAGGGCTTTTCAACCAGGCCCTCAACCATTCCCTGTCTTTTCAGCTCCCCACCCCACTTCACATCTATTCACCACTTCCACACACACACCACCTACCATACCAGTGTATATGGCAGGCCCCACACTAACACCCACTCCTGAAGGGATGGACATTTCACCACCCACGGCACCTCCACCCACGGTTTCACCTCCTCCCATTCCCCCTCCACCAATTTCACCCACACACGCAACTTTCGTAGACACATCATTCACTGTCTCCCTTCCCCAATTCCCTTCCCATGCATCTTCCATGGTAAACACCCCCCACTCATCTATAGGTAATGCATTGGACACCATGTTGGCTTGTATATCAAATTTAAGAACAGATTACATTCAGCTCCAGCAACAAAACGCACGCCTGCAAGAGCACTCAGCGACACTACAGCTCCGCCTTGCGGTACTAGAAGAGGAGAACACTCGCCTCCACACACAGTTCCACACCCTCCAAGAAGCCCACAATATATTGGAGGTACAGCTACAGAACGTAGATCAGGAAGCAGTGCAGGTGGTAGAAGGTCACCTACGGACACAGTTGGAACGCAACTCAAAACTTCAGCGAAATATGGCGCTACTTAAACGTCATCTTGCGGCTGCTCAGGAAGAGAACAGACGTCTGCAAATACAAAACCAAGAGAACCTGGAGGCAGCTATTGAGAGCACACCGGGGGCACCCATCAGCCCATGCAAGTTTCAAGCAGTGACCCCCGACAATATAAAGCTTATATTGGAAGATTATGCCATGTTGCTCGAAGTACATGATAAGCTATCGGAGGAGCTGGGACAACTAAAGCAGGAACACCAACAAGCACCAGCAGCTGCCCCCCCAACCACCCCCTCTGCGGCTTCACTTCTCTCAAACGCAGAGGCCATAAAAGATCTCCAGAAACAGGTAACTGAATTGCAAACACGCCTACTACAATATGAGAGGCCATCTTCCCCTCCGGAGGCTCCCACGGACGAAGAAGTTGTGCAAATTCCTGTGGAACAAACGTTTGATGAAGAATATGATCCGCAACCATTCCCAGGAGGCCAACAAACAGAAGAAGCACAGGACACGTTCGAGGCACCACGGCCGCCATGGTTACGACAAGTGGAGGAAATAGGGACCTCGCATGAAGAGCGCACCGTAGTGCAAAATCAGGCTATGAGGGTCATAGAGGAGACTGTTTTACAATCAGATTACTTCAAGAACTTGTCATCGAGACGCCTGATTCTCTCATCGGAACTCCAGTACAGGCCATATTATATTATCTTGGCTGATTATAATGCAGAAATACAAAGAGTCACGGGTCAGATTCCTACTTTTGCGACCCAATTTCAACCCGAAGACCTTCCTCCAGAGGTGCGAAAAGGCAAGATTCGTCAACCCACATGGCGGCAGAAACTTTTAGAGACTTATCCAGAAATGCTACGCACATGGAACAACGCGCCGTTGCACCTCCTGTACAACCCATGCTACGGTCCAGTTCCCCGCCGCAGGTCGTGGAAGGCATTTAATATCAAGGTACAGAACAATGCGCAATGCAAGGAATGGCTGAACTACCCGTACATCGCGCCACCACAAGGACCACCATCGGTAGCATATATGATGGGGACCATTCGCCACTGGATGCCGCGCTTGAAGCCCATACAAGATGTAGCAGCGCAAATGATGCTTAAAATCTTAGATATGATGCAAGTAGTGCTGAAGACCTTTAGAAATGCAGCCGCACCACAGGTACGTCTTCCGGGGTTTAGCAATGGAAATTACGACTTGGTGTATGACATGAGCACCACCCCCAGTATCCGTGTGGCTTACGCTTGGCATGCACGCATCAAGTACCTCCCCGCCTGCTACAAACAGACCTTCGAAGAAATGTTTAGATCAGGTTTCTGGGAGTACCACTCGGAGATTTTCGCACCAAAGCCGACACATCTGCTTCAACTGTCTGCTTGTGAACAAGCAATGTATTCAGAGTACTACACCACCCCGCAACCAGAAACCCCCGGTGCAATAAATTGGGAGGCATTCGAAGCCGATCTAGCAAGAGGCTTAAGGATAGGAGAACATGAACTGGCCACCAATGTCATCCAATATTACATCGACCACCCGCGCGAACAAAGGTCTGTCAGGGGCGACAGACGCTAGGAAGGGGGGAGTGTTGGCACACAAAGCAACAAAGGAATCATGCACAATACGGCAACAAGGCCAGATCATTTTTTCCCATAGATTATGTACAATTCAAGTGATTGTAATCGCTACACAAACATTGTAAATCCCGTTTTTGGTAGATTAGACTCCATTTTGTGCAAGCCGAGGAGTCCTCGAGCTTGAGGAGTATTAGAAGTACCATCGTACCAATTTTCATAATTTTTAGACTTCGTTTGAGCCCTCAAATAAGCCCTGGAACCTAATTTTTAACTAGGCCGGACACTAGGTCTGGACAGGGCCAAAAGCTAGTCAAAAACTATAAAAAGAGCTAGAGAGCTCATTTTTGAGGTTAGATTGTAATTGAAACGAACTTGTAAGAGCATTTTGAAAGTAATCTAAAGAACTCCATTGATTCTCTCTTTGTCTTGCCGTGTGTGCGCGTGTGTGTGTATGTGTGTGCATGCTTGTGTGCTTCTCACTCACGCACTTGTGCCGCCACTTGCTCGAGGTCTTCATACCATCCTCACGTCTTCCCGGATTGACATTAAAGGAGGTGCTACTCATCACTGAGCTACATATACAAGAAAGGAAGTGGAAATGGATCGGGTACCATCATTGCATTCAGCTTTCGGTAATCCACACAAATTTGTAATTGCTTGTTTTTCTTAGGGACGATGACAATAGGAGAGATCCATTCGACGTGCTAAATGGGAACAATGAAACCTACTTTCAACAGCCGATCTAGTTCAGCTTTCACTTGTGCAACATAATTAGGATTCATTCGATAACTCTATTGTTTAATTGGCGGAGCATTAGGTTTCAGCATCACACGGTGTTGGTAGATGCGAGCATCAGGTTTCAGCATCACACGGTGTTGGTAGTAAATCGTTTTGAAAATATTTACGTAATCCGACCTTAATCTTGACCGGCCACGGGCTAACCTTGTCACCCAAATTGTAAGTGATTAGTTGATCTTCTTGTACATAAAACTGGCGGGGCATGGAGATATCCTCAAGTGGGGGGAGTAAGTGTTGAAGATCAGTGGCATAAACCTGATCTATAACTGGTTCCACTTCTCCGGTGAGAGGGACTACTGTACAAGTGGCCGGAGACCAATTATCCATTATGGCTTCTAAATCAATTGTACCCAATGCTAACAAATCCTCGTTATCATTTAGAAAAGCTTCTTCTTCATCATCCGAAAGACCATCCAACATATGCATGGGTTATGCCACGTAAGGTCATGCATGAAAGTCACAAGGCCTCATATCATCCAAGGGTACCACATATTTCGGTGATTAGTTTTGAAAATAAGTTCATATGCAGACCAATCCTGTAACACTTTTGCCTGCTTCAATGAGAACCTTCCGTATAATAAGCTGTAATCTAAGCTCGATTCAAGTAATTCTAAGACAACAAAAGTCATTTTGAACACTGCTCCCTATAGGGTAATGGGTATATCATGCAGCAAGCCTACTGGATGTACCCGAGATTTATCAACCATTCTTACAAAGAACTGAGTGGGTTCGATCTGAGTCCATCCCAACTTCTGACAAAGTGCGGCTATAGCAATATTAACCCTTGAGCCTCCATCAATTACTACTTGTGAAATTTTGTGGTTTTTATACCATATCGTAATTAAAGGAACAACATGATCCATCATAGAATCAGTTTCCAAGCTCATGGTTGCTGTAGAAGGTGTGCATGAAGATCCTGGACTAATTTGTTGTTGAAATTGTTGTCAAGCACCAGGGACCAATGATAAAATTTGCCCCAATGGGATAGTAATAGACGCTTTTGATAAAACATTCCACATAGAATCAAAATTCTACGTATCAGATATCAATTCCGATGTATCCTCCGGTCCTAATTGGACTGGGTCCATCTCTTTCGATGAGGTATTTTGTACTAACTGCTGGACCACTTGTACCGGATTGAGAAAGACAGTTGGCTCTTGACTTGCCCACGTGGTTGCTTTAGTAAACATCCGTTGTTGTTCTCGAATTCTTGGTTCAACCCACACATCGAATAATCATAACTTGTTTGAGTTGGGGGTTTAGTCCATTAATAAACCATTGGGTAATCACATCATTCAGTAGCTTAGCATGCGCTGGAGGCAGCTACAGTAGATGAGTAGGAAATAAAGTTGCATACTCTTGCACGTTCTGATGTGGTTTTTGTCTATTGTTTTCTAAGTAATCAAAGATTTTTTCCACATTTTTCTCTAATCGAAAATGTTGTAAGAAGGAATTATTAACATCTTCATATTGACCGAAATGATTAATATCATATTCGGTTAACGAACAAGCAGCTTCATTAACATGAGTGGATTGGAACACTATAGTCTTATATTCCGGATCTACTGGACAATTTAGTATAGCATAATTAATTTTGAAAGTACAGACACACCTGGAAATCCACCAAATTTAGTATATGTGACTCCGACAGGTATCGGTCATGGGTGTATGACCTTCTGTTGTTGTTGTTGTTGTTGTTGCTGATGTTGTTGCTGCTAATGCTTTTGCTATTGATGCTGTTGGTGCTATTGTTGTTGCTACATACTACTCATTCGTCTAAATCAAGAGGAAGCATCAATTCGGAATTACTTGAACAGGTTGATTCTAATTGCTGTTGTGTTGTGTAGTCACTTTGCAAAGTCTCCGGTCGTATATTATCGCTAATCCGATCACACACATTTGAATTAGACTACCATTCCTCTTATTTTGTTACTGAGATGGAATTTTTACCAGAACTTTCAACCACAAATGTACTAGTGCTACCAGAATCAGAACTAAGAGTTGGGTTGCCACTGGAATTCACCAGCATATCACCGAAATCAACGCCTACTCCACTCACCACACTTTCAATAGATTGAAGGGGTTGTAATTTTGGTATACAGTGTAATCCTTGAACAAGAAAATACTCTGGTGCCACTCCACTAGTTTGTGTATCATGCTCTCCTTCAGATAATTGTCCTTTACCACTACCATCGGAGGGTGATCCCAACGTACTAGCAACCTTCCATGGATGCCAATCACTTCAGTACTTCGGATAAGATTCATCGAAATGTGTTACATGCATATATCATAGAATTCTTTCTTTCATCCAACCTTAATCTGGCCTGAGACTGGCTATTCCATGCCCCATGGTCAGCACTAGTGTTAATGGTACTCAGGATTTAACCAATTATAGGGTTCTTGGGATGGTCAGGGGTCTGTATTACAGAGGTCCTATAATTATTTTCCCAAAGAGAAATATTCATTACACAGAGTTACTCGTCACTTTACTTTGACTCTCCACCAACATACTTGCAATTAACGATTTCACCACCAGACTTCCTAATGGCATACGTATTACGTCACCACAATAAAGTTATGACATTCATTAACGCAAAATTATATTGATTCTTCACCAGCAAATTACATGCAACCACAGTTGAATTCATATCTTCATCAAGAAAGTATCATACAGACAAGATCACCGAAATGGCTAACACATAGAACAATAGGAAATAAATACACCAGTTTTAAATAAAACTTGTGCTGAAGCATCCCATAGGTACACCACACAGACCCACAGTCTAATGTCTCATTCCCTGCAAATCTACTTGCCCACTTTTTCATTCTCCAAAAAGATACAAGTTTTATGCTACATCCTTTTGATGTGCATCTTTTCTAACTACATTTTTTGGTAATTTACAATTACATTCCGGCGGCCTAACACCACCTTGTAACCAAGGTCATCAAGTTGACCAACTGACATCAACCTGTGTGATAATTAAGGTACATGGTGTACATTATGCATAGTGAATTTTTATCCATCAATAAACTGCACAATCACATCTCCAATCCTAACAACATCACACTAGTAAGAGTCACCAAGTGACATGGTACCAAGAGACTTTGTTGCATGATTATAGAACCATTCTATATGTGGTGTCACATGGAAAGAAGCACCAAAATCTAGCAACCACGTGTGTGAAAGAGAATAATCCATAAGAGCCTCAATGGGCAAAGTACTAAAAAGTGTGAACACATCAACATCATTAGAAATATATTGATTTCTTCAATCTTCATAGTCAAATAGATGGTGCAGGTAGTTGTTTAACATGCCCATAGACATTTTGTCCTTCATCTTTAGCATTCTTTAATGTCATAGCAATCTTTCTTCATATGTCCTTTCTTGTGACAATAATGGCACTTGATATCCCTCTTCCTTGATTTAATTCTACTCTTATTCCATTGATCACTCTTTTCCTTGTTCTTCCTCCTGCCATGTTACTAATTCTTTCCTTGGTAAGAATCTCAAACATTATATGCATCGAGTGCCAACCATAGACTTTCTATGGATCTCCTCACTCAAGAGTTCTCCACATATTTCATCATAGACTGGTTTACCACCAGGTGCATTATTGCTAATAGTTGTGCAGAACATATCCCATGATGATGGCAAGGTGAATAACAACAAGGCTGATTTCATTTCATTATCCATCTCCATTTTTTGAGCCTATAACTAAAAGAATATAACATCAAAATCATGTAGATGAGTAGCAACACTATTTGTGTCCTTCATGCAAAGGTCATTCAACTTTCTCATCAAGTACAATTTATTTGATGCCATTTCTTTTTCATATGTATTGCATAACTTCTTCCAAACCTCCTCTACACTTTCATATCCAATAGTGTAAAGTAAACATTATTTGCCATGTGCAATCAAATGGTAGACCTAGCCATTTCATCCAACTCATCCCAATCATCTTCATCCATGTTACTAGGCTTCTTTGAGATTCCATTTACTAGCTTCCATTGCTTCCTTTGAATCAGTACATCTTTAATTTGATTCTTCCATAGAGCAAAGTTTGTGCCATTAAATTTTTGAATCTCGAAATGGTCTTTGCTGTTGGAACACAACAATCACAAATTGATGATTACAAAGATTCTGAAGCAAGTCTATGATAAGATTGAAGTTCAAGAACTCATTTGAGGAAGTAAAGAGATCTCAGAAGTGAAGCTTGTATACATATGTACATTACAGTTGGAAATTCTTGTAACTTGAGTATAGATAATCCTTAGGATGATGCAGAGTAATGTAATAGACGCAAGATAAGTCTAAAAACATTTGTATATAAGTCAATGATGTAAAGAAACACATGAGAGAGTCATTAGAAGCCAAGTGTTATAGAGATAGATGTGAAGAGAGTCATCTTCAAAAAATAGTGACAAGTATTTCATAGATTTCTCTCAATCTGATCATGTGGATCAAAAATCCTTTTGTACACATCTAATCTAGAAGCTAATGAAGCTATGTTCAAAGTTTCATGGTCTAATTCCTCTTCTGCTATGAGTATGATTAATAGGAACATGTGTATGTAAAGTCTGCAGATGATCTCTCAGAGTCGCACACTTTTTCGTGTCAATGTTTTTCTTAGATCTCAGTGCACAGTTTTTGATGAGTGAGAATTCAAAATCTAAGTTAGAAGGTAAGGAAGCTATGGCTAAACGCATTTAGCAAAACGGGATTTGTGCTGTGAGAAATCAACTTAAGAAGTTGACCATGTCAAAGTCGTCATTTCTTGAAGACAGTTTTTGACACAGGTTTGATCTAAAAGATCAAAATAGAAATCTAGTGGTTCTTTTGAAGAACTAATGATCAATATAGTTGCAAAAAGGTAGTGTGGATATGTGAGTATCATTCGAATGATTAAATTTGAAGTAGTATGAAGAAATTGAAGTCTATTTCTGAAGCAGATTCTTGAAGATGAAGAAAACTTTATACAGAGAAGTATTACTTGATATATCTGAAAGATAATTTGAAGTTTGTGTAAAGTTTGATTTATTCTTGATATAGAGGAGTTCTTAAGTCAAGTTAAATCAAAAGTTTGGAGATTGAAAGGTCTCCAACAGTGGTATCAGAGTTGAAGGTGCAATACAAGTGAAGTAAAGGCATTGGAAGTCCCGATTGCTGCAGATATTGAAGTTCCTTCTAATTGAAGGTGGACAAAGCTAAATTCTTGGAGATAATCTGCAGAAGTACAAAGCACGGGTTCTAAGGATCAATAAAGATCAAAGCTTCATATCAAAGGTACATTATATTACCATAAATCTGAGTAATTGCAGACACAAGAAGATCAAAGATGGGAGAAATCTTGCAGATTGATAAGCTAGATAGGGAGAACTATCCAGCTTGGTCCATGAGGATGGAGGCACACCTCATGAGCAAAGATTTGATGGCATTCATTACAGGAGAAGAAGAAAAGCCTGAGTTTGAAGATCCTAGTGTTCCAACTAGGGAGGAACTTGTAGGTTTGAAGAATTGGATGAAAAAGGATGCTCAAGCTAGGAGCATCATTTACATGGCTGTAAATGATTATCTTCTACCTCACATCAGAGGTTTAGAAAGTGCAAAAAATGTGTGGAATGCTTTGGAAGAGCATTTTCAAAATACAACCAAGTCAAGGAAGTCTTCATTATGGGCAGAGTTTACAACCTTTAAGAAGAAGAGCTCACAATCAATTTCTGATTATGTGGCAAGGATGAAGGATATTGCAGATAGCTTGGGAGCAGTAGATGAAGACATTGAAGAGGATAAGTTGGTAAGGCAAATACTTACAGGTCTGAGAGGAGATGAGAAGTGGAAGCCTTTCATATTGTCCATAGAATTGTCACTTGATCACTTTACTCCTGATCTTAATCAATTGCTAGGACACATGCTAACTCTTGAGCAGGACATTAAGGGAGATAATGACAGGAGTGCAAGTCAAGCCATGTACTCCAAGGACAAGAAAAAGAATGGCAAAGGGAAACATTCAACTGATGATGAAGGAACCTCAAGTCAAGCTAACTTTACAAAAGGAAGGATGAATTTCAGAGGTAAAGGAAGAGGAGGTAAGAACAAAGATAATACTAAAGCTTGTTGGATTTGTGGCAGAACCAATCATTTGGCGAATGATTGTTAGTATAACAATCAAAATGGTGGAAGCAATAATCAGAGTTTTAATCAAAGAGGTAGAGGAGGCAGAAACAAAAGAGGCAACTTGAGAGGAAGAGGTGGTAGGACATCATATGCTAGAGGAGGTGGAAGAAGTTTTCAATCTCAGTCCTACAACAATAATTATTATAACTATGCATCAGATGAGAAGGATGATATGACTCTTATCTTAAATGCAACTCATGAAGTAGTAGGAGAAGATCAAAAAGTGTTTTATATTGACTCAGGATGTAGTAATCATCTGAGTGGCAATATATCATTGATGACTCACATGGAAGCAAAGGTGAATGGACATACAGTTCAAACAGGTGACAACACCAAGCATAAAGTGGAGAGCATTGGATCAGTGAAGACAAAGAATGGAAGTACACTCTTGAGCAAGGTACTTTATGTTCCTACTATTCCTAAAAACTTGATAAGTGTAGGGCAAATTGTGGAGAAGGGATATGAAGTCAGATTCACAAATGATGGTGTTTATGTGCAAGATCCAAATCAGGGATATAGAAACATCATTGCAGGTAAAAAGGAAGGAAGGTTGTTTACTCTCAAAGTCCAAGGTAATGTGGGACATGCCTTATTTACTTATGGAAGTCAAAAGATGTCTGAGTTAGACCTATGGCATAAAAGGCTAGGTCATTTCAATGAGAGAGCCATAAGGGAAATGTCGAGGAATGATGTGGTACTTGGTTTGCCAAATATTGAAGGGAAACACATGGTGTACAAGTGTGAAGCTTGTCAATTAGGTAAAGCACACAAAAGTTCTTACAACAAATCATGATACAAGTATTCAAACATGCTTGAGTTAGTTCATACACATGTGTGGGGTCCCTCAAAGGACTATAGAATAAATGGATCCAGATATTATGTGTTGTTTGTTGATGATGCAACCAGATGGATTACTTTATATGTAATCAAGGACAAATCAGAAGTGTTCAAGACATTCAAGCATTATCATGCTTATGCAGAAAGGATTACAGGACAAAAGCTCAAGAGGTTGAGATCAGATGGAGGGGGAGAGTATTTCTCTAAAGAGTTTGATGATTATTTGTGGAATGTAGGTATAAAAGATATATCAAAGGAACTCTAAGTGAAGGTGTATACTATGATTTACTTCTTATACAAGAATCAAAGTGTTTAGTGATGCAGATTGGGCAGGTGATTCAGATGATAGAAGGTCTACTCATGGGTATCTCTGTTATATTGGAGATAAATTAGTTTCTTCGTGCTCAAAGAAGCAACATACAGTTGCTTTGTCATCCACAGAAGCTGAGTATAAAGGAATGGTAGAGGCTGCAAAGGAAGTGATATGGTTAAAGACCTTGTTGAAGAGTTTTGGAACTATCAGAGTACTCCAATTATTTTTGGAGACAATATGAGTTCATTGTATTTGGCAGCTAACCCCGTTTTTCATGCCGGCACTAAGCATATAGAGATTCAGTATCATTTCTTGAGAGAAAAGGTACTTGATAAAGAGATTGAAGTGATGTATACTCCAACAAAAGAACAAGTTGCAGATATGTTAACAAAAAGCTTGGATGGACCTAAGCTACAAAGATTCAAGGAGATGGCAGGAGTGAAGAAGAATGGAATAATCACAATTAGTGATGGAGGGGGAGCTGTTGGAACACAACAATCACAAATTGATGATTACAAAGATTCTGAAGCAAGTCTATGATCAGATTGAAGTTCAAGAAGTCATTTGAGGAAGTAAAGAGATCTCAGAAGTGAAGCTTGTATACCGTTATGTACATTACAATTGGAAATTCTCGTAACTTGAGTATAGATAATCCTTAGGATGATGAGGAGTAATGTAATAGACACGGGATAAGTCTAAAACCATATGTATATAAGTCAATGATGTAAAGAAACACATGAGAGAGTCATTAGAAGCCAAGTTTCATAGAGATAGATGTGAAGAGAGTCATCTTCAGAAAATAGCGACGCATATTTCGATTTCTGTCAGTCTAATCATGTGGATCAGAAATCCTTTTGTACACATCTAATCTAGAAGCTAATGAAGCTATGTTCAAACTTTCATTCAACATTCAATTAACAACTAACTATCTTCTGATTCAACAATTATCACTGCGCAATGCATCTACCAATCGTATCAAACACTTAAAGATTCGCGTAGAACTGTTAAGTTAATCGCAAGGTTACAGTAATTTAATGACTAATTATTGAACTTAGGAAGTAAACACAGTACTCAGAATTCTGCAAATCTGCAACACAGTTCCTCCAGTGCAATCGCCCAGATAGACAGTCTGGCGATCCTCTCTCTCTCACCGAAGAATACCGTGCTTGCCTTTTCATTACTCAAAAGAAAGTTACATCTTTTCGCCATGCCTTTTCTGTGCGTGCGAATATGGAAAAATAAAATTACAAAGAGATCCAATCCAGCCGGCCAACAGGTCTAACCCAAGGGTTATATAGAAGAAGCCCTCAAGACCGAGCTTGGTGTTGGAAACTGTAGGAGATTTATGGTTAAGAAAGATAAGTAGCATATCTTTGTGGGTTGCAAATAGTACATTATTCACTTTGCACTAGACTCAGATTGTGCTCCTTTGTCTACCTCTAAACTATAAAGAAATTTCTCTTGAATTATGGATGTCATGATCATCCCTTGTGAAATCTTTGGAAAGCAAAGTACATGTTAACTTGTTAGAATGAGAATAGTGATGTTGTCTTGATTAAGAGGTGAAATAACCACCAAAATGCCTTAGTAAGCTTCTTTTGTAGACCCATCAAGTTAATTGAAAGCAAGCTTTGCTTTGAGAAGTGATTGATTGCTCTGCGTCCCTTTGGAATGCCATTAAGAGTGAAGCACGCCAAAAAGATCCACAAAGAAAGATATGCAACCAAATTTTTAGGACCTCCAAAGGAGAGATCTATTGAGGATTTTAATGCTTCTCTAGGTCTTGTAGGGAAAGATCTATTGACTAGTCCTCTTCTTGTCTAGGGAGAAGGATTCGTGATTGTAAAAATCCCCTTTCAAACACCATAGAGTGTTTATTCTTGTAATCAACAAGCAATAAAACAATGGATCCCTCACGAAGGAAACGGAAAAGTCATAAGCATTCTTTATAACCCCCTCTAGTCTCCTTGCCTTTTTTCCTTGTGTAATTTAAAGTGCTTTTGTAAAAAAACCTTCAATTGATCTTCATGCCCAAAATATTTCTTCAAAGCTCTTTAAGGGACGACGAAAGCTCCCACTATCATTATTTATGATGTGAAAACATACAAGGCCTCTAAGTGGAAAGATATCGTCTTGTCTTTGTACTTCCTAGCTATATTATGTATGATTATTTCATGTCTCGAGTTGTATTTGTTATGTTAAAGGGCTTTCTTTCCCCTAACCTTGTGTTGAGATCTTCGGGGTGACTAAGGAACTCATACATTACCATAAAATGATGATTTGGCTAGCACGTGACACGGTTTTCGCATGTGCATTTAAAGAAGGGAAAACAAGAAAATGAGTGAGTACGTGTACCGCTCATTGATTGGATGGATGTAGATACCTCCTGCTTTTTTTAGTCGAGTCTCTCCTTCACCCGTTTGATTTTTGTAGATCTTTATCTACATTGCGACTGGCAACTTGGCAAGACATGCATTCAATATCCTTAGAACTTTAGGCCAACCTCCATGGGATCCAACTTCTAAGCCTTACAAGCAAGCGGAACACCCACCTCGGAATTCAGAGGTTGAATTCCAATGAGATGGGAGCATTGATTACAAAGGCTGGGTCAAGAAAAGAAAGCAATCCCTTTTACTAGCTAGCATCTTTTTGACAGTGCTTGTCAAAAAAGGGAAATTTTACAGCCTATGTCTCCATGCTTTTTGGCTGAACACTTTGTAAGAAGTGTCAGTCTGGTTTTGCCCTTTTTTTTTCCCTCTTTCTCTCTCCTCAAAAAAATGGGGTGACTCATGGGCTATGGCCCTGCCTAATTCTTGAATTTTGGAAGCATAAGATGTTCATGTCAAAGGAGGACAGCCTCAACCCCCAACGTGGTGGAGTACCATTGTTCACTAACCAAGGAAAGATAGGCGTGTCATGATTCATCATGGGCCTCTACCTACGTTTAGGAAAAGAAGGGAATGAAGAGAGAGAGACCCCACACTGCACACTCAAGAAGAAGAGGCATTCCTCTAGATAAGGTAGACAAAATCCATGAAGAGACTACAGTAGGGCTGGTCAGCAATCGGAATTCGGAAGAGTCCTCCGACTTTCCCATTAAGACAAAAGAAGAGACAAAGACAAAGACAAAGATTTCATCAAACCCATCTCTTCCTTTTTTTTTATATATGAAGGAAGTTCGATCTTGAAATTTGAATGAATGAGTAAAGTAGAACACAAGGGTATCCCACGCATGGGATCCTTCATATCCACGCAAGCAAAGGTTAAACACCCAACACCTACTAGGATTGAGAGAGCCCGAAGGTTCACTAAATGTAGAGATTGGGTGGGGACGACCTTAAGGGCAAACAAAGAGACCGATTTAAATTTGTCAGATGACTTTTTTCCTCGATGATAGAGTACAATGAAAGTGCTTGATGGCCCACTAATCCGTGATGGGAATTGATCTTCTTCTCAGCACTACAAATGGATGAAGGATGTCTTGCCATAACAACTTAGAGAGCGAACCCATGTCTCCCCCCACTAAACGGGAGACTAATGAATCAACCAATGGAGTCAGTGCTGCTTGACATTAAACCCTTCTGTTACCACTCCATCTAGTTCATGCTTTAGTCCACATCCTGTAAGTGAATTGGTTAAACACTAGCCTCTTAAGGCAAAGGTCTTGTGTTCAACCCCCGAACTAGACATGTAATGGCTTTAGCCAGTTAAAATGAGTTGTCACTTTATCTAAACCTTGCTTTGTGAGATAGGAGAGTCCCCTCATATTATGCCCATTCATATGTACAATTATTCTTTCAAAGTTAATGCTCGAGAGAATACGCGCTTGCCAAACGTCCATTAAAAAAAAACCCATACGTTAATATTGCCACAATGTAAGGGTTGACGCTTTGCAAAGAGGAGCTCGAGAGTCGAAAGCTTTTCTTCAAGGAGGGCATGCAGCTCGCATACTAAAAACTCTAGCGAGTATGCTACTAGTTCTATTATCTATACATCTAATCCGTTCTAGCGAGTATTCTATTATCTATACATCTAATCCGTTCTTTTAGATTTGACCTACTCACTACATTATTGTTATCACCTTAGAGCTGAAGTAATTTAGGGAAGAAGTAAGCTATTAGAAGGGGCCAAATTCAACATCCCATTCAAACCATCCTTCACCAAGTTCATCTAATCCATTTACATATTACCACCAATTTAAAGATCGAGTCTCTCAATGTGGAATTTGAAGGTTTAAGGGGTGCATGATGTGATCATCTCATTCAATACATCCTTTACCATCTTCATCTAATCCACAAATTTGGTGTTAATCTATTGAGACAAAGGTCTTGTGTTTAACCTTTGGGCTGGACATGTAATGACTTTGGTTAGTTTAAATGAGTTATAACTTTGTTTTATCCTTGCTTTGTGAGCTACGGGATTTCGAAAGTACTATGTCCATTCACATGTACAATTGTTCTTTCAAAGTTGAGCTTGAGGGAGTAGGTGCTTGCCGAACCTTCACTAAAAGAAAAACCACAAATTTAGATGGTCAAAATCTTATAGAGAAGGAATCGAACTATTGAAAGAGGGCCTAGATCACTATTGAACGAGGAATCCATCAATGGTCTTCATGGAAGGACAAACTTTCCTGTAACAAAGATAATTGAGCTTGATTGAAAGGGGTTTTCAATTCACAAGGCAATTCCAACTCATATGCATTAGAAAGGAGCTCATTAAGGTTCCACATCTCCTTCTACCATGCGAATTGCATGTCCTTGTAGAACTAACCAAACTCAACACAAAGTCTTCATGACTTGAAAATGAATTGTAGTCCAATGCTTCATGCCTCTAGGCTTGATGGAGATGTGGAGAGGTTTCTGAAGAGTGGGGTCCTCAACAATCGGATCGCCAGAGAGGATGTGACAAGGACGGTCCTCAACGAACTGGCCGAGAGGGGTATCATCGACGACCTGATCAACCAAGTGGGGCCCTCAATGACATGTTCGATGCATCAAGATGGATTCTATTAAAGCATATAATTGAAATGCTGACTATTTGAAGATGAGGATAAGCCAAATATACCTCCACTTTTTGAAATGAGATGAGGAATCAGCATTCATATGGCCTCTTCTGATTGGCTTAGAGTAAAAGTGCAGATTTGTGATGATACTTGTTGGGCATGCTTTGAAATCATGATCCAATGGAAGACTTGAGTGCCTCGTGGAGATGCTCATGTCACCTTCTCGTCAATGTCTCATACGGGCCATGGAAATAGAGCTTCCATAAAAATCAGCCTTTCTCCACTTCTCATTCCTTCAAATCGGAGAACCACAACACCAAGGAAGTGTAGGTAGTAGCGACTATAAGTATTTAAATATGGCCAACTGCGGCATTTATGTAATAAATGCATAGACTTATGATTGGTGAAGGTGATCGGTGAAGGTGATCGGTGAAGGTCACCGAAGTACATAGCAGACATTGCAGTCTCTCTCTCTCTCTCTCTCTCTCTCTCTCTATATATATATATATATATATATATGTGTGTGTGTGTGTCTGTGTATCCTTTATACCACACTTTAGTCTGTGCAGAATAAGCCTTATCCATTTCTATGTGAAACTGAACATAAATGTTGAACCAGATGTTTTATCAGTTGTACATGCACATATTCTCTTTGTTTTTATCTTCATGCTATAGTACGTCCAAGTTCCAACACAGCCTCGTCTAGTGTTATCCATTCATCCATAGGTGTGTAGGTGTAGGCATGGTGTATGAGCATGTACATTGTACGTACTTTTTCTTCTCAATGCAATCTCGATCTTTTCGAGTAACATTTATAGATATGTATATTCTTCTCACACTAATCACAGTAGGGAAGGGTTGTTTTTTTATCTACAGTCCAGCATTGATTTTTTTTTTTAGCAGTCATCACTGTCATGTGTCATCGTGTTCGGTTGTCGCTCTCTTCTATCTGTTTTGAACCTTTTGAGCCTGCTTAAGAAATGAAGACAGTTTCACATAGTATTCCCTTGTTGGTTAGGAGCAGCATATGGTGTCCGATTTGGCCAAATAGACTGGTGGTGCATGTGCATAAATAAGCTCACAATCTATCCATCCATTCACCCACCCACCCACCCACCCTTCCTTCCTTCCGCCCCGCCTTGTTGTTTCGTATGAGATAGCCAGAGGCCACTTCTCTTTCTCTCTCTTTATCTCTCTCTCTCTATCTCTCTCTGGTTCTTCCCAACATATCGGGTTACGGTCATCCCTTAACTTCTGCCGCTGTACCAGTATAAATATAGAACAGACGCCATGATGATCTTGTATCACTTACATCCTCTTCTGCCTCCCTCCTCAGCGCTTCACTGCCAATACCACTTTCATCCACTGTGGCTAAGAGTCTCCCCCCTCTCTACTACATCACCTATTTGTGGTATTTGGTGGTCTGAGGAAGAACAGTCCTTGAGCTCTGCATCATCCCGCTGGACCGCTGCGGCATTCCTAGTCTCAGAAGAACGATCTTCGGTTTGTTTGGGCACATAATCATCAGACCCCACGTCCTACAAGCTCTTTGGTAGCTATCCAATTGGCTTGCTACACTTGTAGGACTTTCATTTGTTGCGCTACACAGATCTATCTCTTCTCTCTCTCTCTCTCTCTCTCTCTGTGGCGTGCGTTCGCAATCAATCAGACAAAACAGTCACATAGGAAGGCCATTCGGACGCAGAATGGGTGCTCTTGCTCAAGAAAGCCACGTTTGGGCCTCCATTGCCACAGGGAATGGTTTTTTGAGTCCGGCATTCAATGCAGGCGCATTCGCAGCCCTCCTGCAAAGTTCTACTCTGAATCTCAAGGATTACGTATGGACAGAGCAGGAGCGCCCACTAGTCGCCTACAATCAGTTCGAGAACGACGACCTCATACCCGTGATCGATATGGGTCCGCTGGTCCCCTGTCTCGATGACGCGCTGCAATCGCCAGCGGCTCTGTCGGAAAGAGGGGTATGCGTAGCGGCGGAGATGGCTAGGGCGGGCCGGGAATGGGGTTTCTTCCAGGTAATCAACCACGGGGTATCAGCGGATATCATCAGGGATATGGAGATACAGGCGCGAATCTTCTTTGAGGCACTAAAGCCAGAGGAAAAAAGGCGCATCCTCCGCGATGGGAGCGCCACGAAGCCCATGGGTTACGCGTGTGGCGGAGCGGGAACGCCCCTGAAGAGTGATCTCCCCTGGATAGAGTCGTTGCATCTGCCCTCTGCAGCAGAAGATATGGAAGCTTACGCCTGGAAAGTATGGCAGGATGGAAACAAGGAATTCAGGTTAGTAAAATCAGGCCTGTTCTTCTATTGCTGACAATTCAGCTAGGAAAGTAGCCTACGTTCATCTTCGTTTTGACCATCGCCCTGTTCTGTAATGTGTTTGTGTCCAGGCTCTCGTAGCCACTTCTTTACGACCATTCTCTTCAAATGTCGTTACGCATGCAAATTTCACTAGGAATAGCTCGAGGATAAATGTAGAGGCTTTCTAATTGTTATTCCCTCTACCAATGCTCTTTGTTGCTTTCCATAGCAATCTATTGTAGTGAATATATCTAAGCGGTTCTCTTATATAGCTAACTAGAATTCATTCTGGAGGTTGAAGCTTCACATTCCCGAAGAAGGAGCTTCCGAATTCCTTGATGAAAATTCTTGGGAGCTTGATGATTCTCACTAGTTGGAGCCGGGAACTGTGGTCCCATCGCTTTGAGAAAAAAAGTAGTTTGAGGTTTCCATGCAATGTCCGAGAACCACCTCTGCAAGCCTAATTGGTAGCATGTGAGGAGGAAGGGCCGCACATGGACTCCCACTAGGCTATCACAACATCGCTGTGTCTGCTCAGTGGAAACATGCATGGAGGCCACAGCATGTGAAATACGTTAATGAGTATACTATAGTCGTCTTCATTGACAGCATCAGGGGGACATGCATCCTGTGTCTTGCAAAGCATCAAGAACTATCCAATGAGTCCACCGGGCTCTCGCTTTTTTCTTGGCCGGGATCATGCTGCATTTGGGTACGTGCAGCACGGTGTGAAGTTTGATTTTGCGCACATGAATGTATACTTTCATTATTTATGCAGGAGCTTCATGGAGAGGAAAGGCATATAAAATATTGCTGGAAAGCGTAAATAGGAGGAAATGCTGCCTATAACCAGAATGAAAAGCTTTATATATTGTCTAGGCCCCACAGAACATATGTAATATGTTAGTCATTTGCTCACTTTTTCTGAAGTACTCTCGTACGCTGAGTGACTTCTTCTACTTGGATCATTACTTCATGTATGCGAGCACTCTCACAATTTGTGTGCAGGCAAATTGGATGAGAGCTCATTTCAGAAGGAAATGAAGTTGAAGTTAACGGAAATGCGTTAAAGAGCTTAACTTAGAGCAATATGAATGTGCCTGCACCAATAGATGGTATATTCATTCTCAAGGATACATTTAGCAGATTCTAAGTTGGAACAAATTCATAACGAAAAATTTGGCGGATTTTAGTTGGAAGAAGCCTGTCAGAGCTGGATACGCTTCTTCTTGTTCTAGTGCTCACCATCGCCATGTACATCCGTGAATACAAGTCATCAATTGCTGTATCAACTTAACCAGTTGCCTGCGTGTACAATGCTGGGAAAGCATTAGCTCGCAAGTGCCGCTGAATTTTTGTGCAACTGTCAACTTCTCATCCCAAGCCAGACGCAATGCCATTGCTGATGTTCTTGGCATTGTTTTCTTCCTTCCTTCACGTTTTTCAGTATAATGTCTCCTTCAAATGAAAGATGAAAGCATTACTCTCCTTATTGTGAGGGAAAAGGAGAGTCTGTTTTCTAAAGCTCTCTGTTTCTCCTCATGTTTCTGAAACCTGTTTTCTTATCAGTTCGAGCTCTCCTTCTGATAGGATAGTAGAGATGGTTTGTTTTCAGATCCAACACACAATGGAAACAAAGGAGGGTCCAATCTATCTATTTCTGGGGTCCATATGCCCTCGATAATCTTTCGCTTGGGACCGTGGTCCGTCATCCGTCATGCCGGAATCCACGCGCTTGCACGCGTCATGCGCACGCCCGCACACTTGCATATTTGACATAACCTCTTTTTAAAAAGAGGAAGTTCGGCGTACTCCTCTTCCGTTTCTTGAATTAACAAAAAAAAAATTGTAAAGTGTATTGCCTTAATGAAGTCATCATGCGGGGTGCAGCACGCCGTATGGGGATCCTGTTAATTGGCGAGCATGTTCTATGTGGATTGCACCATCTAGCACTGATTATCTCTGACTTACATAATCTTGATTATCTCTGACATACATAATCTGAGCTTTCTTTTTAATGGTGATGTGTTCTTGCAGGAGAGTGGTGAAGGAGTTCAGCAGGGAAATGGGTAAGGTGAGCATGCGCATTATGGAAGTGCTGATGGGCGAGTTGCTAGCGCGGGAGGAGGAAGGGGTTACGGCAAGGACGGCAGCAGGAGAGACGGTCGAAATAGGGGGTATTGGGCAGAAACGGAGGAGAAAAGGAGATGAAGAGAAGGTCGAGGCCAAAGTGGACGGAAGAGGCGGCGGTGCGAGAACCGAGGTCCTAGTGGGAGAGCAACGAAGGAATTCAGTCGTGCGCTTCAACTACTACCCTCCATGCCCCCAGCCCTCGCTGACCCTCGGGCTCGGCGCCCACTCTGATCCCCATCTACTTACGCTGCTGCACCAGGACCTAGTCGGCGGCCTTCAGATCTGCAAGGACGGCCTCTGGATGGCCGTCAGACCGATGCCGGGCGCTCTCGTCGTCAACATCGGTGACGCTCTCCAGGCAAGTTTTCCGTCATATAAGGAATCAGACTCAGAGAATAAACTGATTTTTTTTTCTGAAAAGAAGTTCGTCAACAGCCTACTCTGCCAGATTTTAATTAATTTCTCAACTTTAATTAATTAAAAAAAAACAATTATACAAAAGAACGGGCTTAGTACTGATGGGACTTTCCGAATCCCACATTCCGAATCCCACAAAGCAGGGTTATATCTCTAAAGAGCAGCTTTACAAACAAGGTTGATAATCCTCTCGTCCCGTTATGTGGGGCCCATTCGCTCTTTGGAAAAAGTTGAAGCAGGGGAGTAGTCTATAGAGGAAAATGAAACTGCCCTGTTTAATTCAAAACTTAAGACCAGAGGCCCAACTTCCCAAGATAAGGCTAGCAAAAAGAAAAGGAACAAAGTGTTCTGTCGCCTCTCAAAAATTATCATCCATGGAGGCATGCAAACCACACGTGTATTGAAAAATGCATTTGCACACTTGACCTCACAAATCTGCATCCATGAGCGCATGCAAACCACACGTGTATTGGAAAACGCATGTGCACACTTGGCCTCACGTCACATGCATGCATAAATGGCTTTTATATATACAAACACACGCACTCTTTGCGTCCTCGAGCTAACCATTAATCAGTGGAATGTCATAGGTCTGGAGCAACGATCACTACAAAAGTGTGGAGCATAGAGCTGTGTGTAACAGCCTCAGGTCAAGACTCTCTATGGGATTCTTCTTGACCCCAATGGATGATGCAACTATATGTCCTTTGAAGCTCTCATCACCACACTATAAGCCCTTCACATGGAAGGAATACCGTGAGCAAATGTATGCGAGAAGGCCACGAGGCAAGAGCAACTTGCTTCACTACAGGATACATGATCAAACACAGTAAGCCTCTATGTAGGTCACTAAGGCTTATCCTTTATGATGCCGCATTTTCCCTTGCCATCCCCACATTCAAACCAGAGGGAGCAAGCGGGTCAAGTTTGATCGATCAGCCTTCAGAGTAGGAGCACAATTCTTGATATTATTTTTACATGGTTGTACTAATGACTTCCTACAAAGCGAGGAGCAGAGATGTGTCTTAGACGACCATTATTCATTCCTGCTTACGTGAACTCAATCTCTTCTCATATATGGAGTGCAGAGAGTCTCCATTTTAGTAGCAAATATAATGTAATGTAATTGTTTCATCCGACCATGCAGCTTCCGAAATTCGTACCTTTGTAAGTCAATCCCTCTCAAGTGTAATTAGCCCTGCAGAGACACGTCTCAACGTGATTCTGCTCTACCGCGTTCAAGAGTACAAGATTTAGGTCATGAATTAGCTTAAAGAATTTGAAAGTACAATGAAAGGTGGGCATGGGACCTCTGCCACCCCATAAAGTAGAGGTTGGATGTTTAGCAATTGCTAAGATACAAAAATACAGAGCTCGAAAGCCCGCTAAGGTAGACATTGGAAAGGGATTATTATAACATACAAAGATTCACAGCTCGAAGCCCATCAAGGTAGACATTGGAAAGGGACAACTCTAAGGCCAAACCCCATAGAGGTTAGATGCTTAGCAATTGATAAGATGCGAAAATAAATAGCTTGAAAGTCCACTAAGGTAGACATTGAAAAGGGATAATCAAAACATACAAAGATACATAGCTCGAAGACCATCAAGGTAGATGTTGAAAAAGGACAACTCTAAGGTCAAACACGATAACTTCGATAAATGGTTTGAACTAGACAGCCTAAAGACTCAACTATTCTTCGAAGGGATTGGATTAACATCTCACCACCCAAGTAGGGGTTGAACCCCTATCCCTAACCTCGAGAGTCAAGGGTCCAACCAATTAAGCTAACGCATGAAGATGTCGCATGATCCATTGGGGATCCATGCGATCCGTTTGTTATTAGCAACACGAGGTACGTGTTGATGGAACCTCATCGGTCATCAATCAAGTAGAAAGAACTCAAAATGCACTTAGTGAGACGTGAAGCTACATGACACATTATTTTATTCACCGAATTGTAGTTCATGTAGAAATAGACTTGGAGTGTTATTTGGAAACCATTTTACACGTAGAGGTTTTGTTTCTTTTAAATGTTCTGGTGGAGATATTGACACCATAGAATTACTTCCTACAAATCCAAGAAAGTATGGTTTATCTCAGTATCAAGCAATATCTATAAAAGAAAGTATAAGGATTTGTAACATCACCCAATCTAAATGGCACCCAAGTAAAGTGTCTTGTAAGGTGAACTTCATGTTAAAATATAGGTACCTTTTACATAGTTCAAAACTTCCATTCTTTTGTACAAATGAGTTTGTTCATCTTGGCTAGAGATTGACTAGGTTGACTAGAGATCTAGGTAAAAACTTGTAGCATAAGTAGAGTTAGGTTTACTCTTTAAGAAGTAGACATGTCTTCCAACGAATTTGAACTATTTTAATGTACTAATAAACATCGATTTATCTTCTTGGAATAAATTTTGATTAGCCTCCAACAAGATTATCATGTTGGACTCCACCCATCTTTAATGCCTTCAAGATTTCCAAAGATACTTTCTTTACTCTGTTATAGAACTCCCTTAGCTAGAATGCCTTGCATCTATTGAGGCACTGACTTGTGAATTAACTAGAATGTATCGTCTATTGAATCAACTTGTATTCTTGTCCACTAATGGTTTGTTTGAGATTTATTGAAAAGCTAGCTCATCATACTTGTAACATGAGCTAGATTAGGCCTACTCTTGAGTGAATGGACATGGCTTCCAAAACTTTAAAAATTTGCATGTGCTAATGGGAAATGATGTATCTTTTGAAGTTGGCTTTGCATTAGTCTTTATCATTGAGATAGTTGCAACAAGTTCGGTCATCTTTAAAGGCTTCAAGCTTTTTTGATGACACTTCTTTAATTGATGAACATGTACTAAGTTAAATGCATAATAACTAGTTTATGGCTCCCAAACCAATCATTGCAAAATTTCTAGTAATGTTCTTCCTTGTTTCTTACAAAATTTTCAAGTGACTATCTTTACCTACAAGATCGTTTACATATAAAAAATCATAGTTCAGTTCAAAATTTCTAGTACTTTGATCTTTACAAGAGTTTAAGTGTTTAGCTATAGTTACAAGATCATTTACATGTAGGAAAATCAATTTATGTTCCCTTATTAATTTGAAAAAGAAACCTATTACAAAGGTGTTGTTTTTGAAGTTGAGGAACTAAAGGTCCTTTTGAAGTTGATGATATGAAAAATACATATCTATGAATACTTTTGTACCATGGGTTTTGCACACCTCTAATTGAAGTATATATCTAACTAAGGCAAGTTATTTCATGAATTTAGCTCTATTAGAAATGAGTTTAGCAAGTCACAAGGTCATTTGGACTTTTCAAGATCTAGAAGATCTTCAGACAAAGTCATCTTCTTCGCTCCATATCTCAAGATCTACTAAATCAAACTGGATAAAAATTGATGCATGAACACTAGACACGTCACTCTAACTAACCCAAGTAAAACTATAGCAAATGGATGAGTACACGCAGAGAAATCAATTCCACAAGTTCATTGTAATGATGAAGATGCTAAAAGACAATAGACATAGATGTACTTTATGAGCTGTATCAGAATATGAATGCTATTACACATATGGTACAGAGCGAGTGTAGTGAACTACACAAGGATGATGTGAGCTCAAAGTATTCTCATTGAAGTAGCTCAAATCCTCTCAGGATTTCTCTTCTAACCTGCGACTAAAAACATGCGTATTTGTACACATTGAGTTTGAAATGGAATTTTCCCTCACCTAAAATTGATCCTACATTTGGGGATATGATTGATTCCTCTACCAAATGAGTCATGAGTTTACTCTCCTAACTTCACGAGATTTCGTCTTCTCTTAACTTTTACAATTATCCATAGTAAATACGCTAAAATTAACAAGCATGAGTTCACATGTGGTTCTCTATGTGAGAACCACATGTGTACTCCTAACGCCTTAGCAATGCACTTAGGCTTGCTAATTGCATCAACAACTTCCGCTCAAGCCTAAGATGCTTGAATATTCATTCCTTCTTTCTTGCAATCCAAACAATTATTTGAATATGTTCATTTTGCTTCCATCCTAGGCCTTGTCATCATACCTACACATTGTTGATGAGTTGATACATATGAGAGTTGAATCTCTTTGCTCATAATCTTTTCCCTAACATAATGATAATGAGCTTCTATATGTTTTGTCCTAGCATGATAGATTGGGTTAGCGACAAGATGTAATGAGCTAATATTATCCCCAAATATATGTGGAGTTGAAGTGTTCATCCCTAAATCTGAATATAGGGTTCTAATCCACATAGTTTCTTATGTAGCATTTGCAAGTCCTCTATACTTAGCTTCTGTTGATGAGAGAGACACTATGGGTTGCTTCTTTGAGGACCATGAGATCAATTTTGTACCTACAAAAGTAAGGGATCTAGAGGTGCTTCTCCTATCATCTTTAGAGCCTGCCCAATCTGCATCAGAGAAGAGCTTAACATCTATATCAAATGTATATGGATAGTATAATCCTTCATTGATTGTGCCCTTCAAATACTTTAGGATTCTCTTGGCTTCTTCCATGTGAGGCTTCCTTGGAGTGTGCATGAACTGACTCAACACACTTATTCCATAACAAATATCTACTCGAGTTAGTGTACCATAATTTAAGCTTCCAATTAGACTTTGATATCTAGTTACATCTTCAATTATCTCATCGTCATGAGTGGTTAACTTCAAATTTACCTCCATTGAAGTACCTGCAACCTTTTTATTCTCCATCTTGAATTTGGAGAGCACATCTCCAATGTATTTCTATTGTGTGAGGAACATACCTTTCTCTGTATATACTACTTTGAAACCTAGGAAGTATGTCAGCAAACCAAGATCATTGATCTTGAATTCCTCCTTCATTTGAGCTTTAATCTTTTTGATTCCTTCTTTATCATTTCCTGTAATGATTATATCATCCATATATACACATAGGTATATGACCTCTGAATTATTCCTCCTAATGAAGAGGGAAAGATCTTCTTGCTTACATTAAAACCTTTATCCTGCAAGTAAGTAACAAGTATATGATTCCAAGCTCTAGGAGCTTGCTTCAAGCCATACAAAGCTTTCCTCAACTTGCACACGTTCATGGTATGATTGATCCTCAAAACCAAGACGTTGAGCCACATATACTGTTATATTCCAAAGATGTATATGCTAGGAGGAATGAGAAGTTCCTTGCTCGGGGGATAGCCAAGGCCAAAAGCCAGAGAGTTCATACGAGGTGCCTACTCATCATGGCGAGATGAGTAGAGGGACCTTAGAGAGAACTCTAGATGGTGACTAGGCAAGGGCTATAAATAGGTTGGGAGGTGAGTCCCAGGCATGTCATTCTCCACTTCTCACATATACTTCCTCTAATACCCATCCATTTAAGAATGCGTTTTTAACATCCATCTGATATATCTTCCAATTTTTGGAAGATGCAACACTCATGAGTACTCTAATTGTAGGCGTTTTTGAAACAGCTCAAAACAGTCTGATTGTGTTGTAAAGCTTCTATGTCTTCTTCCATGGCACTTCTCCATTCTAGCTCCTTCTTGGCTTGTTCATAGGTAGAAGGTTCTTTAGATTTTGTATCCTATGCTATATATATATTGAGTGTTTAATGACCAAAGAGGTATCATATCCATCCCTTTTTGGCTTCCTTTTCTCTCTAGTAGACCTTCTTATAGTTTGTTGAGATGATTTTGCCACATCTCTTAATTCTTGTAATTTGGCTTTGCCTTTTGAGTTCCAAGAATTGAATTCCCTTCTTGGAGGCTTTTGATCATCATGAAAATCACTTGATGCTTCAAGTGTAGGCTCACTCCTCTTTGATAATGTTGGAAACTATTCCTCCAGATCATAGGAAAGTTTGATTTTCCTACAATCATCTTCAAACCAAGATTTGTTTTCATCAAACACAACATCTCTACTTACATTGAACCCTTTGTTACTTGGATTGTATAACATATAACTTTTTGATTAAGGTCATAGCCAATGGAGATGCATTTCTCTGTCATTGGATCTAATTTTCCTATGGTTTGTGAAGGTACGTGTGCATATGCTATGCACCCAAAGATTCTGCAATGGTCAAGGCTAGGTCTTCTTCCATTCCATGCTTCATATGGTGTCATGCCATCCAATGCTTTTGATGGGAGTCTGTTGATCAAGTATGTAGCTGTAACTACAACCTTTGCCCATAAGTAATTGGGAGCTTCTTCGCACTTAGCATTGGCCTTGTAGCCTCCACTACTGTTCTATTTCTTCTCTTTGCCACTCCATTATGTCCTCGTATATATGTGATAACAATCTCTCTTTTGATTCCTCTCTCCTAGAGATAAAAATCAAAGTCATGGGAGAAATATTGTCCCCCTCGCTCTGATCTTAGTTTCTTCGAAGTTGTTTGATTTTCTACAAGAGCTAGGTGCTTCTTGAAACATGAAAATCTTTATGCTTCATAAAGTATAATATTGCCCATCTGCTACAATCATCAATGAATGACACATAGTTCCTAGATCCTGGGATTAAGGGCTCCTTGCTTGGTCCCCATACATCTATATGTACTAGCTCCAATAGGTCTCCATGAATGTATCCTTTCTTTGTGAATGGTTGCCTATGGGAATTACCAAATTGACAAGCATTACAATTGTAGATCATGTTTTGTTTGGATATGTTTGGTAGAACAAGTACACTATGATCCCTATTGATTTGCTTGAGAGCTCTTTTTCTTATGTGAGTTAATCTCTTGTGCCAAATTTCCAACTATGATAGAGTTTGACTACCATAATTGAACAATGCAATATTTCTAGTGTCTTGGAGTTCAAATGTGAATAATCTACTTGATTTTTCTCCTCTTACGCTTGCTTCCTAATTGATGAGAATCATAATGAAGATCATATGGTAGAGTTACCTTTTGTTTGTCTTCGTCATACCAACACCTGTGTTCTTCAAACACATCTCTACTTTTAGTGAATTGCTTGGTTGAAGGATTATAGAACGTGTAACCCATCTGAGTTGAACCGTATCCAATAAACACTACCCTTTTTTCCCTTTCATCTAGCTTACCTCTTATTTGTGATGGTACATGAACATAAGCTAAAAAACCAAACACCTTGCAATGTCCAAGACTAGGTTTTCTTCCATACCATGCTCCATAAGGAGTCATACCTTGAAGTGATTTCGATGGTAGTCAAATGACAAGGTACATAGCAATTGAAATAGCTTCTGCCCATAGATAATGTGGCAAATTCTTCTCTTCAAGCATTGTTGGGGCTGATCTAGCCAATGTCTTTTTTCTCCTCTTTGCAATTTCATTCAGTTGAGGAGAGTACCTAGTAGTCACTTCCCTTTTGATACCTTTGTCCTACAAGAACTCATCAAACTCTTTGCAGAAGTATTCTCCCCCTCCATCAGATCTGAGCTTCTTGAGTTATCTACCTGTATGATTCTCCACATGTGGTAGATACTTTTTGAAGCAATCAAACACTTCATTCTTACTTTTGATGAAGTATAAAATAGTCCATCTACTATGGTCATCAATAAATGAGACATAATACCTTGGTCCTGCCAACGAAGGTTCATGACTTGGTCCCCATACACATGTACTAAGTCCAATAAGTTGTTGTGGATGTAGCCTTTGTGGTTGAATGGTTGTCTTTGTGCCTTCCTACTTTGACATGCATCACACTTGTCAATCGTGTGTTGCTTTGAGATGTTTGGTAGACCTAGAACACTTTGATCCCTGCATATATCCTTCAAGGTTCTTTCATTCACATGAGCAAGTCTCTTATGCCACACTTCAACCTCACTTAGGGTTTGAGACCCAAAAGTGAATAGAGCTATGTTCGTGGTTTCTCCTACTTCAAAAGTAAAGATCCTACTATGCTTCTCACCTCTGGCTATCTTCTTGAAGCCTTGACATGGATCTTCCACAAAAGTTCCATGCTAGGTGAACCTAACTTGCAAGCCATTTTCGACTATTTGGCCTACAATTATGAGGTTTTTAGTGATAGTGGGTACATAGAGAACCTTACTTAGAATGTTTGTCCTGCCATTGGAAGCTTTGACATAACCAATCTTCTCCACATTGTACTTTGTGTCATCCCTATTTGAACTTCATTTCTATGGTTTGGACTTTCCAACTTAGATAGAAGAGCAATGTTGCCTGCAATGAGATTTGAACATCATGAATCTATGTAGAACAAATGATCATCTTCTTTACCTTCTTTACCTTCTTTGTGGCTTAGATTCATAAGAAGCAATGAGTATTCATGTGGTTGATCTTCTGAATAATTGTTGAAGTCCCTTCTATTATAGCCTCTATTGTTATTGTTGAAGTTGTGTCCACCTTTGCCTCTATTGCTGCCATATCCACCTCTCCCACTTCCTTTCTGGGTTTTCCCATTGAACTAGTGATTTTGCGTGGTGTGGTTGGTCTTATGGTAGATGGCACAAGGTTGAACATTCTGGTCGTTTCTTCTTCCCTTTCAACCTGCTCTTGCTTGCGAAGTTGGCTTGGGAAGTCTCCTCCTCATCTTCTTCCTTCTTCTTGCCTTTCAACTTCTTATCCTTCTTATCTACATATAGAGCACTAGTTGAAATACCATGATAGGAGTTACCTTCCTTTATGCTATTGTTGGCCTCTTGATGAAGATTTGTCCAAGAAAGATGTTGAAGTATGGAGTTTTGCACATCCATGATGAGATCATAAGCCATGGTGAAAGATTGCCATTGCTTATCATTGTGTATCCCATTGAGAATTTGCCTCATGATACTTCATCAATCAGCTCTCCAATGGATGCTAACTGATCTACAACCTCCTTGATCTCGGTAACAAACTCTATGATGGTTTGTTTAGGTGTCTTCTTCATTTGGTTGAACTCGTTCCAAAGATGACTCTTTCTTGCTTTGGTACTAGCAGAAAAGAACGTTTCGAGGGCATCCCAAGTCTCTTGAGATGTCCTTCTCTAATATGTGGTAATAGAACCAACCCTTGAGCTTATGGAGACCCAAATAGACCTTATAAGCATGCCATAAGTGCAATAAAATGCACTATGTACTTTGGAGCATCAGGGATAAAGAGTCAATACAAAACAAATAGGTTTGCGCATCGACTAGCTAAAAAAACTTACTATCTTTGGATGAGACAATGAAGTTCAAATGCTCATAGCGACCAACATGATTACAATTAGAAAACATCAATTCATGGGAGTGATACACATAGAGTTGAGTGTATAGAATGCACAAGAGTACAAGAAATAAGAAAAATATGTTTTAGGAATGACCAGACACTCAAAGGTGGTACCTCCTATTTTTCAGGAATACGTAGAGATTGACACCGAGATAGGAAAACTCAGATTTCTCCCAATCTATTGAACCAAATGCTATACAAATTTGGAGGCATAACTTTCCAATGCGCCATCTTGTATCCAATTTGGAACTGCAAAAGGAGAGGAGCAGCCTCTACAAGCTTATTGTTAGCATAGAAGATGATGCAAAAAAATAAAGGAGCAAGACAATGATGGTCACAAGTGTATGTATCTTGCTTCCATGTAACGTACAAGTGACTTGACGCCTTTATATAGGCTCTAGAAGTGATCCACGATTTCTACAAGTGGATTTTGAATTCAAATGAAGGGGGGTAAGGGTTGTAGGAGGGAATCAATTCACTTTCCTACAATCTAGGAAAAGTGAAGATCTAGTTTGATCTACTTTTAGGTGATTGATTGCTTGATTGGATACAACTCAGCTACCACAATTTCTTGGAGATTTTGGCTTGTTCATTCTATTTTTACATGTGTAAAGATCAATGCTTTTACAATGGTAAAAGATCCATGAAAAATCTTAAAAAAAAAACAATAAGTGAGCATAAGTAAAAGAACTCTCCAATAGATATTCTTTTGACATAATACAAGTGATAGCTTTTGATGTAGATAAAATCCACCTCAGGCATAGTGTAAGCTTGATGTTCCAATAGGAGGGAGGGAGGGAGGGAGGGAGGGAGGGAGAGAGAAAGAGAGAGAGAGAGAGAGAGAGAGAGAGAGAGAGAGAGAGAGAGAGAGAGAGAGAGAGAGAGAGAGAGAGAGAGAGAGAGAGAGAGAGAGAGAGAGAGAGAGAGAGAGAGAGAGAGAGAGAGAGAGAGAGAGTTATGGGTCTAGAGAAGGCTGGTAAATACACAAGTTCAAATTGGATACACACACACATACATACATACATACATACATACACACATACATACATGCATACATGCATACATACATACACACATAGATACATACATACATATATACATACATACATACACACATAATTATGTATGTATGTATGTATGCATGTGTGTGCCCAATACCGACTGCTAACACAAGCATGCATGGTTGACCCGAATCCACTGATTAGAAAGTAAAAATTTTACAAGTCATTATCTTGATTTTGCATCTCGGGGAACATAATTCTCTCTATGTCATAGCATAACTCACTGAACATTTCCCTAAGATTTTCCTCTGCTAATTCGATCTCTGCTTGAAAAAAATTCTTTTAGATCTAAAAGTTGCTGACTATAACTTCTATAGCTAACTACAGAGGCGTCTAATTCAGGGATATGCTGCTGAAATCCCTCGAATAATTTGTCGAAAGCTATAGTAACATCCGATATTTGAGTTATATACTCCACAATTTTCTTCGTCTCTTCCTCTAACTTTACTTTACAGGTTAAGTCCAAAACTCTTGCATCTTTTTGAAGTTTCTCCACCTCCGCTTCCTTGTCTGCGAAAACTGTATTTGCATCCTCACAATGTTGCTTCCATTGATTGACTTGCTTTTGCAACTCTGGGATTCTTGCAACATGTGCCGTCACCGTATCGAAACTTTCCTGCATGTTCTGGAGCTTCTCTTCTAAGGCCGTGAATTTCGAGTTCTGGACTACCAGTCTCTCCTTCACTTCTGTAGTTGATAAAATCACCACTCTGCTCCTTGACTTTCTCCTTTAGCCTCTGCACTTCTTGCTCCGCCTTCTGTAAGTGAGCAGCTAACTCTTTATTGGTTTTCTTTAGCTTATGTTGTGCCTTCTAATTTTGTCCAACTTTCCCTTGTAATCTAGCAATGATTTTTTATTTTTCTTGAATTACTACCTTCAAAGTGTTATTCTCAGTGATAGATTCATTTAACTCATCCATTATTTCTTCATGTACAACCTGATCTCTAGCAGCACTACCAGTTCTGGCAGCTTTCACCTTAGTCTAGAGTCGATTGATTTCTTCTCGCATCTGGGCTCTTTCCATAAACCGTTTGTCCTTCTCCAAAATCATCGAATTATACTTATTTTGAAATTCTTCTAATTTCATCGCACTCCATGAAAATCCTTTGGCCAAATCGTTGAGAAACTCCAGTTTGAGTGTTTCATTATTGTACATCCAGGGATAGATGATATCACTACACTAGGTCACATGCAACTTTATCTTTTCTTTGTCCATCTTCCACTTGTCTGTAAGTCCGCATGAACTAAATGTATGTAACACCGGAGTCTTGTAGGATGAGCCTCCCAAACGATCTCCTTGTTCTTATTGTTGCTTCTGACCTCTTTCCTCCTCAGAAACCCTTTTTTCCGTTTCTTCTCTCTTGCCTTCCTCTCTGCTTCTTCCCTGGCCTTCCTCTCTGCATCTTCCTTGGCCTTCCTCTTGGCTTCTCTTCATTGATTCTCTCCACCTGTCATCTCCTAGACTCCTTCTCTTCATCTCTCTCTGTGTCCGCTTGCTCATGAGATGTGTTACCCACTGGCTTTCACTCTGTTGCTCTCTTCTTAAGGATATGCATAAAGATTGTGAGTACTCACAACCATAAATAATAATAAATGAAATCATGAAGTGTTCCTGAAGTGTTTCCTTCCCTCGATGGAAAGAATAGAGTCATTCCTATGACTCTCTCACTCATAACTATCTCGAATATCAACTCATCTTGAGTTCAAAAATAATAAATTATATGATAAATCAACTCAACTAGAGTTGTGAAGGATGCGGCTTGCATCAAATTCATGCAACTTGAATCAAATATTAACTCACAATAAATTGGAATTTATACAACTTGTATCAATCCAAAATATATGAAATAAGAACAACTAGTAAAGTTCTCCTGTTTGAATGTCTCATAGAACTATATATATTTCTGAAAATTTCAACAAAGTCTCCTCTGTCCTACTGAAAATGGTCACCAAAAATCAATGATCCATAAACAAGTATCTAGAGCATGGCTAACCCATGGTGATCACACCATCTCAAAAAAAATATCATAAAAACCTCTGGAAAATCTTTTCCTTTCAACAACATCTTCTGCATAAACAATTTCCAACAGCAGAAGATTAAAGCTTAATTTTTGTTACACTTATGTGTTCCTCGAGTAGCTTTGATGTGAACCTTCTCGCTATACATGGGAACTTTTTACTCTAGTGCTTGCTAGATGTTTTTTCCCCATGTTACCACATACTTGATACTCTCATATGTGGTGGTACTTTGTACTTAGGGATATTATTAAGCTCTTACTTTAGTTTAGTTCATCGTCAATAGAGAGAGCTATTCCAACCATCATCTTCTCCGTGTGTCTTTGCTGCATTTGTGCTCCTTGTGTGTGCTTCTCGTGTGTCTCTCACACTTCTACACACACCCAACAATGGTATGAGAATAGGTTCAGCTCCTTCTCAAGTTTTGGTTTTTTGCGTCGCAGCACGTGTGCACTTTTAACAGTGCAAATCGACTTCAGAGCATATAACTGTGAATTTTAGCAGCCAAGAAACAGTTCCACCAGGTGCGTTTGGGTTTTATCCCCATTTCAAAGCCATTCATGCAGTCAGAATCGCCATCAAAGTGAGGGTTTGTGAGCTAAAATTTTAGCACTCATTTCAGCTTTCGTCGAAGTAAAGTTTTTGTCACTTTGTTGTTCCTCAGTGAAATGACGGGCATCAATGACTTGTTTGGCATGCTTCAAGCTGAAGATAAGCTTGATGGGACTAACTATCCGATGTGGTCTTTAATGATGAAACATGTTCTTGTTGCTAAACAACTTTGGAACATAGTGGTAGATATAGATCAAAGACCCCCATGTGCTTCTACTTCATAGTCTATTTGTTGGTGCATGACAATCATCAATTGAAGGATTATGGAGAAATGAAGTCAAGGAGTCAAGAAGAAAACAAAGTCAGATGGTTGAAGGAAGGACATATTCAGAAAATCCAAAGACATGTACACATATGTACATTAGCTGACTTATACCTTTGTCTAGTCATACACTTGTATATATTCATCTATAAATATGTTGGAAAAAGTCGGGCAAATAGAGCAGAAGAAGATTTGAGAATAGGGAGAGAGAAATTAGTGTCATTAGACACATGAAGAGTGAGTGAATTGTCCATCCTCACTTAGATGTAAATTTTCTGAGAAATCAAGAATTTTTGCGCCCGATATTTTGCTGTCTGCTCCTTGTGTGCTTAATCTTTTGAGAAATCCTTTTGCACGTATCTAAGTCCATAGCTAATCTATCTATGGCTAGAATTTGAGAGGTTAATTGTAATCAGGCTGTGAGAATTTCGTTTAGGAACATTCATATGTAAGAATGTTTTAACAGTCGAGAAATCTGGCGCACATTTCATCTTCAATGAAATGATCATTGCTCAGTCTACAGTGTAAAGTTTTACACAAGTAAGGGCTCAAAATCTAAGTTGGAAGGTAAGCCATCTATGGCTAGAAGATCTTGATCAAACGGGTTCAGAGTTGGGAGAACCAGTGCTAAGAAGTTGCAGGTGTCAAAGTCGCCATTGCAGAGAAGCACTTTCAGACATAGGTAAAGTGTTTCACACATTTCTCAGTGTGTACTTAATCTTTTTGAGAGATTTAACTTGGCAGAGTTGCGCAACCTTAAGGCGAAGTGTTGTGCAAAGTTTTATCAAAAACTTTACAGGATTGATTAGTCAATGAGTGATTAATCTGCAGCAGACTTTCTGAAGAAGTTGAATTTTTCAGAACTTTCAATTTTTCTGATAACTTGGTGAATGATCTCCAAGTTTGGTGGAGTCTAAGGTTAATCTTGATATAGAGGTGGTCTAATTTCAAGGTTAACTTGTTCTTTTGGAGATTAACACTCTCCATCAGTGGTATCAGAGCAGGTTGTGTCAAAATTGAAGTGAAGGAGACTCCGACTATTGCAGAAATACAAAACTTTACATTTCGAAGGTGCAAAAGGTCAAAGTGTGAAGAAAGATTAAAGGAAGACATACAAAGAGTATCAAAAGGATCAGAAGGAGCAACATTCGAAGTAAAGGTACATTTATTATTTGTAAAGGTTAAAGATTTGAAGCTACAGGTGAAGTAAAGATGGGAGATAGTCTCCAAATTGAAAAGTTGGATAGAGAGAACTATCCTGCATGGTCTATGAGGATGGAAGCTCACCTTATGAGCAAAGATCTGATAGGATACATCACAGGAGATGAAGAAAAGCCAGAATTCAGAGATCCTAGTATTCCAACTAGGGAGGAGCTTGCAGATTTGAAGAATTGGATGAAGAAGGATGCTCAAGCAAGAAGCATCATCTACATGGCAGTCAATGACTATTTGCTTCCTCACATTAGAGGACTTGAAAGTGCTTGTGACATTTGGAATGCTTTGGAAGAGCATTTCCAAAATACAACCAAATCAAGGAAGGCTTCACTATGGGCAGAATTTACTACCTTCAAGAAGAAGGCCTCACAATCAATCTCTGATTATGTGACAAAAATGAAGGATATTGCAGACTCTTTAGGTGCAGTGGATGAAGATATTGAAGAAGACAAATTGGTAAGACAAATACTCACAGGACTAAGAGGAGATGAGAAATGGAAGCCTTTCATTTTATCTACAGAACTTTCATTAGATCACTTTACTCCTGATTTGAATCAATTGTTAGGTCATATGCTAACTTTTGAGAATGATATCAAAGGAGATGTTGATAAGAGTGCAGGTCATGCAATGTATTCTAAAGACAAGAAGAAAGTCAACAAAGGGAAGCAACAATCAGGTGAAGAAGAAGGTACATCAAACCAAGCAAACTTCATAAGAGGAAGAGGAAATGGCAGGAGTAGAGGAAGAGGCAGAAACAACAAAGATAATGCAAGAGCTTGTTGGATATGTGGTAAGACCAATCATCTATCTCATGATTGTTGGCACAATAATCAAAACAATGGTAATTATCAGAACTTTAATCAAAGAGCAAGAGGTGGTAGATTTCAGAGAGGAAATTTCAGAGGTAGAGGTGGTAGGAATTCTTTTGGAAGAGGTGGAGGAAGAAGCTTCCAAAATCAATCCTATAATAACACCTACTACAACTATGCATCAGATCAAAAGGAGGATTCGACTCTCATTATGAATACATGTGAAACTTCACATGAGGACATGAGAGTGTTTTATATTGATTCAGGATGTAGTAATCATTTGAGTGGAAATATTGCTTTGATGACTGACCTAGATCACAATGCAATTAATCATACAGTGCAGACAGGTGATAATACAAAGCATAAGGTAAAGTCAATTGGTTCAGTCAAAGCTAAGGATGGGAGCACTCTTCTGAGTAAGGTACTTTATGTTCCCACAATTCCAAAGAATTTGATCAGTGTAGGTCAAATTGTGGAAAAAGGATATGAGGTAAGGTTCACAAATGATGGAGTTTATGTGGAAGACCCTAGTCAAGGGTATAAACAAGTTATTGCAGGAAAGAAAGAAGGAAGGCTTTTCACATTGAAGGTACAAGGAAATGTTGGACATGCTATGTTCACATATGGAGAGCAGAAGGTGTCAGAATTGGATCTTTGGCACAAAAGACTTGGACACTTTAATGAAAGAGGTATCAAAGAAATGATTAACAATGATTCAGTACTTGGAATGCCTAACATTGCAGGTCAACACATGACATACAGATGTGAGGCATGTCAATTAGGTAAGGCTCATAAGCAATCCTATTCCAAGCATGGATTTATGTATTCAGAAAGACTTGAATTGGTGCATACAGATGTGTGGGGTCCTTCAAAGGACTTTAGTATAAATGGTTCAAGATATTATGTCATATATGTTGATGATGCTACCAGGTGGATCACAATTTATGTGATTAAGGAAAAGTCAGAAGTGTTTAATACATTTAAACACTATCATGCATATGCAGAAAGGATTACAGGTCAAAAATTGAAGAGACTAAGGTCAGATGGAGGGGGAGAGTATTTTTCAAATGAGTTCAATGATTATTTGTGGAATGCAGGTATAAAGAGAGAAGTTACTTGCAGGTACTCTCCTCAACAAAATGGGGTAGCAGAAAGAAGAAATAGGACTCTTGTTGAGTTTGCAAGGTCCATGATGAAAGAGAAGAATTGCCCAAATTATTTGTGGGCTGAGGCTGTTAATACAGCTACATATTTGGTTAATAGATTGCCTTGTAAAGCTTTGCAGGGTATGACACCATATGAAGCTTGGTGGGGTAAGAAACCTACCTTGGATCATTGCAGAATATTTGGATGCTTGGCATATGCATATGTGCCATCTCAATTGAGGCATAAGTTGGAGCCTAAGGCAGAGAAGTATGTATTCATTGGCTATGATGATAAGCAAATGGGATACAGGTTGTGGAGTCCATCCACAAAGCAATTTATTGTATCCAAGGATGTTACATTTGATGAGCAAGGTACTTGGTATGCAGGTAAATATAATGTACATGCAGATGATGAAGAAGTAGTGGAACAAAGGAAAGGTAAAGCAAAGGTTCAATTACTTGATGAAAGTGAGAGTAATGAAGTGCATATTGAAGTTGAAGAGAGGCCAAGATTTGATCCAGAATGTGATGAACCAGAGACCTCAAGAAGTGCAGAAGTTAGGAGATCATCTAGGCACAGATGGCAACCTACAAGGTATAGCTATGACACTTCATTCTTGACTACTAAAGATTATGCTTATTTGGTAAAAACAGATGAAGACCCTTCTACATATGAAGAGGCCAAAGGAAAGAAGAATTGGGAAGATGCTATGCAAGAGGAGTATGATGCATTGATAGAGAATCAAACATGGGATTTGGTTCCTAAACCTAATAGTCAGAAGATCATTGGATGTAAGTGGGTTTACAAAACTAAAAGATTTGCAGATGGAAGTGTGTCTAGGTACAAAGCTAGACTTGTTGTGAAAGGGTATGCACAGACATATGGAGTGGACTATGATGAGACTTATAGTCCTGTGGCAAAGATGACAACCATCAGGACACTCATAGCAATTGCTGCTTGTAAAGGTTGGAAGTTGTCTCAATTAGATGTTAAAAAAGCTTTCTTGAATGGTTACATTTCAGATGAAGTCTACATGGAGCAACCAGATGGGTTCAAAGATCAAGTGAGTCCAAATTATGTGTGTAAGCTCAAGAGAGCTTTGTATGGGTTGAAGCAAGCCCCAAGGGCTTGGAATTATAGGCTTGTAAAATTCTTGAATGATCTTGGTTTTCAAGCATCAAAGGCAGATAGTAGCTTGCTAGTCAAAGCAAGTGAAGATGGGTTCATTTATGTGTGTATTTATGTTGATGACATAATACTTACAGGAACAGATGATAAGGGGATACAAATGATCAAAAAGCAGATGGAGAAAGAGTTCAAAATCAGTGATTTGGGGAACCTATCATTCTTCTTGGGAATGGAGATCTCTTATACTCAACATGGAGTATATGTGACCCAAGAAAGGTATCTTAAAAATTTGCTAACCAAATTTAAAATGGAAGATTGCAGGGTTGCACCTACACCTTTGGAAGTGAACCATAAATTGTCTAGGTTTGGAGGAGAAGAGTTCAGAGATATGAAACTCTATCAAAGTTTGGTTGGTAGCTTGATTTATGCTACATTAACAAGGCCTGACTTGTCATATGCAGTTGGTGTGCTTTCACAATTCATGCATTGTCCTAGAAAGGAACATTGGATTGCAGGACAAAGAGTACTTAGGTACATCAAGGGTACACTCAAAGAAGGGTTGTACTATGGGTTTACTTCAGATACAAGAATCAAGATATATAGTGATGCAGATTGGGCAGGTAATGTGGATGATAGAAGATCAACACATGGATACTTGTGCTATGTAGGAGACAAATTGATTTCATGGTGTTCCAAGAAGCAACATACAGTTGCTTTGTCATCTACAGAGGCAGAATATAAAGGTATGGTGGAAGCTGCAAAAGAGGTAATATGGCTAAAGACACTTTTGAAAGTTTTTGATGTGATTCAGAGTACTCCTATTATTTGTGGAGACAATATGAGTTCATTATACTTGGCAGCTAATCCTGTATTTCATGCTAGAACTAAGCATATTGAAATACAGTATCATTTCCTGAGAGAGAAGGTCATTGAGAAAGAGATTGAAGTCATACACACTCCCACAAAAGATCAAGTTGCAGATATGATGACTAAAAGTCTAGATGGATCAAAACTACAAAGATTCAAGGATATGGCTGGAGTAAAGAAGATAGAGAAGAACCTCAATTAATGATTGAGGGGGAGCTGTTGGTGCATGACAATCATCAATTGAAGGATTATGGAGAAATGAAGTCAAGGAGTCAAGAAGAAAACAAAGTCAGATGGTTGAAGGAAGGACATATTCAGAAAATCCAAAGACATGTACACATATGTACATTAGCTGACTTATACCTTTGTCTAGTCATACACTTGTATATATTCATCTATAAATATGTTGGAAAAAGTCGGGCAAATAGAGCAGAAGAAGATTTGAGAATAGGGAGAGAGAAATTAGTGTCATTAGACACATGAAGAGTGAGTGAATTGTCCATCCTCACTTAGATGTAAATTTTCTGAGAAATCAAGAATTTTTGCGCCCGATATTTTGCTGTCTGCTCCTTGTGTGCTTAATCTTTTGAGAAATCCTTTTGCACGTATCTAAGTCCATAGCTAATCTATCTATGGCTAGAATTTGAGAGGTTAATTGTAATCAGGCTGTGAGAATTTCGTTTAGGAACATTCATATGTAAGAATGTTTTAACAGTCGAGAAATCTGGCGCACATTTCATCTTCAATGAAATGATCATTGCTCAGTCTACAGTGTAAAGTTTTACACAAGTAAGGGCTCAAAATCTAAGTTGGAAGGTAAGCCATCTATGGCTAGAAGATCTTGATCAAACGGGTTCAGAGTTGGGAGAACCAGTGCTAAGAAGTTGCAGGTGTCAAAGTCGCCATTGCAGAGAAGCACTTTCAGACATAGGTAAAGTGTTTCACACATTTCTCAGTGTGTACTTAATCTTTTTGAGAGATTTAACTTGGCAGAGTTGCGCAACCTTAAGGCGAAGTGTTGTGCAAAGTTTTATCAAAAACTTTACAGGATTGATTAGTCAATGAGTGATTAATCTGCAGCAGACTTTCTGAAGAAGTTGAATTTTTCAGAAATTTCAATTTTTCTGATAACTTGGTGAATGATCTCCAAGTTTGGTGGAGTCTAAGGTTAATCTTGATATAGAGGTGGTCTAATTTCAAGGTTAACTTGTTCTTTTGGAGATTAACACTCTCCATCACTATTGTCATAGATGGAGCTTCTTCTTCGAGTACAGTGGTTTCTCCTTCTCCACCTACACAGGAACAACTTAGATGGGATGGAAAAGATGCTCAAGCTCATGCTTTGATTGCGCTTTCTGTGAAGCGGCATATAGTTCCACACATTCGGTCATGTTCTACATCATGACAGGCATGGGACACTCTTGCTTCTTTGTATGCCGTGCATCAAGGACTTGCAAGAGCAATTGGCAAACATAGATGAGATCATTCCAGATGCATCACTCATTTCTACATTGCTGAAAGAATTACCCGAATCTTTTCAAAGCTTTGTTACTACACTCCATCTGGTTGCAAAAGGAAATCCTAATATGTATGCATTTGATGAGGTTCTGTCTCTTCTTTTGCAAGAAGAGCAATCTAGAGTGAATAGGAGTGGTTTGATTGAGGCAACGAAAGCACTTGCTATCTCACAAAAGGTGAAAAGCAAGTATGGTTCAGCTTTGGGTTCATCAAAACCAAAGCCTCAAGCTTCCTCTTCCACTCATTCCTCTAATGATGCCTATTTGCAAAAGAAGAAGAGATGCAAATATTGCCGAAAGGCTAGTCATACTATTGATGAGTGTAGACAACTTGCTAAATGGAATGAAAAGAAGAAGGAATCCGGCATGTCTATTGCTGAAAATTCAACAAATGTAAAGAATGATGAAGCTAACATGGCTCAAGATTTTTGGGAAGGTGTTGTTACATGTCATTATGATGCTTCTTTGCATTCTAAATGTATGGTTGTGAGTGACACTGATTCGGATTGGTTCTTTGATAGTGGTTCTTCAAAGCACATAACATCATGCAAAAGATTTTTTGCCTCTTTGAAAGATGCACCCAAAGGAGGACATGTGGTGTGTGCAAACAATGCCTCTTATCCTATCATTGGAGTAGGAGAAATTGAGCTTACAGCTGCAAATGGAGGTGTGATTCTCTTGAAAAATGCATTGTATGTGCCCTGTATCAAGAAGAACTTAATTTCAACTCTGTTGATTGCCAAAGCTGGACTTCATGTACACTTTGTTGATAATAAGTGTATGGTTCATGATTTCAGCAATGGTGATGTTATTGTGATGTCCAGTGCATTATGGAATGGTTTGCATCACATGGATACATATAAGAGGGCTGTCTCAAATGCCTTGGTTGCTCATACTTCTTCCATGGCTGAAATGGAGCTTTGGCATGCTCGTTTTGGTCACTTGAACTTCAATAGTTTGCTTTCTTGGAAAAATGCATCGTGCTTCTTTTCCAAAAGATAGTCATACACATGCTACAAGAAAATTGAAGCTTGTTCATAGTGATGTATGTGGTCCTGTCAAGACTCCATCTTTTGGGAAGCATGTATATTTTGTTACCTTCATTGATGATGCTACTTGCCATACATGGGTGTATCCTATGAAAGCAAAGAATGAGGTATTTTCTTCCTTTAAAGAATTTTTAGCTATGGGTGAAAATTTTTCTTCAGAAAAGCTTTTGACTCTATGCACGGATCGTGGTGGTGAATACATGTCACATGAGTAAATGCTTTTCTTCGTGAAAGAGGTATTTCACACCAATGTATGGTGCCATATACACCTCAACAAAATGGTGTTGCCTAGCATAAAAACAAAACTCTACTTGAAATGGCACGATGTATGGTTAAAGGAAAACATCTTCCTGATAAGTTTTGGATGGAAGCGGTCATGTGTGCAAATTATGTGTTGAATCGTTGCCCTACAAAAGCATTGAGAGTCATCACTCCTTATGAGACTTAGAATGGTCATAAGCCTATGGTTAATCATATGCGTATGTTTGGTTGTTTGGCTTATGCTCTTGTGCCATCACAACAATGTCACAAACTTGATGACAAGGCAAAGAAATGTATATTTGTTGGTTATAGTGATGAAAGTAAGGGATATCGTTTGTATCATCTATTGATGAACAAAATTAATGGGAGTCGAGATGTGGTATTTGCTGAAAATTGAGTTTTCCCTCTACTAAATAGCCAACAGTTAGCTCACAAGATGTGTTCGATACACTCATGCCTTTGTTCCAAAATGGTGCGCTTGACTATGGCCATGTAGATCAGCCAATTGAGGCTCAAAGGGTTGAAAAATTCCAGTCAAATAGGGCTAAAAATGCAGAGAATTTCTAGCCAAACATGGCTTAAAATTCTCAGCCAAAAATTATCAAAACTGTTGGAAATTTCCAGCCACATATGGCTTAACATTTGCATCAAAATATGGCTGAAAATGAGCATGAAATTCAGCCCACACATGATGTACGTGTTGAAGATGTATCATATAATGAACACATGTCTATCAAGAGTGCACAATCTATGCCAAAGTGGCTGAAACAAAACTTTATAGGACAGCAAATTGAGTGCACCTTTACGTGGTAGAACAAGATCAAGCTCACACCATGCATCAAGTAATTTTGTGGATTATTCTCTTATTGCTACAACATGTAATGAAGAGCCACTTTCTTTTGAACATGCATGTGAAGATCCACAATGGATGAGTGCTATGCAATCAGAAATGGATTCCATACATAGGAATGGTACTTGGGAGTTATGTGAATTGCCAAAAGGAAAGAATGCCATTGGCACAAAGTGGGTTTATAAGATTAAGAGAAAATCTGATGGTAGCATTGATCGCTACAAAGCTAGATTGATTGTTAAAGGATATACGCAATGGCATTGACTATGAGGAAAATTTTGCACCTACTTCATGCATGACTACCATTCGTACCGTGGTTGCATTGGCTTCCCATCGAGGTTGGAAAGCGCATCAGTTGGACATAAAAACAACCTTCTTGGATGGTGATTTGCAAGAAAGAGGTTTATGTGAAGCAACCTCCTAGATTTACTATGAAAGGGAAATAGCATCTGGTTTGTCGCTTGCATAAAGCCTTGTATGGTCTCAAGCAAGCTCCACGTGCATGGTATGACAAAATTCATAAGCACTTGATTGCTCTTGGCTTCACATGTAGTCCGATTGAAAGCACACTCTATGTATGCAAAAATGGGGCTGATCTTATAGTGCTTGGTTTTTATGTCAATGACATACTCTTGATTGGGTCATGTGATGCAAAACTTGACATTCTTATGGCTGATTTGTAGCATACTTTTGATGTCACTTATCTTGGTCTTTTGAGCTACTATCTGGGCATCCAGTTTGTATCCGTTGAGGGGGGAATTGTTATGCATCAAGCAAAGTATGTTGAGACGCGTATTGATGGATCTTTGCATGGAGATTGATGTTGCTACGCATATTCTCACTGATAGTCAGAGTGCTTTGGCTGTTGCACAAAACCCAGTGTTTCATGCAGAGACTGGCAAATATATTGAGTTGCATTATCACTATGTGAGAGCACCTTCATGCAGGAGATATTGATTTGGTATATGTGCCTACACAAGATGATGTGGCAAACATATTTGCAAAAGCTCTTCCACGGGAAAAGTTTGAAGTTTTTTGCAAAGCTTTAGGCTTATTACCTTGTGGGGGCTGATTTGTCACTCCCTTTATGTGTTCACATCATTCGCTCCAGGGGGGTTTGTTACACTTATGTGTTCCTCGAGTAGCTTTGATGTGAACCTTTTCCCTATACATGGGCACTTTTTACTCTAGTGCTGGCTAGAGGTTTTTTCCCCATGTTACCACATACTTGATACTCTCATATGTGGTGGTACTTTGTACTTAGGGATATTATTTAGCTCTTACTTCAGTTTAGTTCATCGTCAATAGAGAGAGGTATTCTAGCCAATGTCTTCTCCGTGTGTCTTTGCTACGTTTGTGCTCCTTGTGTGTGCTTCTCCTGTGTCTCTCACACTTCTACACACACCCAACAATTTTAACTAACTTTTACTCCTGCAAAAAGTATGCAATTCTCCAATCTTATGTATCTTTGCTCAAGCTTTCATTAGGCACAAAAATCACTTGATTTGGATATTTTTTCAGAGTTTTATGACCATTTTACTAGAAAGGTCGAACACTTGATGACCAACTCTAAGAATGTATAGGATCATCTTCTTGAAGCCCTTAGACTAATCAAACAAACTCCAAATTTTATATTCCTTGTGCCCAAATCTAGAACATTTGGTCTCATAAAATTTCAATTCAAAATTAAATCAAATACTCATTCAAATGTATCATTCTATCTCTGCTACACTTCACTTAGGTGAGCTTAAAAACAATGCTGCTGCACTTTTAAAATATCTTCTAACTATGATGATAAATTCCAAAATCGTTGAATTTTGGTTATATCATAGGGTCTATATTGAGTAGCTTCTCCAAAAAAAAAGTTTTGAAATTGGCGTTTCCAATATGAAAATATCGTGTGCTCATTAGACACATGTACCACTCTTTAGAAAATCCTCGCTAGAGATTGGTTTGAGAAGAATAGGTCATTTGACCTATCACTTGATATCCAATTTCTTCCAAATTTTATTAGCATATAGCTAATACTATCTACTATTTGTGACGTAATTAACGGATTCAGAAAATACGTTCTCCTATCTGAAACAAATTCCAAGGGTAAGCCATATCGTGGAAAAATTTCATTTTGCAATTTCCTTGTGATTGTTCGTGTAGTAGCTTGATTGGTTGCACATGCTTTGGTCCATCCCGTGCAATAATCCATACAGGTAGAGATGTACCGGGCTGCTCTGCGAGCTATAGGTGGTTTAATTGGACCTATAAAGTCCAAAACCCATTTTTGGAAAGGTTCCAGTGGAAGGATTGGCTGTAATGAGAAATGCTAGTTGTCACGAGGTTCACGAGTGCGTTGGTATGGATCACAATTTCTCACTCCATGTTGAACATCTGAGCACATAGTGGGCCACCATAATTCCGACTGCTCAATTTTTTAGACCTTAATCCAATAATTGAAGTGCCCACCAGCCTCACCTGCATGAGCCCCCAAAATGATAGCGTGCACCTCGTATGGAGGCACGCCATGCAACCAAATGCCGGTCGAATCCTTATGGTACAACTGTCCCATAATCACTGTAAACCTGCGACTACAGAGTCCTAATTTCTTCCTTACTACGGACCATAAATAGGATGCGCTAGACCATTTTCTAGAAAACTTAACATTTTCCTGTACCAACTGGGGTAGGTCTGTGGAGGATTTTCAACTTCGACCACCGAAAAAACTTTTGCATCTGGAAAAATGTCACCAATACCATTTGGGGGTCCTCCATGATCAATGCGCGATAGAAAATCTACTATAGCATGATTAGCTCATGGGAAATGAACAATGTCATAGTCAAATTCTTGTAACAACAAGACCCATTGGGCAAGACGACTGAACAAATTTTGTTGTCTCGCACACTTTGGTCCACATGAAAAGTGAACGCTCATCCCAAAAAATAATGGTGAAACTTCTTGATTGAATAAATAAGCCCTAAGCACTCCCTTTCTGTAGTTTAATGGTTCTGCTCTGCAGCTGTTAGCCTCGTGCTAGCATAGTGGACATGATGAAACCAACTCCGATCTTCCTTCTGCATCAGGATACTTCCAATAGCTTTATCTAAGGCATCCACAAATACATGGAACATTCCAATCGGGGGCTTTCAACACAGGTGTGGTAGCTAACATCTTCAGTAATTGCTCAAATGCAAGTTGAGCCTCGTCCGTCCACACAAATTCAGTTGGTCGAACATGTGCGTGTTTGTTCAATGGAATGGCAATATGTGTGAGTCCTCATAAATGTTGGCCATGCCACTCGACTTGCTCCAGAAATCATGAAAACTCCTTTGGATTTTGGGGTGCTGGGGTCTCCAAGATCACTTTGACTTTATCGGGGTCTATTGCAATACCTTTTTCAGAAATAATATGGCCCAAAAACTTTTTGCATTTGACCGCAAAAGTCGATTTATTCAGATTCAAGCATAGATGTGTCTGTCTACAGGAGTCGAAACAGGCGTGTAAATGTTCCAAGTGTGCATCCATTGTGCCTGAAGCTGAAAAGTCTTCAAGGAAAATGTGCATAAATGAGGTAAGGTATGGAGAAAATATTTGTTGCATGCACCACTAGAAAGTGCTTGGCGCATTTCGTAATCCTAACCACATGATTGTGAAGGCAAAGACTCCCCAATTCGTGATAAATGCTGTTTTTTGGTATATGAGCTTCTACCATGTGAACTTGGCTATATCCACTGAATCCATCAAGAAACAAATACATTTCCCTACGTGCAACCTCATCAAGCATACTATCCAAGAACGAGTAAGGGAAATAGATCTAGTATAGTAGCCGCATTTAATTTCTTGTAATCAACACAGTTCCTTACCTGTTTATTTTTCCTTGGGACAATAACAATAGGTGAGACCCATTCCGGATTCTCATTAGGGACAATGTATCCCACTTTTATCAATCAATCCAGCTCGTGTTTGACATGCTCTACAAAGTTGGGGTTCATTCTGTCCTGCTGCTGCATAACTGGGGTGGCACTTGGCTTAAGCAAAATGCGATGCTGATAAAGCTTCGGATCAAGGCCTTTCATGTTTGCATACGGCCAAGCAAAGACATCTTTGTATTGCTGCAATAAAGCTATTAGTGACATCCAGAATTTTGGAGCAACCTCCGAACAAATTCGGATTAGTTTTTGCTCTTCCCTAGTACCCAAATTGACCACTTCCAAAGAATCTTCTTCTACTCATATCTTTTCACTCTCCATGGGGTCTTTTATCAATGGGTTGACACTATCTTTGTCCTATAGTTCCAGAGATTCTATAGAAATTGCGGCCGCCATACTATCCCAATCTGAGCTGATGGCTGAATTCACATCAACCACACCGAAAGAGAGAAAATCCCTATTCGCTTCTAGAAACTATTGTTCTTCATTGTCTTTGAGCCCATCCAGCATATGCAGAGGCTCTGCTAATACTTCTTTATGCTCGGGAGGGCAATGTTGCTCTTCCTCTAATGGAACATAAAACTTTTCATGTACTCTTCGGAAGGTAATTGTCTTTTCATCTAGATTCTCTCGAACTTTGGCATTTCCTAACCAAGAATGGCCCAACAACAAGGTATAATCAAAATTTTTCCCCTTCAGTTCTAGAACAACAAATGTAATGTTGAATAGAACCTGAGAAATACGAATAGGTACGTTCTTAACGAGCCACACTATTGGTACCCATGATTGATCTTCCATTTGAACAATGAAGGGGGTTGGGTCTATCCTATTCCAGCCCATTCGCTTACATGTGGTGGTAGATGCGATGTTGATACTAGAACCTCCATCAATCAAAAACTTTGGAATGGCTTTATGTTTGTACTACACTCTGATCTTAGGGACTGCATAATCCACTATCCTATCAAGCACATCCCTTACAATTGAAACCGAGGGTTTTGGACTCATAGAAGGTGCATATTTTTCCTATAGCTATCTTAATAATTGCTTCCAGAAGGCTGGGTCTAACTCGAGTAAAGCTCCCAATGACATTTTGATATGTGAATCCTGTAAGAACTCACAATACCCATCATCCATTGATATTCCAAGGTCTCTATCCCCTTGTTTTGTGTTTCATCCCGACTTACTAATTCTGGAAACTGCGAGTAGTCTCCTGATTCGTAGGTGTAGCCTGCAACACTTCAGATACGGGTGAATCTATTGATAGTCCAACATTCTCCTTTATCTCCTGCAAAATTTCATCAGTTTTATTACCAGTTGTACTATGCCGCTTCTCCCTGAAAGGTTCCGTTGGAACTAACGGAGGTTCTACATAGTACGAAGGATACTCCCTAGCCCACTATACTACTTTCTTAAATGTTTGCTTTTGCTTCACAGGTGTTAAATGATCCAATTTCTATCCACCGGAATACTCTTTCTGGGACCTGGTGACCATTGCTGCTGAATGCTCTAGACACTCTAAGGTCACCACATTGGCCACGGGCACCTTAAGCTTAGCTTCTTGTTTTTGCTAATCATACTCTTTGGCCTCCTCAATTCCCATCGTCTATGACCATATTGTAAATAGAACTGACATTGAATTGGTCGATTACCCTAATTTCCTGGCCGAGGTTGTTGAAATCTCTGACCTCTACCGAACTCTTGCCTGTTTTGTCAAAAACCATGTAGCTGCTCCGAAAATTACTGTGAATCCAGATGCTGGGATGGTCCTAAAAATCTAACATGCTGACTATTCTACCACTGTTCGATAGAGACTTGGGGTTTGTATCAAACTGCATTCCCTTTCCAAGAAGGTACATATGCTTGTGCAGTAGCAATTAGTGTATTTGTCACATTAAAACGACATTCCTCTAAACTGTGATTAGTCTTGTTACAAACTGGGTAAAATACCTGATTCAATGTGCATTCGTTCGTGATTTGGCCCACCCTCCTGCACCACAAACAATACAACTGCTTCTCTGGAATTGTACCTTTCTTGAACGCCACATTAGTCTTCTTAGAAACCAAGTTGGCAAATTGCATCTTCCGATCCATCCTTGTAGCTTAGTCAATGATCTGATCAAGTGTATGAGATTGGTCAAATGTATACATATAAATCTTTTCCTTGATGGGTGGCTGAACTCCATCGATAAAAAATTCTATTAGCATCTCTTCAAAAGAACATTTGTCTGCTAGGAATTTCCGCATCGTGGATCTAAAATCCAATGCATACTATTCAACTGTTCCCTTGTGCATCATATACTGGAGTGAAGAGTATAGCTTTGAAATACTCTTAGCTGTCCGGAATCGCTAAAATAAGGTCTCCTTCAACTCATCATAAGTTGAAAAATAGTCAGAAGGGTACTTTCACTACATCGCGGGCCAACATGTCTTGAAATACCTGGAATTTGTGCTTATCATCATGTAAGTTATGATGGTTACATACAATATTGATTTTTAAATGTGCGTACATGCACATCCAGATCCTCATTCGTTCGTCCATAAAAATGAATATAATTTAACCTTGGCAATGGGTGTCGGTTTGTCATCGAGTTTCCAAGCGTCTGTAAGGTACCGGTTTGAGTCGAAGGTACCAGTTTGAGTCGAAGGTACCGGTTTGAGTCGAAGGTACTAGGGCTAATTGCAACTCTGGTGGGGGTGCACTGCAGTCGCTTTGGCCAACTTCCAGAGGCCTATTTTTCTTCTTGCAGGTGGCTCTATTGGTAGGTTCCACTGAATTCTGCTTGCCACAATACTTTGGTTAGCTTGTCGTCCCTCCACTCAAAGAGTAAGCCCTTCAAAATCCTGGGGGTAAAACTCTGGTTTCCACCCAATATTGCACTTCCTCCAGAATAGTAATTGCATCTTTGAGAGGAGTATCTTCAAGCTTCAATGTTGCCAGGGTTTGCTGCACAAATTCATCTAAATAATAGTGATGAGGAAATTTTTTTTTAGTAGCATTTGAAAAAGTTAGAAGAAGGATATTCTTTTTCATCAAAAATTTCTTGCAATGTTTACTTACTATTCTTATTCTTGAATTTTTCTAAAGAAACAAAAGAAATGTTCAAATTTGTCTTAATTTGTCTTGTGCTTCTTCTAATGAATCTTGATACTTTTGCACTATCTTCATGTTCGTGGTTTGTATGATTCTCTTGGTTATTGTCATAAATATCTTGTTTATTAGCCTCATGTTCATGTTGACTATTGCTTTGATTAAGTTTGTATTTTAGCTTTTCATAATTTTAACTTTTTTTAGGATAAGAAAAATATCATTATCCAAAAATATTGCATTAATAAGTACATATAGAGTTCCATCATCAGCCATAGAGCATCGAGGACTCTTGGAAAACTCCCCCAAGAAACATGAGGGTGCGACCCAGTCATGAATGCCCTTTCCATTTGAATGATGGGATTCCATGTAAGACATTGGCGAAGCTGCTCTTGAACACACAAGGCAGAGAGCTGAATAAGGGTAGGCCATAACTGCTCCCAATATCTCAAGATACTACAAGAAAAATGATCCTCACTCTACTGTGAAAATACCATTCACCTCATCTCAGCAAAGATGCATCTAATCTCAAGTTGTTAAGGCCCACGAGTGGTAAGAGCAAAGAGGCCTAGCCATTGATGAAGAAAATCTTTCAAAGGCCCAAAGCCAAGAAATAAACAACGAAGAATAAACTTGCTGAGCATGGTGTCAGAGAGATTCTCTCTCCCTAACTTGATGAGAGATGATGGTCACTATACTTGAAGAAGAGAGATTCAAACTTGCAAACTTTCACAGCAAGTGGGAAAGAGGAAGACTTACTGGAAAATATCCCAGAATATGCAAAGCTTATCACCATCCTCCGGATATGTCAAAAGAAAAACAAAACTCTACCATAATGCCAATGACCCCATTGCAAGCATATCATAATGTGAAGTAGCACAAAACATGTACAGTTGAGCAGTAGCTTTGTTGTTGCACTTCAATACGTTGACTCTTGAACGAGCAACATCCATATAGGTGATATATATGCTTATGAAGCTTTGTTCCATGTACCTTCCTGGGAGCACAAAGTCTAAGATGACAATGGGATGTATTCTCAGCCGGCAATGTCTTTATGATATATATATATATATATATATATATATATATATATATATATATATATATATATATATATATATATATATATATATATATATATAAACACACAAGTACATAGATCATGTTAATGCACATTCTGATCCATATATTCGTATACACATATAATCACATACATTTCGCACACACTCACCTGTAGATATGCATATGCTAACACATAATAATACAGACGGATATGATTGAACACATGCATATACACATTTCCCACTTTCAAGCTGCTGACGAGTGCTTTGATGACGATGATTCTTTTTTATCACTGGAGTTCTACTATCTAACATCATGCGGATAGTGAGATTTTCTTTGCATCTATATTGTCTGATGGATTATTTTATGATCATCTATGTTGTATTAGGCCATTAGCCAAACATTTCGATACTTGTTTACATATGAAATAGCTTTTGTATATGAAAACATTGATGGATATGAGTTTTTTACTTTGTGTTTTCTACTTCCATTCATCTTTTGAGGCTTCCTCCATTAGATATAGAAGCACCATGCTAGCAATGCCGTGACAGGATGATGGTAGGACCAGATGCACTCGGCCATTATTTCAAGACTCCTTATCTTCTTGATATTGCAAACCTGATCTAAAGATCAGTAAAAACTTGATTATCCTTAGCTAATGTGCTTCAAAGATTGATTTTATCTTTAGCATGTCATTTCTTGAATGAAAGAAACATTCATACTCATCAAGATCATTCACCTTTACATTTGAATGAAGGAAGAGCTGGGATGAAGGAATACTTTGAACAAAAAAAACTAAATCAAAATCCGATCAAAGAAATAGAAAAGAATGGAATTCAAAGATATAAAAACAAGGAATTTGATGATCAATAGAGTATGATACCAATTGAAAATCATGAGAAACTTGTTAATGAAAACAAGAGTGAACAAATAAGAGTGGAAAAACAAACCATTGGAATAATCTTACAGGAACAATTGAAACTAGATAGACATGAATGTGATAAGGAAATTCAAGTGAAATCAAAGAATTATAGATATTTCTAAGTTTCATATGATCCAGAGTTTCTAGAAAATGGTCAATTAATTGATGAACTGAAAGTAACAAAACCAAAAATTAAATTCGACTTTGAAATAAACTACCAGGAAATAGTTAAAACAACAAGAAAAGAGCAAACAAGAGACTCATGAAAACAAAGACTATGATAAAAGAAAGGAAGAAATACATAAATAATTTCCGATCTCTACAGGACATAGAAGCATTGATTAACAAATATTGAAGGGCAAAGAAATGTTTGAAGAGGAAGCTTCATGACCACATGATTTCTACGTTCTTATTATTTGTTATGCATTGCATATTTTGCATTGATTTTTTAAAATCCGTAAACATTCTTCAAAGTTGATTCAACTTGAAAAGTTAAAACTTTTTGAATTGAGTAGGAAAATGTTTGCTTAAGGTTTTATTTGAAATCATTATGTATAACATGAAGGAATAATAAGAAAAATTTGAATTTGAAGCTTAACTAAGAGGACTAAGTGGTTTTATATGACTAGGAGTATGTATATATATTAGAAGGATGTCCCATTGAGGTCCTAGTTTTTGTCTATGCATTCTTCTAGAATGTTTGCTCGAAAGAGGGTGAATCCTGACCTTCATAAACAAAATATTTTGCAAAAAATGTAAAGAATTATTAAAAGGAAGTTCATAATTTCTTCCCACCTAAAAAAGAAGAGGTTACAACATTATGATCTAGTACATCAAGGTTGTGTTGATATACTTTTGTAGTGATGTGTTTGAATACACTTAGGATGTTTTTCCCTCTTTAGAAGGTTTTTCCCCTGGCTTTAATATATGCCTATAACCCTTATGGGCTACTTATCTTTGTATATTCACTTCATAATTCATTCAGTGTTGTATGTTTCTCCAAGTTCTTCTTCTTCCTTGTGCTGTTTGTGTCCTTTTGAAACCTCAAACTCCAAGAATTGGTATCAAAGTAGGTCCTTGCTTCATCTAAGGTGTAATGAACATCCTCGAGTCACAATCTCATAATCACACAAAAAATTGGGAGCATACTTAGGATAATTGGTATATACTAACTACTTTTCTATGTGGCATTGATATTTTTATCTAAGCTCATTTAGGCCTCCAAATCCACTATCATAGTGCCTATGTAGAAAATTTATTCCTTTTGTGCCAAACATATATATATGTTTTGGTTTGCCAGTACAAGTACCTCAAATTCTACTACAAGTTTTGCCAAGCTCAACATGGTGGTTCTATTGGAATTTTGGAGAAGGATCAACTTTTCACATAGGGTATTTAGTTAATGGTCGTGGCTAAAAGCAATAATGCATTCCATATGTTGGCTATTGATGACAAGATAGATGGTACTAATTACCCAGAATCAGCATATATCATATGTCATGTATTTTTAGCAAAAGGGTTGTGGGATATTGTGCACGGTATTAAAAAGCATCCTACAATCACAAAGATGGGTATAGAAGGTGATGCAGATGGCATGGAAGATAATGATCTTCTGGTTCTTATTTGTGTTCTAGTTCCTACTGCACATCCTTTAGAGCAACTTCATTGGGATGGTAGAGATGCTAAGGCACATGCAATGATAGCTTAGTCTTTCAAATGTGCCATAATCCCTCACATTAACTCTTGCAAGACAACGAAGGATGCTTGGGATACACTTACAACCTTATACCAGATAAGAAATGAGGTTGATGTTGCTTACCTCTGAAAAAACTTGGAGAGTGAGCATATGAATGAGTTAGATTCTATAGAGAAATTTTTTGACAAAGATTAAAGATTTGAACAAGTAGTCGATTTCTCCTAATGAAGATTTGCCAAATAGTTCACTTGTGAAGACTATTCTTAATAGTCTTCAAGATTCATATCTGATTTTTTTCTTTTACTATTTGATTGTTGGTGAATGCCAATCCAAATGCCTGAACATTTGATGAGTTTGTCTTTGTTTTGTTGTAGGATGATCAGTCTAGGCAGAACATGTCCATTATGCATGTCACAAATCAAGATTTCCTAGATAGCTAGAAGGCGAAAGGTACATGTGGCTCATGTAAAGAAAAATCTATTAATGCTTTAGACTCCAGGAAGGAAGACAATACAAGAAAAGCAAAAATAGTTTTGCAAATACTCTAATTGCTAATTTCATAAAGAGTTGTCCAAAACTAGTTGCAAAAGAAGCAACAGAGAAAGAGGCTTGAATGGTTCCTATAGAGGCCTCTGCACCTAAAATAGAGTGTGCTAATCTTGTTTAGAATGAAAAGATGGGCACTTACTACTATATGAAGCTATTATCTATCTTCTCATGAGAAGTGTATGTTTGTAGTGGACTCAGATGTTTGGTACTTTGATGGTGGGGCACCCAAACATATTATGCACATCTGGTGGATCACGTTTTAGTGCCAGTGTTCTAAGGAGGAAGTATAACTTACAAGGGAAAGAATATTTTGAGATTCGAAAGTTTGATGGCACAAACTTTGCTCTATACAAGAATCAGATTAAAGATGTGCTAATTCAGAGGAGGCACTCGAAGCTAGTATAAAATTTCAAAGAAGCCTACTCACATGGATGAAGATGATTGGGATGAGTTAGATGAAATGGCAGGTCTACCATTCACTTGCACCTAGGAGATAATGTTTACTTTACACTATTAAACTTTGAAAGTGCAGAGGAGATTTGGAAGAAGTTATGCAATACATATGAAAAAGAGACAACATCAAATAAAGTGTATCTGATGAGAGAATTATATGACCTTCACATGGGCACATATAATGTTGCTGCTCATGTAAATGAGTTTGATGCTATATTCTCCGAGTTACAGGCTCAAAACATGGATATGGATATTGAAATGAAAGCAGTATTGTTGTTACGCACCTTGCCATCATCATGCAATACGTTTTGCACAACTATTAGCAATAGTGCACCTAGTGGTAAACTCGTCTATGATGACATACGTGGAGCACTCTTGAGTGAGGAGATTTGTAGAAAATCTATGGTTGGCACTCAGAGTGGAGATGCATATAATGTTCCTGATTCTTATCAAGGAAAGAATCAACAACATGGTAGGAACAAGAACAAGGAAAAGAATGGTCAACAGAATAAGAGTAGAAGTAAATCAAGGAAGAGGGATATCAAATGCCATTATTGTCATAAGAAAGGACACATAGAGAAAGATTGTTATGCATTAAAGAATGCTAAAGGTAAATGATAGAATGTTGATGGGCATGTTAAATAGTTACTTGCACCAGGCTCTTATGGCTGAATCTATTTCCCGCACGTGGTTGCTAGATTGTGATGCTTCTTTCCATGTGACAACACATAGAGAATGGTTCTCTAATTATGCAGCAAAGTCTCTTGGTACTGTGAGACTTGGTGACTCTTCCCAGTGTGACATTGTGGGGATTGGAGATGAGGTTTTGCAATTCATTGATGGTTCAAAATTTACTATGCATAATGTACACCATGTACCTCAGTTATCATGCAGTTTGATGCAAGTTGGTCAACTTGATGGCCTTGGTTACAAGGTGGTCTTCTATGCTCAGTCCTTTTGTATATCAAAGGGAAATATGATTATTTCAAAAGGAAGCAAAGTTGGCTCACTTTATCCTTTATTTGTATCATAGAAAGAAGACTTCTTAGCTGTTATTGAAGAGGCTATGGCTTGAATTTGGCATGGTCATTTAGGCCATATATCTTGTAGTGGAATGGAGAATCTTTCTCATTCTGGCTACTTACCTGTGTTATCTTTCTCTGATTTTTCATTTTGTGTGCATTGTCAATATGGAAAGCAAACAAGAAATGTGCATAGAACGCACATCAAATCTTCAATTCAGCATTTAGATCTCATTCATACAGATGTGTGTGGTCCTATGCCCACTAGGTCCTTAGGTGGTTCTCTCTACTTTGTCACTTGAATAGATGATGCTACTAGAAAAGTTTGGGTAGATCCTATCAAATTGAAGGATGAGGTATTCCCTACTTTCAAAAAATGATGTGCTTCAATTGAGACAAAAAAAGGAATGAAGCTTAAGGCTTTACATTCAGATAATGGGGGTTCGTATACCTCACATGAATTCAACCTTTTCTATAAGTCTAGAGGGATTCGTAGAGCGTTAAGAGCTCCTTATACCCTAGCATAGAATGGTGTAGCTAAAAGGATGAATAGAACTATTCAAGATAGAGTAGTTTCTATATTGCATCATGCAAACCTCTCACAAGTCATTTGGGCAAAAGTAGTATTGAGTGCAGCTCATGTGATTAACCTTTCACCTAGTACAACCAAATGTCTGAAAGTGGCACAAGAGTTATGGACAGGGAAGCCACCATATTATGATTATCTTCGAGTTTTTGGGTGTGAAGCATATGTTCATATACCCAATAATCTTAGACAAAATTTGGATCATAAGTCAAAGAAATGAGTTTTTCTTGGATATGGTTGAGAAGGGCAATTTGGATATCCCTTATGGGATCCTGAAACATGGTCAGTGATTAGAAGTAGTGATCTCATTTTCAATGAGTCTAAGATGGTGTTGATTTTGAGGAAATCTACTCTCTAGTGGTCAAGATGACTACCTTGTGCATGTTGCTTGGATTCATTGCAAGGGAGGACTTAGAGCTAGTCCAAATGGACGTGAAAACTGCTTTCTTGCATGGAGATCTTACAGATGGGATCTATATGGAACAACCAAAGGGTTATGTAGTTCTTGGTAAGGAAAGTCTAGTTTGTAAGCTCAAGAAGAGCTTGTATGGACTTAAAGAGTCCCCTAGACAGTGGTACCAAAAGTTTGATGCTTTTATGAAGTCTCAAGGCTATTCTCAAAGCAATGTGGATCATTGTCTCTACACAAAGAGATGCTCAGATGGTAGCTTGATATGCTTGATACTTTATGTCGATGATATGTTGATTGCTGGAAGTCCTCTTATGACTTGTCAATTCTAAAAAAGAAGTTGAGTTAGACATTTCATATGAAGGATTTGGGGGATGCCAAACATATTCTTGGCGTGCCCATTACTCGTGATAGGAGTAAGCACTCCCCCCATAAAGGTTCTATGGGGAAACTGTGCGATGCCACATGGCCTTTATTTTCACCTTAAATGGCAACCCAATGGCCTAGAAGTTCATGCCCTACATAACCTAATTGCTAGGCTTACAAAGATCATCTAAAACCATCAACAGTCACACATAGACCTCATCTAACTTGGAAGTTAGGGTTCCACAAATGTCCGGGCTCTCATAATGGCTTCTCCTCATAATGGGGGCCTTACAACTTAGAGCATCATGGATCATTGGTCACATGAGGGTGGAGTACTGAGCATACCTAACAGCCCCCCTCAATGCCCACCGTACGGTGAACTACTTGCTTGGTCCAATCCCAAGCCTTGGAAAGTGTCAAAGAAGTTGCTCTCTCCCAAGTGCCTTGGTGAAGATGTCTGCTCCATTTTCTTCAATAGGTCAATATCTTATCTCCACGACCCCATCCTCAATCAACTCACACACATAGTGATACAAAATTTCTATGTGCTCGGTGCGTGCATGGAAAACATGATTTTTGGCGATGGCCATGCAACTTTGATTGTCGCATTTAACCTCTAAGGCCTCCTATCCTTGTATTCCTATGTGCCACAGGATCCTCCTCAACCATACTGCTTCACATGCTGCAATGCATGCAGCTTTGTACTCAGCTTCAGTAGAAGATAATGCTACAATTGGCTACTTCTTGCTAATCCAAGAGAAAATCCTTGATCCTAAAGAAAAGCAATATCCAAAAAATTGATTTTTTGGTATTAATATCTCCTGTCCAATTTGTGTCGGAATATCCAACTAGAGATGATCCTTCTTCATAAAGAATACCATAATCACTGGTTCCTTTCACATACTTGAGTATCCACATGCTTGTCTTCCAATGAGTTTGGCAAGGCTTATTAGAGAGCCTGCTTACTACTCCAACGACATAAGAGATGTCTAGTTTGCTATTGCACAAGTAGATGAGACTTCCAACTAATTTCCTCTATCTTCCAATATCCACTGGAGGTGGAGTATCTTGAATAGATAATTTTGTGTTGACCTCCAAAGGGGTAAAAATTTCCTTGCAATCCTCCATGTTGAATGCGTTCAATATATGCCTTGCATACTTTTGTTGAGAGATAAAAATCTTCCCTCGTTCTTGCCAAACTTCAAGATGTAAGCAATAATGCATTAAGCCCAAGTCTGTCATCTCAAATTCTGAACTCAAGGAATCTTTTGTTTGTTGAAGAAGAGCATCATCATTTCATGTAATCACAAGGTCATCTACATAGAGTACAAGCACAATTGTCTTCCCTCTACTCTTTAGAACATACAAGTTAGCATCAGAAGCACATCATTTGAAACCTCGATCCAAGAGATACTTATCTATCTGCTAGTACCATTCTCTAGGGGCTTGTTTTGGCCCATCTAATGCCTTCTTTAGCTTACATACGTTGTTCTCTAAATGGGGAGCTTCAAACTGTAGTGGCTGAGGCACATATACCTCCTCCTTGAGGTCTCCATTCAGGAATGCTAATTTGACATCCATGTGATAGACTGGCCAACACTTATGTGCATCCACAACTAGTACTACTTGGATAGTAGTCATTCTTGCAATTGTAGCAAATGACTCACAAAAGTCAACGCCTTCAAGTTGTGAGTAGCCCTGTGCAAGAAGTCTTGCTTTATACTTTTCTAGAGTACCATCAGCCTTGTACTTTAGCTTTTAGACCCACTTGGTGCCAATGACTTTATGCTTAGGGAGTCGATCCACTAGCTCCCAAGTTCCATTCTTCATGATATTGTTGTATTTTATTTTCATGGAAGCCTCCAATTCGGATCATGGAGTTCCTCTTCCACATTGTTTGGTTCCTTTGCTTCTTCTTGAATGAGATCAGCCATCAAGGCTGTGTTTACAATATGGGCGCTTGTCGGTCTCTGTTCCTCTATTCTCTGTGATCACCTCGATCCATCTGCAACCTGTTCTAGTGACTGTGGGATGGGGTTTGCAGAATCATAGAGCTGTCTCACCAAACATGGCAATGGCTTCTCCACTTAGGTATCGACACGTTGGTGATTTTCAGACTCATCATTTGAACATGATGCTTCATTCTCTTGTGTAGAAGGGATAGCCCTTGGTCCATGTTCGTAGTGGATTGCCCCCCTGCCTGATGATAAAGTGGAAGCTTTCTTTTCCTCCTCCACTGCATGTGGTTGCTCCTCCTTAAACACCACATCACGACTCGCCATGATCTTCTTAGCCTCATGATCATAAAGCTTATAAGCCTTCTTATCTTTGTTTTACCCTAGGAAGATACATTTGATGCTTTTTGGTTGAAGCTTGTTTCTCTCCCTATCTAGAACATGTACATAACACTTGGTTCCAAATATTGTGAAATGGGAAACAAAATGATTTTTACTAGTGTAGGCTTCTTGTGGAGTCTTTCCATCAAGTGCCTTGGTGTAGCTTTGATTCAAGATGTAGACAATAGTGTTGACATCTTCTTCCCAAAATTGATTAGGCAAACCCTTCCCTTTTAGCATGCACCTTGCCATCTCCATGATGGTTCGATTCCAACGTTTTGCAACACTATTCTGTTGAGCACTATGTGCCACTGTGAGTTGATGCTTGATCCCCTCACTCTTGTAGAAATCTTCAAACTCTACTGATGTGAACTCACCACCACCGTCTGTCTTGAATTTCTTCATCTTCTTCCTTGTTTCAATTTCAACAAGTTGAAGGCATTCTTTAAACTTACCAAAATCTTGAGCCTTATCACGAAGGAAGTACACCCACATCTTCCTGCTATAGGCATCAACAAGTAACATGAAATAGGAAGATCCATCCAAGGCCTGTGTACAAGAACAGGAACTGGAACTTGGAGAGTACTTACTTGGTGATCGCGACTCCTTGAGCTCCCAAGACTGGTATTGGCAAGACTAATTATGAATGTGGCCAACCCCTCCTTATATAGGTTTTCAAGGGCGGTTCCCAAGGGCGGTTGCGACTTGATGATGTCATCATGATGTCATTGACTTGAATCAAGACCTTCGGGTGTCAGAATTTAGCAAATAGACAGTCGATCTTGGGGTTTTGGCACGTTCCGGATGCAATGGAAGCATTACTTTCTCCAAAATCTAATCCAATCATGAGATACAGAAATTGACATGGAGTTTAGGCTTTAGATGGTTTCCTTTGTGTCCATGACATCACCTCCCCCTCAAGCGACGGGTTCCATGAGGAGCGGCCATGTTCTCTAACTTGGGTTTCATTGGATTCTTCTTATAAAATTTAGGAACCTTGAATTTTGCTCTCTGAAGATTTTCTGTAAGTTCACAAGTACGATCACTGATGTCATATGCTTTCCAATGAATAAAGCATTCCAATTGTCCTCGCGAGATTCTTGAATCTAAGACATGATAAACCTCAAATTCTTCATGATCCTTAATCTTGAAAGGTGGTGAAGGACTGGGCCTCCCTTGAGCTTCCTTAGCTTCATGACAAGATAGGTCCTTGGAGCTTTTAGTGGTGTGTTGTAGTTTTTCCAAGATCTTTGATGGAGTGCCTTGAGTAAGCACACCTCCTTGATTGAACACAAACTCCTCCTTGTCCTTTATCTTCTTGTTATCTTCATAATTTTTATGCTCCATATCATTCGTAGTGACTTCTTGGCCTTCAAAGATTCTTGATTCAGATTCTTGAGGAATAGTGTCTTCTTTGTTCAAGAGTTCTGACTCTTGGACTTGGATTTCTTTTAACAACTGATTCTCACATTGAATTGCTTGATTGATAACATCCTCCAAGGTGTTTGCTTGAGGCATGGATAGCAAGAGATATTTGACTTCAGGATTGAGGCCACTTCGAAACTGATTAACCATGTAGTCTTCTTGATATGTAGTTCCACAAAACAACATCTTGATATTCAAGGCATAGTCTGAAATGGATCGATCATCTTGTCGTAGCAATCTTTTCATATCTTGGACATGTTCGATCAAGTCCTTTATGGTGGATTGAATCTCCTTGCATAAAGAATCCATGGTGCTTGGTCTTGATGAAGATAGTCTTGCTAAAATGTCAGGGGAGCACTGTAATGTGAATGTCAGGGGAGCACTAGATTGTGCTCTCTGACTATAGTAGACAAGATTTCAGAAATACACTTCTAATTACAAGATCACCCAAGAAGGGGAAATGACACAAGAATACGTGACTGATACAAGATGTCCCACAACCCGGGACAGATAGGTATGGAAAACTAGACTAGAGATGATACAAGAGATCCCACAACCCGGGATCGTAGGTAGGAAAGAAGATATCTCGGTTACAAGAATTCCCCTCAGGGAGATGAACTTGATACAAGAAATAACTAGGAAGGATCTCGTACTACGAGATTACAATAGGACAAGGCTAGATGTCCATTAAACAAGACTAGACAAGACTAGAGCAAGAGACAAGACTAGAACTTGAACTGAAACTTGAAAGTACTTACTTGGTGATCATCACTCCTTGAGCTCCCAAGACTGGCGTTGGCAAGAATGATTATGAATGTGGCCAACCCTTCCTTATATAGGTTTTCAAGGGCGGTTCCCAAGAGCGGTTGCGACTTGATGATGTCATCATGATGTCATCGACTTGAATCAGGACCTCCGAGTGTCAGAATTCAGCAAATAGACAGTCGATCTTGGGGTTCTGGCACGTTTTGGACGCAATGGAAGCATTAGTTTCTCCAAAATCTAATCCAATCATGAGATATAGAAATTGACATGGAAATTAAGGTTTAGATGGTTTCCTTTGTGTCCATGACATCACCTCCCCTCAAGCGACGAGTTCCACGAGGAGCGGCCATGTTCTCTAACTTGGGTTTCATTGGATTCTTCTTATGGAATTCACGAACCTTGACTTTTGCTCTGTGAAGATTTTTTGTAAGTTCACAAGTACGATCACTAATGTCATATGCTTTCCAATGAATAAAGCATTCCAATTGTCCTTGCAGGATTCTTCAATCTAAGACATGATTAACCTCGAATTCTTCATGATCCGTAATCTTGAAAGGAGGTGAAGGACTGGGTCTCCCTTGAGCTTTCTTGGATTCATGACAAGATAGGTCCTTGGAGCTTTTAGTGGTGTGTTGTAGTTTTTCCAAGATCTTTGATGGAGTGCCTTGAGTAAGCACACCTCCTTGATTGAACATGAACTCCTCTTTGTCCTTTATATTCTTGTTATATTCATAATTTTTATGCTCCATATCATTCGTAGTGACTTCTTGGCCTTCAAAGATTCTTGATTTAGATTCTTGAGGAATAGTGTCCTCTTTGTTCAAGAGTTCTGACTCTTGGACTTGGATTTCTTTTAACAACTGATTCTCACATTGAATTGCTTGATTGATAACATCCTCCAAGGTTTTTGCTTGAGGCATGGATAGCAAGAGATATTTGACTTCAGGATTGAGGCCACTTCAAAACTGATTAACCATGTAGTCTTCTTGATATGTAGTTCCACGAAACAAAATCTTGATATTCAAGGCATAGTCTGAAACGGATCGATTATCTTGTCGTAGCAATCTTTTCATCTCTTGGACATGTTCGATCAAGTCCTTTATGGTGGATTGAATCTCCTTGCATAAGGAATCCATGGTGCTTGGTCTTGATGAAGTTAGTCTTGCCAAAATGTCAGGGGAGCACTCGATTGTGCTCTCTGACTACAGTAGACAAGATTTCGGAAATACACTTTTGATTACAAGATCACCCACGAATGGAAAATAATACAAGAATACGTGACTGATACAAGATGTCCCACAACCCGGGACTGATAGGTATGAATAACTTGACTAGAGATGATACAGGAGATCCCACAACCGGAGACCGTAAGTATGCGACAAGATTATCTGGTTTACAAGAACTCCCTTCTGGGAGATGAACTAGTTACAAGAAAGAACTCGACAAGATCTCGTACTATGAGATTACAAGAGGACAAGACAAGATGTCCTGGATACAAGACTAGACAGGACTGGAACAAGGAACAAGACAAGAACAGGAACTGGAACTTGGAGAGTACTTACTTGGTGATCGCGACTCCTTGAGCTCCCAAGAGTGGTATTGGCAAGACTGATTATGAATGTGGCCAACCTCTCCTTATCTAGGTTTTCAATGGTGGTTCCCAAGGGCGGTTGCGACTTGATGATGTCATCATGATGTCATTGACTTGAATCAAGACCTCCGGGTGTCAGAATTTAGGAAATAGACAGTCGATCTTGGGGTTTTGGCATGTTCCGGATGCAATGGAAGCATTAGTTTCTCCAAAATCTAATCCAATCATGAGATATAGAAATTGACATGGAATTTAAGCTTTAGATGGTTTCCTTTGTGTCCTTGACATCCATAATCTTAGCTCCTGTCTTATGGAAAGGTACTTGATGACCTTGATGAGTTATAGAAGCTACAAAAAGTAGATTTCGTTTCATTTGTGGAACATACAACACATTTGAAAGCTTTCTAATATTGCCATTAGAAACTATACAGGTCTTCTCTACTCGTCATGTGACGAGATGCACCACTGTCCAACACCCATGAGTCATCTGTTCCTGAATCTTCAGTCGAGGAGCACACCTCCTCTAATGCAACAAATAACTCAAGCTTTGTTTCTACTATGTTGGCAGACTCCTTGCCCTTGCCACCTTTTGAAGAGCCACGCTTCTCTTTTGCCTTCTTGATGTGATAGTCTTGGATTCTGTGCTCTTTGTTGTTGTAGTGGAAACACTATCCCTTGAACTTCCTTTTATCGTTCTTCTTTTTGTCTCCATCTTTTGAAGATTTTGTTTTGCCTCCTTTGGCATTTGCTATGAATGCAACATCACTCCTTGTCTTGAGCCACAACTCCTCCTCCATGAGTAAGGCACTAAATTCTTCAAACGTTAGTGGTTGAGATCTTATTTGAGTATTAAGAGCAGTTACCAAACCATCAAACTTAGGTGGAGAGATTCAAAGACAATGCTAAGCTAGCTCCTCACTTGACTTTTGAACACGTGCTCTTGCCATTTGATCTCTTAGATTCTTTATGCGAGTCATAAAAACCTCTATAGTCTCCCCATCTGCAAACCATTCTGTTGCAAGCTGATTCTTTGAATCGGTGTCTGATTATGAGATTCATATTGATTCCTCAATATGTTCCATGATTCACCTGCCTTCGTAGTATGTTGAATGAGAGTCAAAATACTATCACATGTACTTGTAACTAGAGCACAGAGTGCATTTGCATTTCTATGTTTCCAAGCAAGTAGAAGATCAGCATCAAGAGCAATCATATGACCAATATTATTTGGATCAGGCCTTTCTTGGGGCTCATGATCAGTCCCAAGAACAATCTCCAAAAGCTCATATGAATCAAGGATAGAAGTTATTTTAAACTTCCACTTGGTGTAGTTCCTACCATCAAGTTCTGTGAAGGCTAGTGGCCGTATCTGTAATGTAGGCATCATCAGCATTAGTGTTGCTCCTGCTTGTGTGCCACCTACTCTTGTTGATGAACCAGCTACTCTCATTGACTCCCAGTCATAGATAATGACACATTTCTTGACATCTTCTCTGTTTTGTCATTCAAACCTCTGTAACCTCTATTTTTTTGCTTCGACACCACTCAGAGCCTCCTGAGTTGTGATACCATGTATGAAAATATTAGCACAGCAGAATAGACCTATAGACAGAGTTGAGAGAAAAACACAGACAAAGATAGACGTAGACTAAGAGATAGAGAACTCAAATTCTCATAGTGCCGAGCATAATGCACGTACAATGATGGTGTTGTCCACCCATGCGCTCCCAATGTGGATCTTAGATGACGATCTAGATAGACTCTAGACGAAGGGCTTACTAGTGTGCAATGCTATGTAAAGCTCAACCTGGGCCGTGCTTATATAGCTTTTACAAGATGGTTCGGTATAGACCGAGAGATACAAAATAGTCGGTAAAATATATGATCTCACAATATCTCCATGACCAAAAGTCTCCCCTCTACACTCTCCCCCATTAAGGATCTATGGGGAAACTACACGATCCCACATGACCTTTATTTTCACCTTAAATGGCAACCTAATGGCCTGGAAGTTTATGCCCTACCTAACCTAATGGCTAGGCTCATAAAGATCATCTAGAACCATCAAGAGTCACACATAGACCTCATCTAACTTGGAAGTTATGGTTCCACAAATGTTGGGGCTCTCATAATGGCTTCTCCTCATAGTGGGGTCCTTACAACTTAGAGCACAATGGATCATTTGTGGTCACATGAGGGTGGAGTATTGAGCATATCTAACATTACCCACATATGTGAAATTGAGCAAAGATGACTACCCCAAATTAGATGAGGAAAGGGAATTCATGACCAAAGTTCCCTATCAATCTGCTCTTCGTAGTCTCATGTATGCTATGGTAGGTATAAGACCAGACATTGCATTTGCAGTAAGAGTTGTGAGCAAATATATGTCTAACCCTGGCAAGAAACATTGGGAAGTGTTCAAGATGAATTTGAGATATTTGAGTGGCACTAAGGACAAGTGTCTATGCTTAGGTAGAGGGAAAGCATCCATTATTGGTTACACCGATTCTAAGTATGCTTGTTGTGTAGACAAGCATAAGTCTACATCAGGGTATATTTTTCATTTTGCTAGAGGTGCTATCTCTTGGAGATCTCGTCTTCATGGATGTACAACTGTTTCCACCACAGAAGCAGAGTATGTTGTAGCAAGTGAGGCATGTAAGGAAGCATTGTGGCTTTCTCATCTTGCTTGTGATATGGTTTTACCTTTGCATGTACCTCGTTTGCTTATTGATAGTTAAAGTGCCATTGCTTTGGCTAAGAATCTGGTCTATCATGCAAAGACCAAGCACATTGAGGTGAAACACCAAATCATTAGAGATTTCTTTGCCACTCAGCGCATTATTCTTGAGCAGCTTCACACTCAAGATAATGCTGCAGATGCTTTGACTAAAGCTCTACCATAGGATAACTTTCAACACTACTGTCACTTGATGGGGGTTACTTGATTCATGATCTTACATAGACACTTGTATACTGTGTAACATGCCCATCAGGTGGGAGTTATAGTTTATATACTTACACTCAGGTATTCTTTATCATTCTTTATTTTTTTCCCATAGTTACTTTGGACATATTAGCTTTTAGTGGGAGATAGTTACCATTAGTGTCCATGTGAAAGGCCAAATGGCCACCGGACACTTCTTTTTTGTATATGTTCTTTAATAAAACATATAGTTGCATAGTTAGTCATAGACTGTAAGTTCGATCACATTCATAACACCTAAGAAGTCTATGTTCGTGCTCCCTATGTATTGTGTTTTCTGCGTATTCTATAGCCTCTTTGCGAGGTACCGTGTGTGGCCCTAGGAGCTTGGTTTTCTACTTTGAGGATATCATTGTGGAGCTCTCAAGAAGGAGAGTGCATTGTGGTCCATCACCAAATAAATACTTCACAAGCATAATGCAGTTACAACAATGGTGCTATCCACCCATGCGCTCACAATGTGCAACTTAGATGGTGATCTAGATAGACTCTAGATGAAGGGCTCACTAGTGTGCAACGCTATGTAAAGATCAACTTGTTCCATGCTTATATAGCTTTTATAAAGGGAGGTAGTATAGAGAAATGTAGTCTAGAGATACAAAATAGTTGGAGAAATATACAATCCAAAAATATCTTGATGACTAGAAGTCATACCATATTTGCCCTATGGCCAAGGGGATAGGCACCTGGGGCTCTACAGAAGGGGGCAAGTCCCCCTTTGCACTCCCCCCATTAAGGCTCTATGGGGAATCCATGTGATGCCACATGGCCTTTATTTTCCCCTTGAATGGCAATCCAATGGCCCGAAAGTTTATGCCCTACATAACCTAATGGCTAGGCTCACAAAGATCATCTATAACCATCAATGGAAACACATAGACCTCATCTAACTTAAAAGTTAGGGTTTGATAGATTTTCGAGCTCTCACAATGGCATCTCCTCATAATGGGTATGATGTCTCCAAATCTCCAAATGCTCTGATACCACTGATGGGAGATGATTCTAACATCACAATTCAAGAATGAAAGACGGCTACCCTCCACTAGGTCCACAAGTCATGATATGTGCTTAATATTCTAAATGTTTCTCTAAATCTGTGCATAAATAAAATCAAAATTTTTAGACTTCAACTAGATGCTGAGAGCTATCTAACAAGCTTTGAGTCATCCCAAATGGATATTCCACATTGGATAATCTTCCTCTGCACAACAAGCTAATTTTTTGCAACACTCTATGTCGATGTGTAGAGATATAGCTTCACAAACTTCACAATTTGTCACAATTCACTTAGGCAAAGAACTTGAAACTTTGCCAAACTTTTGTGAACTATATTAGAGACCAAATGAAGCTTGAAATAAATGAAAATAATTACAATGAGCGAGAAAAAATTGCTCTACAATCTGATACAAGCAGATTTGGAAAAGCCTAACTGCACCTCTAGATAGAGAGGAGCAAAAGCATGAGAAAATGAGGTAAGCAAGCAAGGGACCAGCTTGCTAGAGTTTAGGACTTCACTAAGCTAACTGGGAAACTCGTGGAATGCATAAACATCAAGTAAAAAGTAGGGATGGTCCTTCTTTAGGCATGCTATGTGTTCCTTCATCTTCATCCACTTCATCATTCATCTCCATGAAAAAATTCTGGTTACTTTTGGTTGCTTTCTGAGTGGTTCTTTGAATAATTCTCCAAGAACCTTTTGAATAAGCTGGTTGTACTCAAGAATGCTTTACAACAAACCTTGCATAGTTGCTAAAGGCGGATATGACTCTTACGCCACTTGTAGTGCTTCCATAATCACACTTTATGCTTCCAATCACTCAAGAATAGTCGAAGAGAGAAACAAAACTTGCACAAGGTAAGAGAAAATATGACATGATAGAGTAGACAAGATGTGATGTAGAGAAGGAGAAGATGTGTTATTATAGATTTGAATCATATAAAATAGCTCTTTTAGAATCCCTTATTGACAAAGCCACAATCTCGAGACCACCATGAGCTATCTCAATCATTCACACTCACACTCCAAATCTCACTCTCACTCACAATCACATTCTCAATCACAATTACAAGGTAATTCTCATGATTTCTAGCCTGTTCTTGAATGACACAACAATTTCCTTGAAACAAAGTTGATCGTCCTCCTCTAGGAAGTTTGAGGTCTGCCAAATTAAAAAAAGTCTCTACATATTGCATGGACAACCTCCAAAGAAGCATGCATTTTAGTGGTTAGTTGCCCTCTTGTGCGGCATGTCAAAAGTAGAAGAAAATGCAAAAAAGGATGACTTTTTCCACATTCAAAATATGTATGAGAACACATATCTATCAAAGTCATGGGTAAAATTAATATTAGAGAGGCCAAAATATTTTTCTCTAAGTAGTGGAAAACTCCACACTTATCTAGGCATCATAACTAAAAGATAAATAGAATTCAAAATTGCTTGTGAGAAGCCAAATTGTTCAACTCTTGAATCTTCATAATAATATTAGAGACACCATAGGTCTGAATTGGCCTCCAAATATCAATTTTGGCAACTATAAGTTTAAAAATTCTAGAGAGAGAATAAAATCAAGGCATTATCTTACACTAAAATAGTTCTACGTCTTGAAACGAGGTACTAAAAACATGATTCACAAAATTTTTAGAGACACTCTTTTATTCTCCTATGCATGATCTATCTTTTCTCTCATATGTCATTATTCTTGGATCTTTCATCTTCAAGTTCCATTTCAACTAGAAAATATGATACGATGAGGTTAAAAGAGAGAATATAAAATTATTATCCCTACATTTTTCTATATGCATAGAATGTATAGTTATTCATTCTAAACATTATGCACACAATGTATAGCTAAAAGCTCAAAATCAAGTATTTTACTATCGAAAGGCATATTACCGAGTTTCTCCATAGTTCAATCTTTAGTCATGATTATTATTACAATTGATCAATTTCTTCGCAGTCAATCCTTCATATACATTTATTTGGTGAACCATGTCTTGCATCTTCCTCTCTGAAAACATTAAAATTTTGAGAAACAAGGTGATCATCTTCAATAAGATCCTGATTGATCCTAGAGCATATTCAAGTTCTTCAATCCTCAAATTACGCTTATTAAAATTTTTAGGAAATCCTTCTAAAAGCATTCAACCCCGGTTCAATGAAAATCCTTCTTTATTTCGGGGAGGATAAGTAAAATCTCTTAGGCATCTTCTTAACCTTCTTGAACACTACAAACACTCAAATACAACTTTAGAAGGTGACTTTCCTTTACGGAACCTTTACATAAAGATACCTACCTTTTCCTTTGAAAACTCTCATAAATCATACATCTATTCAAACGAAGAATAATAAAACTTAAAGTAGACCTATGATCTATCACACATGCTTTAAACAAACATAATTTCATAATCTATGAGACCTAAACATCCATTTCAGGACACGCTACTAGCATTGAATGCTCTTTTCCTCTTTGCGTAAATGCGTTTGCAAAAAGACTTAAACCAAACAAAGATCTAAGAATTACTTTAAGAGATTATATGATTATATGATAATTACTTGACATACACATAAAGATAGAAGGGGTGTGCTTACTCTAGGCGAGTCCTTTCTGGAGATGACGCTCAATTCTTAGTAACACACACAACACATGGCGTGTACATATGAACATGGTTTTTTTTTTTCAGAAAGGAAGTTTGGCAACAACATACTCTCCCAGAATTTAAATATATAGAAAGACCAATTGTACAAGTGAAAGGGCTTAGCACCTATGGGACCACCCAAATCCCACAAAATAGGGGGTTGCTTAAAACTTTCTACTAAATATTACAAATGTGGTTGATAACCCTTTTGTTGCCCTCATGGGGGGCCCACTTGCTTTACAAAGAATGTTGATAACCCTTTTGTCGCACTCATGGGGGGCCCACTTCTTTTTAATCTTGTTGCTTGCGAGGAAAAAAACTTTGTGATACCTAAAAGGTAGGAGTTTCTTACAATTGGGAATTCTTTTTCCTAAAAGGAAAAGAGGTTTTTTCGATCAACCATTCCTGAGGAGGGTTACCAAAGCTGGCCACACACCTCTCTTTCCAAATGTTCGAGAGCATTTCTCCTCTTATAGCATTCCATAGTGGTAAGGAACAACCGATTGCTTCACCCAATAGCACTTACTACTAGCTGAGTTTTCTCTAGAGAAACATGACTTTCTTGAGGGCATGCCACACCGACATTGACTTGGGGCAAGAAAAGAAGAGGTGTCCCAAATTGTCATTGCCATGAAGGCATCGTTTACACCATGGAGGGGTTTTACAAATTTCATTAGATTTTACATTGATCCAAATTTGCATGTGGAGGATTTGCCACATCATAACTAGTTTGTTAACCTTGATGAGGGGATGCCAAAGGGATTGGTACTTAAGATCTCATCTAAAACTTGACCAATTGTGCCATATTTTCTTATTTATCATGGCATGAATGCCCATATTCTTGAATCTTGAAATTTGATCAAGACTATTGTCGTTGTTCCATCTAAGGCCCTCAAAGTGAGGGGAGTCATATCGAATAAGCAAATGAGTCCTTAGGCACTCCTAGACATTGTATCATCTCTGCAAGAGGCATCATTCTTCATAGTCCACTCTCCTAGCCGAGTCAATGCCCTCAAATCTAGTCCACTTGCATGTTTCTTGTTTCTAGAGTTGGTTTAACATGCAAAAACCTTTGCTCCGAAGCTTCCTAGCTTTTTAGAGGTTCCAAGGCACAACACTTATGATGCCCTTGAATTTCAATTTTGCAGAAGTACATGTTTTAACATTCCTGCATGGATGGAAACTAGACACAAATGATATTATGTACAATTTTGGTGTCATCGAATGTAGACCATGATTTGACTTTTTTTTAAGGATCTTCTAATTGACATCACAAAATTATGGAGCTTTAATCAGTTGAAGGAAGTGTCAAAATTGTGATTGAATCCTCATAAATGTTTAGGACATTATTCTAAAGAGAATATAGATTATAGTACTATCTCTATTTTATTATAGACATTGGATCACAAAAGCGGAACTATTTCGATTCTATTATGGACATTGGAGCACAAAACAAAAAGACTTCTAGTGAAGATTTGAAGAAAAAGAGCAGAAACCCCAAGAAGATTCATAAAGTTCGCATGTGCAAAGGATTGGAGAGCACTTGCCTAAATCAAAAAGCCAACATTCTGGACTTTTGAGAGAGGGGTTGACGGTTGTATAAGACATTGAAATCCTGAGTATGAGAAATATCAAGAAGGGTACAATATGCATAACGAAGACAACAATATGATCAAACAAGAAAACCTGATTAGTGAGAGCTCCATAATTATTTCAACTTTTGTCAATGAGAACCATCCACCTGCAGATAACTCTAAAAAGATGAAGGCGTTTACCCCTACCTGCAAGATAGAGGAATCAAGAGAGAGATTACTACCACGTACACATCTGAACAAAATGGACTAGAAGACATGAGGAATATGACCATTGTTGCAGCACAAGGACCATGCTAAATGAGAATAAGCTCTAAAAATACTTGTGGATAGACGTAGTATCCACAACCACATATTTAATAAAGACATTACGTTCAAGAGCTTTGAATGGTATGAACCCTTATGAACCTTGGAAAGGAAGGGGGCCAACATTACATGGTATTCGGGTGCATTGCATATGCACACATGCGGGCTCAAATTTGAGGTAAATTAGAGCCCAAGATAGGGAATTGTGCATTTATAGGCTATGATCTTAATAAAAAATGTTATGGAATATATAATCCTAGCAATAAAGTTTTTATAGTCCAGTCAGATATTGTGCACAATGAGAAAAAATTATGTTTTGAAGAAGATTGGAGGAAGATTAAGCTGACATATGTTCTAGATGAGAACTTTCCAACACTCTCAAACACACATATAAGTGAAGCATCAAGTGACTCTGAAGATGATGAGAAGACTTCTTGGAAGTAAATCAGTTCACAAAATTTTGAAGTCAAGGCCAAGATAAAAGAGTTGAGAGATCTTGTAGGATCCTCTGAAAGAACCATTAGAAGGTCTACTAAGGAGGAGAAGAAGCAAAAAAGTTTTGGCTGACACATCACTAGTGACTAAACATTTTAGTTATTTAGCAAAGGATTTAAATCCTGAATAGCTCTCATCTTATGAGAAGGAAAAGAAGAAACCATAGTGGATGAATGCTATTGAAGAAGAATTTGAAGTCTTGTAGGATAATCACACTTGCGAATTGGTTCCCAAGAATCTATCCATGAAGGTCATTGGATCAAGATGGATATAAAGACTGAAGAAGAACTAAGATGGAACCATCAACACATACATATAAAGATAAGGTATGCGTAGATCAAAGGAATTGATTATGCGGAGATCTTCTCACGTGTAGCAAAGATGCCAGAGTGCTTATGAGCATTATGTCTACAAGAAAAGACTTACAGAAAATGACCTTTTAGAAGATAGTGAAACAAGTCAACATATGGAACCTAAAAAGAATGACAAATTTAAACATACTCAAACAATATAGCTATAAAGAAGAATTAACATACAAAGAAAACCTAGACATTGGTGGAGTGCATTGAAAAAGCAAAATTTTTATCACTGATGGAAAATAAATTCTATCAATGAAAGTAATCAAAGAAGTTACTATTTGTTATCCAAAGTGTGAAGTTGGAGCATTGGATTATACCTAAGACTAACTTTCAATTATTTAATACATTTTTAATTAGGAGAAAGGTGCTAGTTAGAATCCAATGTGTATTTTAGATCTTTCAATTCTAAGAGAGATTAAGTTTAAGGTAATTGTGTTGCTCTCGAAAATCTTCAACCGAGGCATCAACACCATTGTCAATGCTTGGAAGTTGTGTAACATCCCCAAAGGTTGTAAGAGATGCCTTAAGATCATGAAAAACATTGAGAGCCTATGTTTCTCATGTTCAAATAGCACAAGGATCTGGAATGTAGGCTTTTTTACTCCTCCCAATGAATTTTCTAGCAGTTCTATCCGTCAATGTAGCTATCTATCTTTTTCACTCCTCCCAATGAATTTTCTAGCAGTTCTATCCGTCAATGTAGCTATCTATCTTTTTCACTCCTCCCAATGAATTTTCTAGCAGTTCTATCCGTCTATGTAGCTTTCTATCTCTTTATCTATCAACATTTCAATTTATGTATCTATCTATCTCTCTGTCTCTCTCTCTTTCTCTCTCTCTCTCTCTCTCTCTCTCTCTATATATATATATATATATATATATATATATATATACATACATACATACATACATACATACATACATACATACATACATACATAATGTCTGTGAACACTCTAGGACTGGCGGGACACTTTTTTCCCTCTTTAGGAGGTTTTTTTCCTCTGGCTTGTATATACGCCTATTGCCCCAATGGGCTACTTATCTTTGTACATTCAGTATTGTGTGTTGTGCTCCAAGCTTCTTCTTCTTCCTTGTGCTGTTTGCGTGCTTTCGCAGACGTCTAACTCCAACAATTGGTATCAAAGCAGGTCATCGCTTCATCTAGGGTGCCATCGACACCCCTCTGTCTGCAGTCTTAGAATCGCACGAATTTTGGTGAGCATACTTAGCGTGTTTTCGAGATCAAAACAGCTTCTCTATGTGGTTCCGAAATCACGATCTGAGCTCGTTTCTACCTCCAAACGCACTATCGTAGCGCTTGTGCAGGCTATTTCATCTTTTTGTGCCAAAGGTATATACCCGTTTCTGTTCGCAAATATAAGCGTCTCAAAGTCTGCTACAGGTCTAGTGGAATTCCTCTCGGTAGTTCTGTTCAACTTTTTGAGATACAGTCAATTTTCTACATCAAGGTATTTTAGTCACCGGCCATGGCTAAAAGCAGTGATGTATTCCGTATGTTGGCTATAGAAGATAAGTTGGATGGTACCAACTATCCATTATGGGCTTATATGATGCGACATGTGTTGGTTGCAAAAGGACTGTGGAACATTGTGCAGGGTGTTGAAAAACATCCTATCACACCTACAACTGTTACAACTCCAGGTACTGAAGCTGATGCAGAAGGTGTCAAAGATGATGATATTCTGCATATTCCTGTTCGTGTTGCGGTCTCTGTTGCACCTACTGCAGAGCATATTCTGTGGGATGGCAGAGATGCCCAGGCACATGCATTGATAGCTTTGTCTATCAAATGTGCCATTATTCCTCACATTCACTCTTGCAGAACAGCTAAGGATGCTTGGGATACACTTACCACATTATACCAAGCTAGGAATGAGGCTCGTGTTGCTTACCTCTGAAAAGAGTTGGAGAATGAGCACATGAATGAAGGTGATTCTATTGTTAGTTTCCTAACGAAGATCAAAGACTTAAAGGAATAGTTGATTTCTGCTGATGAGGTCATACCAGATAGCTCACTTGTGCAGACCATTCTGAATGGTCTTATCGATTCATATCAGAGTTTTGATTCTACTCTTCTGTTGATGATGAAAGGCAATCCAAATGCCTTATCATTTGAGGAGTTAGTCTCTATTCTGTTGTAGGAAGATCAGTCCAGGCAGAATGGGTCCATTATGCGAGTTGTAGATCAAGCTCTCCTGGCTAATCAAAAGGGCAAAGGAAAATGGAGCTCTTCAACTAGTAAGCAAAAATCTGCTAATGCTGCATATTCGAAGAAGGAAGATAAAGATGAGAAGAAATACGAAAAGTAGAAATTGTTTTGTAAGTACCGTAAAGGGAATGTTCATATCATAAAGAACTGTCCAAAACTGGCTGCTAAAGAGGCAAAGAAGAAAGAGGTTGGAATGGTTGTTTAAGAGTCCTCTACACCAAAAACAGAGTCTCCTAATCTTGTGTAGGAAGAAGAATGGGCGTTTACTACTGTCTGCAGTTTTGACCCATCTTCTCATGAGCAGTGCATGTCTACAGTAGACTCAGATGTTTGGTATTTTGACAGTGGGGCAACCAAACATATTACCTCGCAATGCAATTTCTTCTCTTCAATCGAGCCTGCCCCTACAGGGAATACTGTTACATGCACCAACAACTCCTCTTATCCTGTTATGGGAGTTAGTAAGATCATTTTGACTACTGCTGATGGTAGTTCTTTCACTTTGTCAGATGCTTTATTTGTGCCACGGATCAAGAAGAACATGTTATCAGTTTCTGCATTAGCCAAGAATGTCTTGGTTGTGAAATTTGTTGATGACAGGTGTATAGATCATGATCTGTCAAATGGCGATGTGATTATTGCTTCTGGCATTTTATGCCGTGGACTTTATAAGCTCATAGACTATGAAAGATCTGTAAATGATTTGGCATGTGCAGTAAATGATTCTCAAGCTATGTCAAATGCAAAGCTTTGGCATGCATGCTTTGGTCATCTGAATTTTGCTAGTTTGCTACGCCTGCAGAAATCTGAAATGGTGTCCTCTTTGCCCAAACTTGAGGCACCTAGAAAACATGTTTGTGAAGGCTATATTTTGGGCAAAATGCAGCGTTCATCCTTTCCAAAAGATGGTTCAGTTCGGGCTACTAAAAATTGCAGCTTGTACATAGTGATGTCTGTGGTCCTATGCATACACCTTCTTTTGGGAATTATCTTTACTTCGTGACTTTCATCGATGATTTTTTCGGGCATGCATGGGTATATCCATTAAAGGAAAAGTCCGAAGTGTTTATGTGCTTCAAACAGTTTTTGGTTTTGGCTGAAAATCTGTCAGCATGTAAAATGCGCACCCTCCGTTCTAATCGAGGAGGGGAATATATGTCTTCTGATTTTAATGCATTTTTGGCTAAATGTGGGATAAAACACTAGTGTACAGTGCTATATAGACCTCAACATGATGGAGTTGCTGAACAAAAGAACAGATCACTCATGGAGATGGCTAGGTGTATGGTCAAGAGTCAGGCTTTACCACATAGTTTCTCGCTAGAGGCTGTCATGTGTGCAACATATGTACTGAATAGGTGTCCCAGTAAAGTGCTGCAGTCTATCACTCCATATGAGGCTTGGCATGATCGCAAGCCATCTGTTGCTGATCTACGTGTTTTTGGTTGTTTGGCATATGCATTAGTGCCTGAACAACATCACAGAAAATTGGATGATAAAGTAATAAAATGTATTTTTGTTGGGTACAATTTTGAAAGTAAAGGCTATCGTCTGTATCATCCATAGACTAAATACATTGTGGTTAGCCGTGATGTTTTTGCGGAAGATGCTATTCAGCCATTGCTTTCATGTACGAAGGAGATATCTATTAGCTCCAAAGACATGTATGATACTTTGCTCCCTCTTTTTACAGGTGGAAAGTCTAGTGCTTGTCCTAATGAGGCAACTTCTCAGCCTTTGCAGGTTTCATGTGATGATGCAAATAATTCCATTTCTGATGGAGATGTACATGATGCACTTATTGATGAGAGAGTTGATATTGAGAAGGCAAGAACTATGCCAAAATGGTTGGTGCAGACCTTGCATGACAACAAATTAGATGCAGCTCTATCATATCGTACTCGATCAGGCTCTCATAGTGCCTCTTTTGCATCAGATTGCTATGCTATGGCTGCATCTAGTCTCTGTGATGAGAATGAGCCTATTTCTTTTGATGAAGCACAAAATTCAAAAAATTGGATGGCTCCTATGCAATCTGAATATGATGCTATAATGAAGAATGGTACTTGGTCTTTATGTGACTTGCCTCCTGGTAAGAAGGCCATTGGCACTAAGTAGGCATACAAGCTGAAGTGTAAACCGGATGGTACAATTGACAGGTATAAGGATAGGCTTGTTGCAAAGGGTTATGCACAGGAAAGAGACATTGATTTTGATGAGACCTTTGCACCTACATGTCGTATGACTACTGTTCGGAGCATCTGTGCACTTGCACCTCATCATGGTTGGAATATACATTAGTTGGACATTAAAACAACATTTTGGAATGGTGAATTGCATGAAGAAGTGTATGTTTTTCAGCCCCATGGCTTTGTGCAAAAACGGCATGAAAACCAGGTGTGCAGGTTAAAGAAGGCATTATATGGTTTAAAGCAAGCACCACGTGCTTGGTATGAGAAGATACATGCCTATCTGAATGCACATGGTTTTGAGAACAGTCCAACTGAAAGAACCTTATATGTTAAGCATGCTAATTATGTGCCTCTGATCATTGTTGTCTATGTTGACGACATGCTGCTCACTGGTCCTATTGAGAAGCATATTGCTAATTTTAAGGCTGATTTGCATGCCTCAATTGAGATGTCTGATTTGGGGCATTTGCATCACTATTTGGTCATTCAGTTTATGCAAGTTGATGGTGGAATGGTTTTGTGTCAAACAAAATATATTGACACATAATTGCAACGTTTTGGTCTTGAAGACTGTAAGCCTATTGGCACTCCTATGGAGACAGGTTTATGATTGAGTCTTCATCATGCTGGAGATGCATTTGATGTTGTCCTCTATAAGCAGGCTGTTGGATGCCTCATTTACTTATGCATTACTAGGCCAAATATTTAGTTTGCTATCTCATAGATGAGCACGTTTGCATTACCCAGGTGTCAGGCATTGGTAGGCGGTTAAGCGCATCTTTCGCTACTTGAGTGGTACTCGGCTTCTTGGGTTGTTTTATCCCAAGGGGGAATCACTACCGCAAGATTTATCCCAAGGGGGGATTGTTAGATATGCTCAATGCCTCACCCTTATGTAACACCACCATTTTTCCATAACACTCTATTTTGTAAGGCCCCCATTATGAGGAGAAGCCATGTGAGAGTGTTGGACATTGGTAGGTTCCTGACTTTGAGGTCAGATGAGGTCTAGTGTAGACCGTAGATGGATAGCTAGGAAGGTTACTTCTAAGCCATTGGATTTGGGATTGATCCGATGTGAGGATCAACCTAAATCAAGGGCTAGAAACAAAAGTAGCTTTCTTAACTTGGGGAAGGGTCTAATTGATGTGGGCCATTGGATCTAGACTTGATCCTAAGTGTGGATTAAGCAAGATCAAGGGTTACAAACAAATGGTTGTTGATCCTACCTTTGTACCATTGGATTTACCCCATAGATCAATGGTGGAGATTATTTTGGGCATGGATCAAGCTACCACGACCCTAGAACATGGGTAGGCCGACTTAGGCTTGGAGGACCTTATAAGGATGGTCCCCATCCCATGTAGGATCATCAGTTTGTGTGGTTGGAACCATTAGGGTATCCATCTTAGTACCCATTGTGTTGGCCTATAGCCCTTCACCTAGCGTCTATCTAGATCACCATCTAAGCTCCATATAGGGAGTGCATGGGTGGATAGAACCATCTATATATTGTTTAGTGTTTGAGTTCCATTGTATTAGAGTTATGAGTTTTAGTTGAATTTAGTTGAGTTCATCTTCTATATCATCTTGAGTCCACTTTTCATTATAACCAAATCTCTTGTGTTATTCCCATGAGTAGTGATATCTCTCTTTCTATCTAACCTTGATCTTATATGTGTGTTGTGGTAACCTCTACATGGCATTAGAGTTACACCACTAGCCCACCACTCAAATCATTATTCATTTATTTTCTTTTTCTTACATGGTATCAGAGCTCAGGAAGGTATAGAAGAGAGATCGTGGAGGCCAAGGAATCAACTCTAGCATTTGTGGAAGGAATGCTTCAATAATCAAGCTTGTGAGAGGTAAATGCTTCAACTCGAAAGTTTGTGATAGGTAAAGGCTTCAACATTGGAGTTCTTGGGAGGCAAAGGCCTCAATGCCATAGCTTGTGGGAGGCAAAGGCTTCAATACTAGAGTTCTTGGGAGGCAAAGGCTTCAAGGCTTCAAGTTCATGGGACACAAAGGCTTCAACACTATGGAGGTGTTATTATCTATAAGTGGAAGTGGAGTTGGTGCAATGGATTTGGAAATACAAACACTATGGGTTCATCCACCGACCTTTAGTGAAGGCAAGTTAGATGGTAAAAATTATTTTCTTTGGAAGTTCAAGATTACAGTTATCCTTGATTCTTATGATCTTTTGGAGATGGTGATGGGAAGTGAGCAAGAGCCACAACCTACCTTTGACCCATTGGATCCGAGTAAGGTGATTCTCCCAAATGCAAAGCTTCTACAAGCTTGGAAGATAAGGAATGCAAATGCACTATATTATATAGTGAACAATTGTGTGGAGTCTATTCTACCTCTTATTCAACATACATCCAAGGCCAGTGATGCATGGAGTATGTTGAGGAGTCACTATGAGGTAAGAAACCAAACATGCATTCAAAATTTAGAAAATCAATTGGAAGCAAAGATGTTTGCAGAAGGAGAGAAGGGGAATGCATCCATTACTCAGATCAAGAAGCCATGTGATGGAATGGCTTGTGAAGGGATAGAGAAGACTGGCATGGACCTAGCTCAAAGGCATCTCCAAGATTCTCCACCAAACTATGATGGAAGGGTAACTACTCTCAACACTCAGGTGACACCTCAAACTTCGATATTTGAAGAGTTCTATTCACTACCAAGGGAAGAGGATTTGGAGCTCAAAACCCAACGAAGAAGCAACAATGGAGATGCTACATTCTCCAACAATGCATCAAAAAAAGGTGGTTCCTCAACCAAAGGTGAAAGTGAAAAGAAGAGGAGGAGGAGTAGTAAGAAGAAGTTTCAAGGACAATGCTTCCATTGCAAAAGAAAGGGACATACAATTGCACATTGTCATGTCAAGAGGATAGATGAAGTGAAGGAGGAGACAATACATGGAGCCAAAGCAAAGGTGGTATGCTCCTCAACACAAGAAGAATCAATTGTGGATTCATGGGTACTAGACAATGGTGCATCTCATCAAATGACCAATGATATAGGTCAATCTAGTTCTATGCAGCCTCAGCAAGAACCCATCATGGTGACAGGAACAATATGGAAGGAGATGCAAAAGCAAGGTATTGTTCTTCATCACTTACCTACAGTGAATGGAATGAAGGAACCTTATAGAGCTTGTATGATGGGCAAGCTGCACAGAGAGACATTCCCACAAGAAAGCAAGAGTAGGTCAAAGGCTCGTCTAGTGTTGGTATATGCTAACTTGTGTGGTAAGATGTCTATACAGGCCTTGGGAGGATCTTCCTACATTGTGATCGTTGACGACTATAGCAGGAAGATGTGGATGTACTTTCTTCGTGATAAGGCTCAAGCTTTTGGTAAGATTAAACGACAACCAGAACTTGTTGAAAATGAACCAGGGAAAAGTGTGAAGAAGCTTGGAATAGGAGGTGGTGGTGAGCTCAACTCAGAGGAGTTGGAAGGCTTTTGCAAGTGCAAAGGGATAAAGTGTCAATCAGTGACACCTCACACATTACAACATGATGGCATTATGGAATACAAGAGTCACACCATTGTTGAGATAACAATGTGTATGAGAGAAGGCATGGGCTTTCCTTATCAAATCACAAAGAGTCATCATGAAGTTTACATTGGTAAGAATCCATCAGTCTCACACTTTAGAAATTTTGAGAGTGTATGTTATGCTCTTGTCCCAGGTCAAAGAAAGAACAAGTTGGAACCAAAAAGCAAGAGATGCATCTTCCTAGGTCATAATGAAAAGCAAAGGGCTTTCATATTATATGACCATGAGGCAAAGAAGATACAAGGGAGTCGTGATGTTGTGTCTATGGAGCAGCCACATGCAATGGAGGACAAGACAAGAGCTTCCATTTTATCATCAAACGAAGGAGTAGTTCACTATGTACCTAGCCCAAGAGTCATCCCTACCTATGAACGGGAGGAAGCATCATCATCAGATGGTGAGAAGAGAGTCTACCAACCTAAAATCACCCAAACAAATTGGTTGTCACTGCAATGGGTGAAAAAGCTCTATGGTCAGAGTAATCCTATGCCAACAACTATCAAAGAGAAGGCAGAAGGACCAAGTAGATCACAGAGAATAGAGGAGCACAAGTGGGCTTCTACTCACATAGTCAATATAGCCATGATGGTTGTGATTATGAAGCAAGTAATGAAGCCATTAATTGAAGATGAAGCACTTGTAGATCCGGCATGGAAGGAGGTTGTGCAAGCCAACTATGATAGCTTAATGAACAATGAAGCATGGGAGGTCACTAGCACCAAGTGGGTCTGGCAGGTGAAGTACATGATACAAGGGATCTTGGAATGCTATCACCACACATTGATAGCACAAGGACTTTCACTGGTGAAGGGTTTTGGTTTTCAAGACTCTTTTGCTCTAATGATCACTATTTGCAGCATACTAATGTTAATAGCTCATATGAAGTGGGAAGTTTTCACGTTACATGTCAGATCAGAACATTTGAATGTTGACCTCAAAGAGGAGGTACATGTGTTGCAGCCACCAAGGTTTGAGGTTCCACATTCAAAGGACATACTATGTAAGCTGAAGAAGGCATCATATGTGATGAAACAAGCCCTAGGATCATTGTATGAGCAGATAGACATTGGGAGCTACATGAAGGTCTTTGGTAGTCTTATCTACTTATGGAGTACCATACAAGATATCAGTTTTCTAGTAAGACTTTTGAGAAGGCTTGGGAATAGAACTCATGAAGGACATTCAAGAGTTGGCAAGCAAGTACACTTGAGGAGGAAGGTGGAAACAGTCTACTATGCAACCATGAAGAATGCAACAGGTACCCTCACCAAGGTGCTTACAAAGGATCTACTTCAGATACATATTCGAAGACTTGGCATTGGGCCAAGAAGGTAGTTCACCTTTGGGTGGACATTGAGGGGGGGTGTTAGACATGGTCAATGCTCCACCCTCATGGAAGACTTGGCATTGGGCCAAGAAGGTAGTTCACCTTTGGGTGGACATTGAGGGGGGGTGTTAGATATGCTCAATGCCTCACCCTTATGTAACACCACCATTTTTCCATAACACTCTATTTTGTAAGGCCCCCATTATGAGGAGAAGCCATGTGAGAGTGTTGGACATTGGTAGGTTCCTGACTTTGAGGTCAGATGAGGTCTAGTGTAGACCGTAGATGGATAGCTAGGAAGGTTACTTCTAAGCCATTGGATTTGGGATTGATCCGATGTGAGGATCAACCTAAATCAAGGGCTAGAAACAAAAGTAGCTTTCTTAACTTGGGGAAGGGTCTAATTGATGTGGGCCATTGGATCTAGACTTGATCCTAAGTGTGGATTAAGCAAGATCAAGGGTTACAAACAAATGGTTGTTGATCCTACCTTTGTACCATTGGATTTACCCCATAGATCAATGGTGGAGATTATTTTGGGCATGGATCAAGCTACCACGACCCTAGAACATGGGTAGGCCGACTTAGGCTTGGAGGACCTTATAAGGATGGTCCCCATCCCATGTAGGATCATCAGTTTGTGTGGTTGGAACCATTAGGGTATCCATCTTAGTACCCATTGTGTTGGCCTATAGCCCTTCACCTAGCGTCTATCTAGATCACCATCTAAGCTCCATATAGGGAGTGCATGGGTGGATAGAACCATCTATATATTGTTTAGTGTTTGAGTTCCATTGTATTAGAGTTATGAGTTTTAGTTGAATTTAGTTGAGTTCATCTTCTATATCATCTTGAGTCCACTTTTCATTATAACCAAATCTCTTGTGTTATTCCCATGAGTAGTGATATCTCTCTTTCTATCTAACCTTGATCTTATATGTGTGTTGTGGTAACCTCTACATGGCATTAGAGTTACACCACTAGCCCACCACTCAAATCATTATTCATTTATTTTCTTTTTCTTACAGGGATCACTTCCTTCTGCTGTTCGCGTGCTTCCGAAGACATCTAACTGCAACAATACATACATACACACACACATGCACACACACACACACATATATATAATATATATATATATATATATATATATATATATATATATATATATATACATATATATATATATATATATATATATATATATATATATATATATATATATATGATATCCATGTATCCATCTATATATCTATCTACCTATATATCTACCTATCTATCGATGTATCTATCTATCTATCTATCTATCTATCTATCTATCTATCTATCTATCTATCTATCTATCCATCCATCCATCCATCCATCTATCCATCCATCCATCCATCCATCTATCTATCTATCTATCTATCTATCTATCTATCTATCTATCTATCTATCTATCTATCTATCTATCTATCTATCTATCTATCTATCAATCAATCAATCAATGTATCTATCTATCTATCTATCTATCTATCTATCTATATGAATCATCCAAGTTTCAAACGTTTGTCCTCAACAAAGAAACAATTACTCTTTTTTTCCCAAAAATTTGTGTTCTTTAAGAGTTTTCAAAGCCTTCTTGAGATGTACAAAATGATCATAGTCACCTTTAGTGCATAAAAATATATCAATAAGAAATACTAAGATTAATCCATCTAAATAATCATGAAAAATATTGTTCATCAAGCACATGAATGTAGCAGGAGTATATGTTTATCCCAAAGTTGAAACTATAAGCTTGTAGTGACCATAACGTGGTTTCAAAGCTCTTTTAGGTATTTAATCTAGTTTGATCCTAATTTTATGATATCCAAATCTTAAGTCAATTTTGGTGAATACAATTGCTCCACTTGATTCACTCATGAATTCATCTATATGAGGAAGTGGATACTTATTTTTAATTGTTCTTTTACTGAACCCCATATATTCAATACATAATTGATGAGAGACATCTTTCGTCTTCTAAAATAAAGTAGGTGCTCCCCAAGGTGAAACACTTGGTCTTAGTAAGGCTTTCTTCTAAATATCGTCTAAATGAATCTTGTGCTCCTTTAATTCATCTATGCTAAATCTATAGGATGCACTAGAATATGGATCATTCCCTAGATAGAGGTCAATGTCATGTTGCATTTGCCTAGGTGGAAGTATACTATGTAGGTTTTCTAGAAATACATGTGCATATTCTTTCAAAAGATTTTTTGAATAAGTCAGAAGATTTTCCTCATTGTCTTCTCCATTAAAATCCTTTTATATACTACAAATGTTTTGCAACCCTCACAAATACCTCTAATTATCTACATGGATGAGATCATAATAGGCTGAGGGTTATGCGCATCACCTAGGACGTGGATAAATTTACCGTCTACCTTAAAATGATTGTTCTTTGCTCACAATCAATTGTGACAAAAATGTGAACTAACTAGCCCATGATTATAAATGCATCACTTTTTCGCATTTGATCAAATGAGAACTCCCTTAAAAATACCTACTAGAAAATGTAAGCGCATGATTTTGAATTTATCCTTTCTAATAGTGTAATCTTTCATTGACCATCTCCAAAGGTCTTCATATCCATGTCCTTTAAGGGTATTTCTAAGATTTGTGCTAATTTGAAAGATAGAAAATAAGGCATACTACTTGAATGGATAAAAAATATAACTTTATGTGTAGAAATCATACTCAAAATCATAATCACAAGATCTCGTGGGATAGAAATAGTCACCATGCAATGTAAACTAGAACTAGGGTACTTAGATCCATCATCTATGTTCTCAATTGTTGTAGCTTCCTCAATTATGTTTATCATTTTCTCTTGTATAAGCCAAAAGATTGCCTTGTTTGGGCATTCATATGTCCAATGTCCTTTTTCATCATAATCGAAACAAAAAATTAGTCTTTTTGCTTGCTCAAGAAAGTCATGGGCTTGTTGCCACTGAGTGGATTGATGCCTCCAATGAGCTTCCATCTATGTAGGATTCTTACCTTGATTATTAAAAGATGAAGTGTTCTTTGAATTGTTCAAGTTTTTTGTAGCAAGCATCTACATCCTATGTCAAGTCACAATAGATCTAGTGTTTTATTTGCCTTCTGCATATTGAACTTATCCATCTTCTCAAAATTCTCAGCCATCCCAACAGCATCCATGAAATGAACACATCCTGATACCTTCACTTTATAAGGAAGCTCCTCAAGAAGCTCTTTAATAAATCCACTATTCAGAGCATCCTCACCAATCTCTAATGCATATTTGTCAAGACCTAGATATTTTTCTTATACCTATTTAGAGCAAGCTATGTTCTTCACCCTTGTGTTGTTGGAAATTTTAGATCTCCATCTTCTTTCTTCTTCTGCATATGATAGTGTGGAAAACAATAAAACATGGACAATGTGTGTGTTTCTATATATGTTTATGTGTGCGTGTGTGTATATATATATTTGACATAGATTTATGTGCATACATGTGGGTGTATCTAGATGCATGTGCCCGTGTGCATATTTATATGATGTCTGTGTTTGTTTTAGATATGTTGTTCCATGTGTTTTGTATTTGTGTATGTGTATGTATATTGTGTGTATTTTTTTTGTGTTTGTGTGCTTTTATCCATGTATCTGTTGATGTGTGTGTGTTTGCATATGCATGTGTCCGTATGTGTATGAATTGTGTTTATTTGAGGGTGCACGCATGTGTTTCTTATGTGTATATATGTTTTCATGTATGAATATATGTTTGCATGCATGAATGTGTGTGTATGCAAGCGTGTGCATGCATGTACGCAAGCATGTGCATGCATATGCGCGTCTCTCGATGTGTGCATATGAGTGAGTGTGTGTGCATATGAGTGAGTGTGTGTGTGCATGTGTAGGCATGTATGTATAGATGTGCATGTGTATGGATTTCTTTCTCTCTCCTCTGATTTGTACATAAGCGCATGTATTTATGCTTATGTATGTATTTGTGTTATGTATATACATGTGAGTGCATTCATGCATATATGAGTGTGTGATTTTTATACATTTTTTCTGTGCTACGTAAGTGTATGACTTAATCTATGCAGGATAGATGTTTTATAGTCATTAAAAAAGGGGAAAAAAAGTATGTGTATGAATTAATGTATGCATGATGGATGTTCCAATAGTTATAAAAAAAACAAAAGGGAAAAAGATAAAACTACTTGATAGATATTTTTTTTCTCTCTCTCTTTGTTAGAGCCAAATACTTTTTTCCTTTTCTCTCCATTGCAATAATGAACTCTTCCGCCCCCTCTATCTTTTATTATTCTCTCTCTCTTTGCTTCTCTCTCTCTCTCTCTCTATATATATATATATATATATATATATATATATATATATGTGTGTGTGTGTGTGTGTCTATGGATTTTAAAAGGAGGGTAACTCTTAGAATAGATCTATCTTAGAATAGTAGACATTTTTGTAAAGAACATTCTTTAGCGTTTCCATTGGAGTTTCTCGTGCATCCTTTCTCTCAAATCCTTGAAACAACTTTTCCTTGCAAAGCATAGCATGGAGCAAAGGAACACGTGCTCACTTGTATGAATTAATGTATGCATGATGGATGTTCTTATAGTTATAAAAAAACAAAAGGGGAAAAGATAAAACTACTTGATAGATATTTTCTCTCTCTCTCTCTCTCTGTTTGTTAGAGCCAAAGAGTTTTTTCCTTTTATCTCCATTGCAATAATGAACTCTTTCTCTCCCTCTATCGTTTATTATTCTCTCTCTCGCTCTTTTTTTTTATTCTCTTTCTCTCTCCATATATATATATATATATATATATATATATATATATATATATATATATATATATATATATATATATATATATATATATATATATATATATATATATGGATTTTTAAAAGTAGGGTGACTCTTAGAATAGGTAATCCTTCTATCTTAGAATAGTAGACATTTTTGCAAAGAACATTCTTTAGCGTTTCCATTGGAGTTTCTCGTGCATCCTTTCTCTCAAATCCTTCAAACAACTTTTCCTTGCAAAGCATAGCATGGAGCAAAGGAACAAGTGCTGACTTGACAACGAAGGGTTTATTTCCAACTAATTTTGTATTGAGGCAACACGGGCTTCCTAAGGCATGTCCACATCTGCATACTATTGGGATTGGAAAAGGTGAGGTGTCCCAAGTTTTTTCATCTGCTATTGCATCATTTATATCAAAAGGAAGTTGAAGATTTTACCAGCTTTGACATTATTCCGTATTCCCCTATGGAAAATTCGACACATAAGGATTTTTGTTTTTCGATTAGTGAGTGGCAAAGAACCTTGAATTGAAATCCTAATTGATCCGTGACCATGAAACACACCTTTTTTTGTTTAGCGAAAAGTGATAGTTTATCTTTCCATTAACTCAAGGAGTCTTCGCAAATGTTTTTCCATTTTGCCATCTTAGGCTTTCTAGACCTTGGAGATCCTATCCAAATAGAATTGAAGCTAGCCTTAGCTTCATCCAAAGCATTGAATCTATGTCTTAGAAGGCACCACTCTATGCAGACAGCTTTGTAGAGTGGATCAACGTCTTCAAATTGGCTTCAATGTTTTGTATCTTGGTTCCATATGTGTTTTAACATAACTCAGACATGACTCGAATGCATCTTAAATATTCTCTCCAAACGTTCATGGATGACTTTGTATCTAACATGAATTGAAAACGGGAACTCCCAATGCATGAAACCTCTAATTAGCTCCTCCATAAAATAACGGAAGCCGCATTAATATTACATAAGGAGGAATACAAAGAAGAAATGAATATTCACGATTCTCCAAAAAAGAAGGGTAGGTCAAATGAAATTATTTTAAAGAACACTTATCTGCGTTGATGCGGAACCAAATCATGATAATACAACTGTTGGTCCTTCTACGGAGTTTATAAGAGATTTCCTTGTTCTTTATAATACAACTGTTGGTCCTTGTTCTTTATAATATGGTTTATATCAGAAATTTTGAGGATGAGTCTATTAGTTTGTCTTAGTTCGAGGTTAGCTAGAACAAGATGTGGAATTGCTGACATCGTAGTTGTAATTGCAAATCATCAATTGGAATACCTATCAGAAAGCAGAGGCATAACAAACTTTGGTAACAAACAGCAAGGATAGGAGATGTAAGTGTGTGAATGAGACAAATGGTCCTTGTGCTGGTTTAGGAAAAACATGACGAGAAAAGGAAGGAGCAAGAAAACACAAAACGAAAAATATAGAAAAAAAACGATGAGACAATGAGGAATCAATAATGTGCGTGAATGGCGATCTCTAGAACAAGAGAGCGACACAGAGAATAACTTCAGTCCATGAACGACAGCAAGGTTAATATTCATTGTTTGTAAACAGGATGAGAGGAATATTCGAACAGGAAGAAAGACTCCAAGAGTAGAACAATATTTTTTTTTTAATATAAAGGAAGTTCGGCATTAGCCTACTCTCCCGGACTTGAATTAAATAAAGAAAAGTACAAGAGAAGGGGACTAGTGCCCACGGGAGGGTAATTAACCTTCTTTGTAATGTCATCCAAGAATAGAACAGTATTTGGGAGTGAGAGGGGAGTGGGGCTTTATGACTGGAGAATATAACGAATCATTAAGAAAGTGAAAGCATAAAGAAAGCAAAAGCATAGAGAAAGCAGAAAACATAGAGAAAGCAAAAGCATAAAGAAAGCAAAAGCATAGGACGGTGGATTCATATCCGGTAGCTGATAGATGGATATCAAAATATCAATTCGTCGACGAATGAGGTCTGTTGCAACGAATGAAGCTCATATCTCGAGGCATACCCAGGGTATTTTAGTGCATGATTTTTAATTATATACGAATAAGAAAAGAAGAAAAGGAATAAAAAAAACAAACTTAAAAGAAAAGAAAAAGAAACTTATAAGAAAAGGAAAAAAAAATATAGAAAGGGAAGGAACTGTGGTACTTATGAAAATAATACTAAAGATAAATGAGATGCATGTGGTAGAGGGGCTTTCTTGTCCCCTCTTCTCTTTTTTTTTTTTTTTTTTTTGGCTATTTCTATATTAGATAATGTGTCGCTCTTTTATTATATGTAAGTTGCCGAACATACTTCTGTAGAGAAGCTTTATATAAGAAGATGGGAGCACACGTATTTTCATCTTGTAGGATTCATGGATAAAAGCTAGCAAGTTGCAATCATCAAAACTTTTTTCCTGTTTTTGGTATTGCAATTCAGCGAAAATGCATTGGACCAACACTTGGATAACTTGGACATGTATCAAGTATGCATGCCTGTGTATTAGATTCGGCATTGACCTTAAAATCGGTAAATGATCCAAACTCTGAACTTGAAGGATTTATTCCATGAATATAGGAATGTTGCATTGTGTAAGAAAATAGAAGCACAGTGGATTAGACAAGTAGAGAGAGTTGAGAGAAAAACACTGACAAAGATAGATGCAGACTGAGAGATAGAGAACTCAAATTCTCACATTGCCAAGCTTAATACAGATACAATGACGGTGTTGTTCACCCATGCACTCCCAATGTGCAGCGTAGATGGTGATCTAGATAGAGTCTAAATGAAGGGCTTACTAGTGTAGAATGCTCTATAAAGCTCAACCTAGGCCATGCTTATATAACTTTTAGAAGGGAGTTGGTATAGATAAACATAGTCGGGAAATACAAAATAGTTGGAAAAATATACAACCTGACAATATCTCTAGGACCAAAAGTCCTACCATCTCGGCCCTATTGGCTGGGGGGATAGGCCCTCTAGACTCTACTGAAGGGGACAAGCCCCCCTCTACACTCCCACTTTAAAGTTCTATGGGGGCGTTGTATAACCCTAAATGGTAACCCAATGGCCTGAAAGTTAATGTCCTTGCTAAGCTAATGGCTAGGCTCACAAAGATCACCTATTACCATCAATGGTCAAACATAAACCTCATCTAACTTGGAAGTAATGGTTCCACATATGGCTTCTCCTCATAATGGAGGCCTTACAACTTAGAGGACCATGGATCATATGCGGTCCCTTAAGGGTGGAGTATTGAGCATATCTAACATGCCCCCTCAATGTCCACCCTATGGTGACCTACCTCCTTGGTCCAATGCTAAGCTTTGGAAAGTGTCCATGAACTTGCTCTCTCTCAAGAGCCTTGTTGAAGATGTTCTACTCTATTTACTTTAGTTGGACATCACCTTATCTCCATGACCCCTTCCTCAATCAACTCACACACAGTGATATTGAATTTCTATGTGCTTGGTGCATGCATGGAAAAGAGGATCCTTGGCAATGACCACGCAACTTTGGTTGCCGTACTTCAACTCTATAGCCACATGTCCTTGTATTCCTATGTGCCATAGGATCCTCCTCAACCATATTGCTTCACATGCTACAACACATGCAAATTTGTACTCAGTTTCAATAGACGATAATGCTATGGTCAGTTGCTTCTTATTGATCCAAGAGAAAATCCCTGTGGTTTTTTATAGTATTGGGTACATAAAGAACCCTACTCAAAATGTTTGTTCTCTCACGAGAAGCTTTGAAACTTCCAATCCTTTCCACATTTTTTTGGGTATCATCTCCTCCAAACTCTGATGGAAAAGCAACATCCCCTCCAACATGGTTTGAACAACCAAAATCTACAAAGAACAAACGCTCATTCTTATTACCTTCTTTATGGCTCAGGCTCATTTGAAGTAATGAATCCTCATGTGATCCTTTGGGTGGTTGTTGTAATACCTTTTGCTATTATTTCTCTTATTGGTATTGTAGTTTCGTACATGTCTACCTCTTCTATTGCCCAATCCACGTCTTCCTCCTCCTTATTATGTTCTTCCATTGAACCAAAACTTTTTTAGTGGTGTGGTTTGACTTGTTATAGTTGGCACAAGACTGAAGTTCTTTTCCCTTAGTATTGTCTTGTTTTTCTCATTTCATCTTTTCTTTCCATTGGCTTTTGACTGCATAATTGGCTTGGGAAACTTCTTCATCATCATACACCTTCTTCTTCCCTTTATTCTTCTTGTCCTTCTTATCTATATAAAGAGTAAAGTTGTAGAGTTACCTTGGAAAACATTACCTTCCTCTATTTTGTTTTTTGATTAGTGATTGAAGATTTGTCCAAGAAATTTGTTGAAATCACGTTTTTACACATCCATAATGAGGTCATAGGCAACCATGAATGATCACCACCGCCTACCAGTCCTAATAATATATAGGATCGGCCTCATAATACCTTTGTCTTCAATCAGCTCTCCAACTGATGCTAATTTATTTGCAACCTCCTTAACTTTGGTAACAAAATCTATGATTTTTTGCTTAGGTTTCTTCATCACTTGATTGAATTCATTCCACAAGTGATTCTTCCTAGCCTTTGTGCTAGTAGAGAAGAATGTCCTAAGTGCATCCCAAGTTTCTTATGATGTACTAGAATGTTTAATATGTAGAAGCAAGAAATCATAGATAGATTTTAGGATGTAAGTCCTTTCTTGAGCATCTCTTGCACACCATAATCTCAGGTTCTGAGTTTCATCTTGTGTAGTTCCTCCTTTCGAACATGGTATACGAATGACTTCATCAGCTTTTACTATTCCATAGAGGTTTCTTCCTTGTAAGTAGGCTTGCATTTTGAATTACCAAACAACATAGTTTTTCCTCTCAATCTTCTTGATCATGGAGCGAAATCCAACAACCATTTTCAAGAACAAATCTCTAATACCATTGAAGTTTCTTGAAAGGAAGAGGATGAAAGAAACCTTTTGCCTTCATTAATGAAGTTTGGTTTAGATAATTAGCATTTTATGACTTGGAAGCTTTGACTCACCTTATAAGCTTCAATTTAATGCAATGTGTTGATATATTTAGGTAGTGATGTGTGTGAACACACTAGGACTGTGGGGGCGCTTCTTTCCCTCTTTGGGAGGTTTTTTCCCTCAGCTTGTATATATGCCTATTGCCCTAACGGGTTATGCTACATATCTTTGTACATTCTAGTGGTAATACATTTAGTATTGTGTATTGTGCTCCAAGCTTCTTTTTCTTCCTTGTGATATTTGCATGCTTCCATAGACATCAAAGTCCAACAATTAGTATCAGAGTAGGTTGCCACTTCATCTTGGATGTCGTAAACATCCCTCTGATCATAGTCTCAAAATTGCATGGAATTTGTTGAGCATACTCAAAGTGATTAAGAGTTCAAAACTGCTTCGCTTTGTCGTGCTGAAATTGTGATCTCAACTCGATTCGGCCTCCGAATGCACTAGTCTAGTGCTTGTGCAAGCAATTTTGTCTCTTTGTGCCAAAGATATATACAGGTTTCAGTTCGCCAATATAAGCATCTCAAAGTCTGGCACACATTTAGAAGAACTCGATAGGGTAGTTTTTTTGAACTTTTTGAGATATAGTCATTTTTCTACATCAAGATATTTTAATCGATGGCCATGGCTAAAAGTAGTTATGTATTCAGCATGTTGGCTATTGAGGATAAGTTGGATGGTACCAATTACCCATTATGGGCTTATATGATGCGTCATGTATTAGTTGCAAAAGGACTATGGAATATTGTGCAGGTGTTGAAAAACATCCTATTACACCTACAACCACAGTTGCTGAAGGTGATGCAGATAGCGTTGAAGATGATGGTATTCTTCATGTTCGTGTTCATGCTACAATTCTTGGTGCACCTACTGTAGACAAATTTTGTTAGGATGCTAGAGATGCTCAGGCACATGCATTGCCTTGTCTATCAAATGTGCCATTATTCCTCATATTTGCTCTTGCGGAATAGCTAAGGACGCTTGAGATACACTTACAACTTTATACTAGAATAGCTAAGGATGCTAAAGAGGCAAGGAAGAAAGAGGCTTGAATGGTTGTTGAAGAGGACTCTACACCCAAAATAGAGTCTGCTAACCTTGTGCAGAACAAAGAATGGGCATTTACCACTTTTTGTAGTATGATCCATCTTCTCATGAACAATGTATGTCTGTAGTAGACTCACGTGTTTGGTACTTTGATAGTAGTGCATCCAAACATATAACCTTGTAGCATAGTTTCTTCACTTCACTCAAGCCTGCCCCTACAAGGAATACTATCACATGCGCCAACAACTCCTCTTATCCTATCATGGGAGTTGGTAAGATCATTCCCACTAGTGGTGATGATAGTTCTTTTACATTGTTGAATTCTTTATGTGTGCTAGGGATCAAGAATCAATTTTGGCTTTAGCCAAGATTGTCTTGGTTGTGTAATTTTTGATGACTAATGTACAATTTGTGATCTGTCAAATGGTGATGTCCTTATTGCTTTTGGCCTTTCATGTCATGGGTTGTATAAGTTCATAGACTATGAAAAATTTGTGAATGATTCATCATGTGCAGTACATGATTCTCGGGCTTTGGAAGATGCAAAGCTTTGGCATACATGCTTTGGTCATCTCAATTTTGCTAGTTTGCTACACCTGTAGAAATCTAAAATGGTGTCCTCTTTGCCCAAACTTGAGGCACCTAGTAAAACATGTGTGTGATGGCTTTATTTTGGGAGAAATGCAACATTCCTCATTCCCAAAAGATGGTTCAGGTTGAGCTACTCAAAAATTGTAGTTTGTTCACATTGATGTTTATGGTCCTATGCAGACACCCTCTTTTCAAAACTATCCTTACTTCGTGACTTTCATTAATGATTTTCCCAGGCATGCATGGGTATATCTATTGAAATCAAAGTCTGAAGTTTTTATGTGCTTCAAACACTTTCTGGTTTCGGTTGTGAGCATGTAAAATGGGCACCCTCCATTCTGATGGAAGGGGGGGGGGAGGTATATGTCTTCTGATTTTAATGCATTTTTGAATGAACATAACATAAAACATCACTGTACAGTGCCATATACACCTTAACAGAATGGAGTTGCTGAATAGAAGAACAGATCACTAATGGAGATGGCGAGGTGCATGGTCAAGAGTGAGGCTTTACCACATAGTTTTTGGATTGAGGCTGTTATGTGTGCAACATATGTACTTAATAGGTGTCACACTAGGATTTATTGTATGAATCATGTCACACGTATTTTATTATTTAATGCATTAAGTTCAAAGCTATTGTAGAAAAAGAATGTGATAGGTATGTCAAGTTTTTAAGGAAAGATAGACAGGGAGAATATTTCTTCGTTGAATTCTTGGATTTATTGGAGTTAAATTACATCAAGACAAAGGTTAAGCACATACACACCATAACAAAATGGCATAAAAAAGGGAGAATAGGTATCTTTTAGAATGTGCTAGGGCTATGATGAATGAAATATAAAAGCCTATTTCCTATTAGTTTGATGCCAAATCACTCTAATATACATATTGAATATATAGATGATAGAGAACCTTATAGAAGCTTGGTATAATAGGAAAATAGATGTGTTGTAGGTAAGAGTGTCTGGATGTACATTCTATGTGGTGATTCCAATTGAATTAAGAAGAAACATCGACCATAGAGTAGAGAGATATGTGTTTATAGGATATATAGGTGAACAGAAAGGTTATTTGTAATTCACATTAGGTATCCTTTAGATGCAACTCCAATCAGAAAATGTTGAAGGGAGAAAGAGTTTGGTTACTAGAAATCATTGAAATCACCTACTCCTACTTTAAGACTTCCTACACTTCACACACACACAATAACAAGGAAAAGAGATGGGAAAGGGGTAGAAAACACCTTTAGATAGACATTCCACACCTTAATCACATAGAAAGGCTAAAGAAAAAGAAGGCATGGAAACAAGAAGATTATGAAAAACAATCTTTACAAAGGGGTGACAAGTGAATTATATACATGTGCCCTAAAGTTTTTCCTTTCATACAAGAGAGTCACACTTTCTCATTAAATCTCTAAGCTCCTACTATTGTACAAAAGTATTCATTGCAAGAAATAAGGAAACAAAAGATATAGGTTGAAGATATTCAACAAACGTGTGGATGAAAACAAAGAATTTTCAAGGGGAAATTGAAGCATCGACAACAAAATCAAGTAAGGTGACAAATAGCCTACGATTCTTGAGTGCTTCCTTGACCAGTGGTCCCCTTCACCTCATGAAATATAAATAGAAAAATAAAAGCATGAGCAAAGAGGAGAATAAGTTGGAAAGTGGGGAGGTGGACAACAAGCCTCAATTGGTCACTGTTGAGGAAATGTCATGAGTTTGTTGCATGAGTTGTCAACAATAGAAATGAATGGATTGCAAGAATGCAATAGACACTAGTTGTATTCTAAGTTGGGCCACTCATTGGGAGTCATCTATGTTGGTGCATTTTACCCAAGCCTACATGCTTGATATGCTTGATATTATGATCATTTGTAAGTCACATGTTTAGTCATGTGAATGCCTCTTGTAAAAGAGTACATTTTATCTCTTGTAATTGTGAAAAAGAAAAAGGAAAAGGATGGCTTACCTCATCCACGATGTAAAAGCAAAGTTGTGGCTCTAACTACCTAAAACCATGGATTTTTGAGCTGAGGGAATATCTCCTAACTTTGGGGATCACTATTAGGTGGAGCCATTCGAATTCGAATTCAAAACTCCCTCCAAGAATAGCTATAAAAAGAGCAAGAAGGAAGAGGTGATTAGCAAGCCTTGTATGTGACCACTTCATGTCATTTTGTAGAGAGTGAAGAGCTTAATCCATAGCTCTATCATTCTACTCCGATTGTGCAAATATTCATTGCCAATGTGGTTGTAATCATATGTGAATCTATACATTTATCATTATCTACTTCTCTGTTTCTACTATACTCACTCAGAGTAGTAACTTCAGAAGGTCATATCTCGAGTTCTACTAAACATTTTTCCGTGTTTTAACATGCGTTGAATAGATCTTAATGTCTAGTTTCTGATAGAAATTGGCATTGTCATTGTATTGTTAGTTTGGGAGATATCTGCATTTTACTACTCACTGGTCTATCTCTATAGAGCCCTGAGAATGGTCCTTTTTCTCAGTGCTTAGTCCATTATTTGAAGTGTTTTAACTTGGATTAGGAAGCTCTCTAAGTATATTTTCTATGTCCAAAAGGAAGTTATCTAATTCCTACCAGGTTGAGAGCACTGTTGAGTTTTCCCAGCAGGTGTATGTCCAAAAAAAGCAAGTTTTGGGAGCTAGTCATTTCGCAACTAGTCTCTCTTGACTTAAACTTTTGGGATACATGTTCCAAAGTACTTGGCTGATATTTTGGTGGATTTAGGAAGCTCAAAGGGTCTACTAATCAACTCTGAAGTCTCAGTTGGCTGGTGTGAAGCCGGTTGTAGCAGTACCAACTCATCTTCGGATTGCATCCACCACCTCTCTTCACAGTGCTATCAGAATAGTCAAGCAACATGGGAGATGGATTTCCATCAACAATTGACAAATTGGATCAAAACAAATGCTCGGCATGGTCTCTAAGGATGGAGGCTTACCTTCAAGGGGGGGATCTATATGGATTCATATCTGAAGATGAAGCAATGCCAACCATGAGGAACAAAGGGCAACCATCACATGAAGAATTGGAAGGACTTTCAAATTGGTGTTCGAACGATGCACTTGCAAGGTCCTATATTCTAAAATCAATGTCTCATTTTCTTTTACCTCATGTCAAGGGATGCAAGACATCAAGAGAGACCTGGAATGCACTTGCTTCTTTCTTCTCTTCCAACACTCGAGCAAGGAAGAACCAATTGTGGATGGAGTTCACAACAATGAAGAAATGCCCGAAGCAAAGTGTGACTGATTATGTCACAAAGATGAAGGAGATTTCCGACCAACTTGGAAGCATTGGAGAGGTAATTGAAAAGGAGCAAATCATTAGAGAAATCATAAATGGAATCAAAGCAGACGACAAGTGGGAGTCATTCACAACAGCCATGGATTTATACATGGATATGCATGTACCCGACCTCAACACACTCATGGGCCAACTCTTCACTCATGAAGAAAAGATTAGCAAAGGTGGTGAATCCTCAAGAGGTAATCAAACTTTTGATTTATATTCTGATAAAGCTAAGGTCAAGGAAAAGTCAAAGAATAGCTCAATGAAGATGAAGGTAGCTCTTTCCAAGCAAACTTTGCAGGTAGAGGAAGAGCTAGAGGAAGAGACAGAGGTGGAAAGTAAGGCAGGGCGAGATTCCAGTCATCTCAACCTTGCAATATATGTGGCTTATCTAATCATACTATTGAAGAATATTTGAGGAACCGGAGGAACTTAAGAGGAAGAGGATTCAATAGAGGTGGCTATGGATCAAATAGAGGCAAGTACAATGGAGGCTACAACAACAACTACTACAACAACAACTACTACAACAACAATTACAACAACAACAACTATCAAAGTGGCCATAGAGGAAGGAGAGACTACAATAACTATGCAGAGGACCAAAGTCAAGAAGATTCATTATTGATTATGAATCTATCAGTGAAGAAGTGTAAGGATGATGATCACATATTTTACATTGATTGGGGATGCTCAAACCATGTAGCAAGAAATGTGGCTTTACTTTCTGATTTGGAAGATCCTCATAACAAGCATGAAGTGCAGACAGGAGATGACACAAAGCACTGAGTGGAGAAGATAGGTAATGTGAAGACATGAGATGGGAATATGAACCTCTTAAGCAAAGTCTTGTATGTCCCTAAAATTACCAAAAATTTAATAAGTGTTGGACAGATTGTTGAAAAGGGATTGTAGTTTAGATTCAACTGATTTGGAGCATATGTTGAAGCCCCAAGGCAAGACTTTAGAAGGATTGCCAGAGGCATTAAAAGGGAAGTCACTACAAGGTATACACCTGAACTCAATGGTTGATGGAGAGTGTTAATCTCAAAAAGAACAAGCTACTCTTGAAGTTAGAGCACCTCTATATCAATAGTAACTCAAACCCTTTACCAATTTGGAGGATCAATACTTAATTTCCAAAATCTTGAACAAAATGTGAAGAAGATGACTACACAGAAAGTCTGCTGCACATAACTCTCTCATTGACTTATCAAAGGTGCAAAGTTTTTGAAAACAATTTCCACAAGATGTCACCTATAGGTTGTGCACCTCCTTCAAGTTAAATCATTAATCAATAGATCTTGAGAAATGATCTCAACAAATCACCTATGTCTAAAACTGTTCTTCTGAGAAGTCCATTCAGACACTTGTAACTTCTAACACTTGGTTCTCTCAATCTAGAACCCGTTTATGCAAATGCTTTTATCCATAGATGGCTTACCTTCCAACTTAAATTTTGACTCCTCATTTATGCAAAACTTTAAACTGTGCACTGAGAAATGATCACTTCTTTGACCATCGAGATTGCGCCTGTTTTAAAAGACACTTGACATTTTCTCACATATGAATGTTCCTATTCATAATTCTCACAGCCTGATCACACTTAGAAGTTGAAAAGTTTTATAGAGGTCAAGCAACTATATACTTAGACTTGTACAAAAGCATTTCACAAAAGATTCAACACAGAAGGAGAATACTCAGAAAAGATCGGGTGCAACATTTTTCATTTCTGAGAAATTTTACATCTGAGTAATGAGAGAGATCCTACTCACTTCTAAAGTGTCTAATGACATCTAATTCTCCTCAAATCTTGTTCATACATAATCTCTCCTATTTGCCCCAACATTTTCTTTGTATATATAGGCAAATATTTACAAGTTCATGACCTTACAAAAGTATAAGTGAACTATCTCTGAATTAATGTACATATGTGTACACATCTTCATCTTCTGGATATGCACTTCCTTCATGCTTCATAACTTGATCTTTCCTTCAGTCCTTGACTTCAATTCTTCATCAAAACTTCAATTGTTGATTGTCTTGCACCAACAACTCCCCTCAATCATCAATTGAAGTTTTCTCTATCTTCTTTATACCTGCCAAGTCTTTGAATCTCCATTAGGAAAAAAAGGTGAACCCTGCATGGGCCTTGTAAGGATCCCTAATTTTTAGGGATTAAGCCTAATTTTGTTGTTGTCTAAGGGGACAAAGTGCATTTAATAGGGCACGTTTTAGTAGGCTGGAGTAGACTTTTTTTAAGGCTTACTAGGCTCCTCTCTCTCTTCTATTAGAGAGAGAGAAAGGGAATCTACTTTCCACATCATCAAACTCGAGCATGTATGGGAATAAAAAAATATTTTTCTTTTCAAAGTCTCAATTTCAGTGTTTATTTACTTGAAAGGGCTCATTTTTTAATATATATGTCAGAAGTGACTTTTTTTTTAGTTTAGTTTTTAATTTTCCTTTTGGAGAATTAATATTTTTAAAATCCCTCCAAAAGTAGAGTGCCACATCATCAAATCCGTAACTACTCTTCACCCAAAAAATGACTTTTTCAAAATTTCATCATTTTTGGCTATTCTCAGTGGAAAAACACACTGTGACCCATCCACATCCAAGAAAACAAAATTTTCCTGAGAAAATCATGCTCTAGCATCTCTTCCAAACAAATTTCTGGTCTCTTTCTCAGTATTGTTTAATTGCTGGAAAAGATGGTGTTGACACCTATTACAAAACTCACATTAGGACGTCCTCATGCCCCAGCATCAACAAGTATCCATGTTCTTGTGCCCAGAGAGTTTGCTCCAAATACAGAGTGCAACAATGATGTGAATTCTCAAAATGAGCGTCGTGAAGCTAGAGAAAAGAATATCACTACAACATATGAGGGGCATACCGACGTTGCATATACCGACGGTCATAGTCGGTGTCGGTATAGCCCTCGAAAAATCTGACTAAGAGATACCGACGGTCAAGTGACCGTCGGTATGACCGTTTTAAACGGATCATCGGTGTGGCCCACAGCCGCCGGTATAAACGTCGGTATACGCGTCGGTATGAGCGTCAGTATAAGCGTCGGTAATTTACTGGCATCTACCGACGCATATACCGACGTCCATACTGGCGCCTATACCGGCGGTGAATTTTTAAACATACTGCGAACCCGAGAGCAAAACTTCACATTTCTGCACGTGTTTGAGTACTGTCGGTCTACTGTCGAACTCGCGTGCGCGAACCTACATTGTCTTGTGCACACACACACACCGATCTCTCTCTCTACACACACACACTCTCTCTCGGCTTAGCTCTCACATCTTGGTAAGTGCTGCGCGTATTGTTAGCATTTGTGTTTCTGCATGCTTTAGGGTTTCTAATTTCTCTTTTCGTTGATTTTGCAGAAGTTCGTTGGCGTCGATTGTTTGGAATTGGACGAGAGACGACCTACATTACGCTTTGACGACAACGATTCAAAGAGAGACATACTTGTAAGTGATTCTTTTATTCGCTATTGATAGAGAGAGAAGGAGAGAGAGAGAGAGAGAGAGAGAGAGAGAGAGAAACAAAGAGAGAGAGAAGAGAAAGGAAGATACATATTAATTTACACATGCATACATACACACATACATGTACACACATGCATGCTTACATACACACACCTATACACACATGCATGCTTACATACACACACACATATACACATATGCATGCATACACACACACATAAATTTACACACATGCATACATACACACACATGCATTCACACATATATACACACACATATATACACACACATATATACACATATGCATACATACACATACACACACACATATACACACATACATACACACACGCATATATACACACATATACACACATGCATGCATACATACACACACATATACCGGCATGCATGCATACACACATATATACACCCATGCATACATACACACATATACACACATGCATGTATACATACACACACATGTATACACATGCATACACATACACACACATACACATACATGCATGCATACATACACACACGTACACACACATGCACACACATGCATGCCTACATACACACACATACACATACACACACATGTATACATACACACACACATGTACACATGCATACATACACACACATATATACACACATGCATACATACACACATATAATCCTATTTTTAGTTTTGAAGTTTTTGTTTTACATCAAATATATAAAAATAGGATTAGGGTTTTAGGGTTAAATATTTAAGATTAGGGTTTTAGGGTTTTAAATAAGATTAGGGTTTTAGGGTTAAATATTTAAGATTAGGGTTTTAGGGTTTTAGGTCTAGATATTTAAGATTAAGGTTTTAGGGTTTAGTATTTCAGATTTAAGTCTAAGTCTTTCTGATTAGGGTTTTAGGATTTTAATACGTAGATAACATATATACACAAACACACAGATACATATAATACATACATACATGTAGATACACATGCATACAAAAATATACATATTTTAGATTTAAATCTTTAAGATTAGGGTTTTAGGGTTATAACACCTACATAACATATATGCACACATACACATACACATCTAATACATATATACATGTATATACACATGTATACAGAAATATACATATTTTAGGTCTAGATATTTAAGATTAGGGTTTTAGGGTTTAGTATTTCAGATTTAAATTTAAGTCTTTCTGATTAGGGTTTTAGGAATTTAATACGTAGATAACATATATACACAAACACACATATACATATAATACATACATACATGTAGATACACATGCATACAAAAATATACATATTTTAGATTTAAATCTTTAATATTAGGGTTTTAGGGTTATAACACCTACATAATATATATGCACACATACACATACACATGTAATACATATATACATGTATATACACATGTATATAGAAATATACATATTTTAGGTCTAGATATTTAAGATTAGGGTTTTAGGGTTTAGTATTTTAGATTTAAGTCTAAGTCTTTCTGATTAGGATTTTAGGATTTTAATACGTAGATAACATATATACACAAGCACACATATACATATAATACATACATACATGTAGATACACATGCATACAAAAATATACATATTTTAGATTTAAATCTTTAAGATTAGGGTTTTAGGGTTATAACACCTACATAAGATATATGCACACACACACATGCACATGTAATACTTATATACATGTATATACACATGTATACAGAAATATACATATTTTAGGTCTAAATATTTAAGATTGGGGTTTTAGGGTTTAGTATTTTAGATTTAAGTCTAAGTCTTTCTGATTGGGGTTTTAGGATTTTAATACGTAGATTACATATATACACAAACACACATATACATATAATACATACATACATGTAGATACACATGCATACAAAAATATACATATTTTAGATTTAAATCTTTAAGATTAGGGTTTTAGGTTTATAACACCTACATAAGATATATGCACACATACACATGCACATGTAATACATATATACATGTATACAGAAATATACATATTTTAGGTCTACATATTTAAGATTAGGGTTTTAGGGTTTAGTATTTCAGATCTAGAATTTTAAGATTAGGGTTTTAATTAAATATATATAATTAAATATATATAATTAAATATATATAATTAAATATATATAATTAAATATATAAAATTAAATATATAAAAATAGGATTACGTAAGGAAAAAAAATCTGAATATATAAATAAACTTATATATAAAATAAAATAATTATATACATAAATAAATATAAAAAGAACTAGTGTTTTAAATAATCTAATTAAATATATAAAATTAAATATATAAAAATAGGATTACGTTGTCGGAAGGATTTCCTCACTTTAATTGTCATAAGGAAAAATAAAAAATATTTTTCTTTAAAGTCGGTTAAATGATATCTCTCTCTCATATTTTTTAATGTACTGATTTAAAATGACTAATGTTATCTCTTGGGTACCTGCAGATAAAAGAGGAAAATATGTTCTGAATAGAGATGGAGGATTAATTGAACCCTTACTTAGGCTCTTCATTTTTATGTTCATTTCTAAATAATTTATGTGTATTCATAATTATATAAAGACAATTATGTGCCTATGTATGTGTATGTGAATGTAGGGTTTATGCTTTAAATAATGTGTTTGCATATGCATACTTAATATATTTATTTGTGTGCTCCTATGTTTAAGTATTTATGAATTATTATCTAACTAAGCATGAATATAAATATGGAGTTCCATAAATGTATGTGAGTACATTTAAACCTATTAATAGTTTAGTTTCTCATAAGTGATCATTTATGTGCATATATGTTAATATGATTTTATGTGTGCCAATGTGTTTAAGTCTATAAGGTTTTATGAGATTACTCTATGTGATTAGACTTATACTACATGGATTTTATATATATCTCTTCATATGTGCTAACCTAAAGTATCTACATTTATATTTGACCTAAGAATATTGTATATATATATATATAAGTTTAAATATATATATATATATATATATATATATATATATATATATATATATATATATATAGAGAGAGAGAGAGAGAGAGAGATATGTGTTTAATACATTTGGATTAATAATGTATTTATATATTTAAATGTAATCTATATCATATGATGTTTAATATTTTCTTTAGTATTTATTAAATTTATATGTAATATAATTAATAACGAAAATAATATGTTAACTAAAACTCTAGTCTCCTTTGAGTTAGTTAGAGTTCATTTAAGTATGCATGTATTGAGTGTTAGTTAAAGTAAATGCATAACTTCACTAAACTCAAAGAATGACTGCGTACGACGTTCTCTCTGAAAGGTATATATATGTAAACTTATGTATTTTTTTCGGTTAATATTACTTTTGCAGGTACGTGATCTGAATTTGAAGAGAGAGAGAGAGGGAGAGAGAAAGAGAGAGAGAGAGAGAATCTATTGCTCCTTCCCCTCCTCCCTGTTCCGACTCTGCGCAAGCAGAGAGAGAGTTTTTCTAGACCCTCCTTCCAGAAGCAAATGGTAGTGATGTGCGCAAGTAGGTCGACATCTCAGATATTAGGGGAAGAGAGAGTTTGTTCATTTTTATTATCCCCTCGTCCTGATTATATTGATATAGATCAACAATTTCTTTCTCTCAAGTGTGGAGGCACAACACAGAAAGAAGAGAGAAAAGGAGAGAGTGAGAATGAGACTGTGCTATGTCTCATTTTTCTGCTCCCTCTCTCTTTGACAAAGAAGCTATAATCGATTTGGGTTCCCTCAACATCTCTGATGGCTGTAAACGAAGGGAGTCTGCTCGATATCTGTATAAACGTAGAACCATTGTGCATGTATCAGAGGTAGAGAGGCTGCTTGTGTAGAAGATATGCAGAGATCGACTGTTATGTGTAGAAGATATGCAGAGATCGACTGTTATGTGTAGAAGATAAGCAGAGATCGATTGTTATGTGTGTATGTGGGAGAGAAATAGAAAGACAGAGAGAGGGGGAGAGAGTCATCTATGCCCTTTTCCTCAACTCTCGTGACCATGATCTTGTGAATTTTAAATGTCTGGATTAATGATGTGTTGGTTCCTATATGCATTGTTTGTCATGTGCGGCACAAATAGCTACACTAATTTGAATGAAAGCATGACTCCTGCATCGAGTGACTATATAGGGGGCACCGATAGATACCACTATTATAAGCACACACGTGACAATGACAGGAATGTAATGACAAAAGTAAGGTTAATCAGTGGTGTCGCTTCAGATCAGAGTTTGTTAAGATCCTTGCCTCCCTAGCAGAAGAGTTCACATATTTTGTAGGCCGTCTTTCAAAGATTCATAAGAGCTAGGATTGGATTCTGCATGGATGAGTAGTCCACTCTAGTTCTTTGCATGTTGCATCATAAGGCCATGGCTGCTTCTTGCTTGTTCGCGTTTTCATTTGAGGTTGATTCTTGCGACGTACTTTCGCATGGAATATCATCGTGTTTATCTCCTTCGATTCGATGTGTGTCAATATGCAGCTCGATTGCACCACAATGCCTCCATCCCACCCCTCTACCTCGTACGAAGATTAGAATGCGCACATGATGTTCAATAGGTGGAGTGACGACATGAAAGATGTTGACAAGGAGCTGGTGACAAGCTTGGTGTGCTCGATATTTATTCCAAATGGTGTGGGCCACGAGCGAAAGACCCCTTGGCTGTAGAGCTTGACAAAGCAAAAGAGTGGCAGATGCACGGAGAGAGAGAGAGAGATTTCTTTCGCATCTATTTTTTTGTCTTCTTTCTTTCAAAAACCTTTGTGAGTGTGTCATTAATCAATCTAGGATTCTTATCCTTGTCAATACCTGTAGCACAATATGAGTTTGATATGTAGCATTAGCCACAAAAGAAAACTTCATAATATTAACATTGTTTGTCTATGATACTACTTTTAAGAACAGAAATATGATTTTTCATATCCCATATTATGATTATCTTTAAGATACATCTGCTATAAACATATTTGAAATGCTCCTACCCTCTTTATTTTTTGGCAAGCAGATTTCCTCATCCAAGTGGAAGGAATGATTTGTTAATTGTGACAATCAAGATTGTTTAGTTAACCATTCGGGAAGTAAAGTTAATATCGTATGTGAAAGTGGCGTTGATTTATGTTATGAAGGGGTAAATATGGATTTTTGTACTTTGATACCTCCAAGTTCTAACCTTAAAAACCATCTTTTGGAAAATAAAGAGGATCGTCTATATTTCATTCATGCATTTATGAATAATATATGTTTTGCATGTTAGCATGTATGAATGTATGTTAATAAGTGTAGTGCATGTGTATGCATGTGCATGATAAGAAATGTATACATGTATGATTGTATATGTGCATGTATATATATGTGTCTTTTGCATTTGCATATGAATGAGCATGATTAGCATAAATGTATGCATGAGTAATCAATAATGCTTTGCATGAGTGAGAGAAATTAGTATATACGTATATGTTTATATTGTATACATATAAGTTAGGATACATATGCATGAAAGATAGGAAGTTAAAAGTTTATGTATACATGCGTTAGTATAGGTTTAAGTTATAATGTAAAATTATTAAATGAGTGTTTTATGTTTACTAAAATCATACTTATCGGTTAATATTACTTCTACAGATCATTGAAGAGATTACAAAGGAGGATACGAGAAAACAAGCATACGGGATCACAAAAATACAACATTTGAAGATTGTTTATTAAGTTGTTTAGAATTAGCTATTAAGAGAATTGTATTAGCACTTATGATAAACTTTTGTATAGGCTTATTGTATAGGCTTAAATAAGATTGATTTTGAAATTCTTCATACTGCTTCTCTGAAAATTAATTGAGATCTTTACTTTTTTATTTCATATGTCTAAAGAATCAGGATCTACAAGTAGTTCTAAACTACTATCTTCAAACGATTCTGATATTAAGAATCAAGAATTAGAAAACTTAATAGTAGGAACATTGCTTCCGTCTTCAATTGATAGTTCAAATAATAACGAAAATATAGAAGTTGAAATTATTAAAGATAAAGTAGTTAACGAAACTTTACACACGTTAGATTACGATCATCTTCTTTCTAGAATTTTACCTTTAATTACCATAGTTTTGCCAGAACCGGAGGACAAGAAAGACTTATTCTCACCTAATTTAGTTAGAAAACCTAACTCAAATCAAATTGAGAACGAAGAAGTTGACTTTGTTAAAGATAAAATTACAAACGAGAACTCAGTTTTGTCTTATCAATTATAAGCTATAGAAAATTATAGAAACGCTCGTCCTTACGGTCCTTAGTCTAAATAATTAGTTCTTAATTTGCACTCCCATATATTAGAAACATATAGGTTTTTATCACACCTAAACTGAAAAATCAACCAAAGGCCCTAGGCATACTTAGAAGCACCCTGCGTGCAGTCACATGGTTAGGTTAGCATGATTCTTTTAGATGAACGTCAGCCTCCCTTCACACCCCTCTACGACAGCTTTGGTGAACCTGACGTGAAGCATGAGGATAGTGTGTCTAGGACTTATGTTACATTTTCAGTTTTTATTTAAATCCCTAATTTCATTTTTTTCTTGTATGCAGGAAATTTGAAGATTGAAGCTGTGACAAAACCGTGGAAGAAGGATTTCCAACTGGTGGAGCTTCGTCGTTTGAAAACCCCCCCCTCAACGTTCAAGAGAATCAAGATATATTCATAGTCATTTTAGTTTTGTGTTTAAGATTGTTTTAACGTTCACTTTCGAACCTCTTCAACAAAAATATCATCAAGTAAGGTGTTTATTTTAAGTTCTTTATTTTTAGTTTACACACATCACTTTAAACGAAAGTTGTTTTCATCTGCACGTAGGATCTAAGCACCTTCATATTAGCATTAAAGAATACTTGAATCTTTCTTTTGTATCTAGGAAATATAATTTTTACTTAAAGCATTTAAATATTTGCATTTTTAGGAAAAGCCATTATTTTTGCATCATTAAAAAGAAAAGATTTAAGTTTTGAAAAAGAAAAATTGTTTGTTTTATTGCATAAAAAGAACGCTTATAGCATAAAAATAGTTTAAATTTAGGTTTCTTTTTAACTTATAGTTAATGCTTTTATTTTTTTCAAAGAAATTAATTTTAAAGAAATTAATAGTAAACTAAAAGACTTAAATCAAGAAAAACTATTTTATAAAAATTACCTTATTAAAAAAAACCCTTTAAAATTGAAAAAGAGTAAATATAAGAGATAAGTCATAATTTAGGGTTTAGAAATTAAAATTATTTTAGAAAAAGAAGATTAGAATTAGTAAAGCCTAGGACTAGGGTAAAGCCATCCCTAGCTTTATCAACTAGTGATAGATTTAGACAATTTAGAGAGCAATTAGATCCGGCTATTAGGGAACTTCTTCTCTATTCGAAGCGTTATCAAGAACGCAAAATGGAGGAGATGTTTAGGAACATGATGATAGAAAAGCAAGGGACACGTACAGTCCAAGCTATTAAGAAAAAGGAAAATTTACCGGATTAAACATTACAGAATACCTGGATGCATTTGAGGAGCAAGTGCAAATCCAGGGATTACCTGAAGATGTGCTAGCTAAATACTTTGGATGTGTTGTTTCTAGTTCAATTCTCGAATCTATTCAAGAGCATGCTGAAAAAACATGGGAGGAATTTAGAAAGGAACTTCATAAAATGTTCTACCTCGAAGATTTTAGCCAGCACAATCGTGAAGGATTTCTGCGTTGGTTAAACACTGTTAAGAGTAATGAGTCTTTAACTCATCTTCACGATGAGTTTATGAGATGTCTCGCTCAACTTCCCGAAGATGATAGAAATGCTATTAATCCAGATGTAATTATATATTTTCTTAAGATACTTAATCCAGAAGATAGGGCTGAAATCGAAAGACGAATAGAGGAGCCGAGAAAAAGGTATGGGCTAACTGATGACTGGGAGAAAGTCAAAAAAGAGATAGAAGCTGTTGCTCAAATGAAGCAAAGGCAAACAATTTTATATTCTAGACCTAATGCTTCTCAGCCTAGAGAGACTCCTGCTATAAGGCAAGTTGACATGCCAATGCCTGCTACTATACCTACGGCTAATAATTCAGCAGCCACTAAAGCTCCCATAGAATTTCAATTGGATATTCTATGTAAACAGATGGAGAATGTCGTGAACATGTAGGCATCTCTTTCAAAAGAGGTTGCTAATTTAAATAAACAAGTTTACTCCATGAGCTTTAATGATCCAGGGGCTAGCAGTAGTGGTGCAGGGCAAGCTCTGACTAATCAACAAGTTATGCCTCAGTATGTTCCACCTCAACCAGTCTTTCAGCCGGCACCACAACAAGCTCCTCAGTTTGCTGTACAGCCACCCTTTCAAAGAAATAATGAGAAAAGAGGGACTAGTGGGAAGCGTTGTGTTTGGTGCGATAGTCAGGAGCACGCATCATTTGCTTGTGAAGAATTAAAAAGTGCTAAGGCGAATCAATTAGTTGTGGAAATAGATAGACGATTGTGTGACTTATGGTCACGTCTTCCTTTGTCCGTCAATTGGGGCAAAGGCGGAATGAAAAAGCTTTATGAAAATTTAACAGTATCAGATGCAACTGCCAGTACTTCGGCTGCAAGACTAGAGCCGGTCGAGGATAGGCCTTCTTCAATGCCTAGTCAAAATCCATATTAAATAGAGGCACTGGTACGAGCTAGAGACGAGATAATGTACAAGACCGCATGGAAATCTCCTGTAGATCAATCCTCTATCTTTTCTCACATTGCTAATGTTGAGGAAAAACGGAGACGAGAAGATCAACAGGATGATGTAGAAGAAGGTGATAGGAGGGTAACTAGGAGACAAACGAGAGAAGATGAAAAGAAAACTGATAAAAAAGTTCAGTTTGATGAATCAAATTTATCTCAAGAAGAGAAGAGGAAAATGATAAAGGAAGGCAAAAAGCCGACCTATGAAAATGTTCAATCGCAAGAAGAACAGAAGAAATTGGAAACCTCTAAACCTGAAAATAAAGAGGATCAAAAGCAAAATGAAGAGAAAGGGAAGAAAAAGGGTAGAAGAGCTCCACGTGCTATTATGATTTCTGAGCTCGAAAAGAAAAATGATGCTAGGGAGATTTTAAATGACATTCTTCTAAAAAGTCAAGTAACGATGTCACTTGAGCAAGTGTTTTCCATAGCGAAACCGGAGTTCAAGGACAGTTTTATTCGGCTTATTAGAAGAAGACGCTTTCCTTTGCCATAAGACGAGGACATGCAAGACGTGGCAGAAGAAACCCTAGCTATGAATGATGCAGTTACATTAAGTGAAAGTGACTATGAGGATGATGAAGAATTTACAACGGGTAGTGTAAATAGAAATTTTCTAGGACCTATACAACCTGATGAAGAAATGTTAAAAAGTGAAAGTAAATACAATTCTACCTTCTGGGCATGAGGCACACCGGAAGTGAAGATTAGAATAGGGGATGAGAAAGATTCTTGTTTAGCTTTGGCTCTCATTGACTCGGGGTCAGAGATAAATGTGATTTCAAAAAAGTTCTTTGACAAATTTAGGTGGCCAATTGATAAAGAGCACGGTTGGCGGATGAGAACAACTGACAATGGCTCTGGCATTTTGTTGGGTGCATGTGTGAATGTGCGTATTATGATAGGTGGTGTTCGAGAAGATTTTCACTTCTTCGTTCAAGATAATTGCTCATATGAAGTGATTCTTGGACAGCCATTTATAGCTGAAATGAGAATGGAAACAAAAGCAATGAACGACGGATCAGCGTATGCAAGAATTCGATCCAAATCAGGGATGGATTCTTTGCAAGTTATGACGGTTCGCCCAAACCATACTAGAAATAGAAAGAGCTTAAGAAGAAATCCCATTGACACGATCAGTCATGTTTGTGATGATCCACTGGCTGTAAGAGAATATGGAGCGTACTATGATCAAAATTTTTGTTAGACTCCACTATTGAGCGAGACAATAGTGGACGTTGTTTTGATGTCTCGCCTATCAATGAACATAAATTTGAAAATTATCTAATTTGTACTCCTACAACTAGTTTGCATTATATTACTAAAGAAAACCTTACAAAAACATTTAGAAAACAAATTGAAAAATATTTCAGAAAAACTGGATTAATTTCAAGTGACGAGAAAATTGAGAGTATAATTGAATTATCAAAAAGTTCCACTCTATTAGAAGAGCTAGAAAGTGTTTTCTCATGAAAATTTTGAATCAAATATGATAATTCTTAACTCTATTCAAGAGTATGAGATTATTAGTGAATTTATCCTAGAACATGAAGTTAGCATAGAAACTAAATACAAAACTGTAGAAAAGAAAATAAAGCCTGTAGCTCAACCCTTACCCAAAGATAGTCATGACATACTTCGTCGAGTATCAAATGATCCTATTCTTAGAGATCGAACTAAGATAGGTCACATATTTACTGATGAGAGTAAGAAAAATATTAAATTCGGTGATGAATTTCTTTCTCAAATTGAAAAAGATCAGTTTACCAAGATGATTGTTCGTCATGGTAAAGCTTTTTCTTTGTTCCCACATGAGATAGGATGTGCAGACCCAAAGTTAGTAGCTCCGATGATTATTTTCACAGTACCACATATTCCTTGGAATCTTCGTCCGATTCCAGTTCCAAAGGCTCATTTACCTGAGCTAATGAGACTGTTAAAGGAGAAGATTGCCATGAGAATCTTGGAACCATCCTCAACACCATACTCTAATAGGTGGTTCACGGTAGCAAAAAAGAGTGGGAAGCTACGCTTTATTCAGGATTTGCAGCCTGTGAGAAAAGTCACTATTAGGAATGTAAAAACGGGTCCCATTGTAGATGAGTTTGCCGAGGCATTTGCAAGTCACTCCATCTATTCAATGGGAGACCTGTATTCAGGGTATGATCAGTTTCAATTAGCAATTGAGAGTCAAGATGTGACCACGATGAAGACTCCTTTGGGTTTAGTACGTATGTGTACTTTACCACAAGGAGCCACGAATTCTGTGGCACACATGATGAATGCTATGAATCTGGTCCTACATGACTTTATCCCAAAAGTGATGATGCCTTTTATTGATGATATTCCAATAAAGGGGTGTGTGGAAAAAGAAAAGGATGAAAGTTTAGATTCATCTGGTTGCAGAAAGTTTGTTTCTAACCATATTTCAGATTGTGAAAAGATATTTGAAAGATTTGAAGAGGTTGGACTAACTTTCTCCCTAGTGAAATCAACTTTTGGTGTTAATGAAGTGCTAATAGTTGGGCATTTATGTGGCCATTATGGTCGTAGACCCTATCCAGCAAAAGTTGATGCCATTAGTAGGATTTCTGAGAGATGTCACAATGTAAGTGAAGTAAGGAGATTCCTAGGTGCATGTGTTTTCTATGTCATCTGGATCCCTCACTTTGCTCATGTAACAAATCCGCTTTATGATTTATTGAGAAAAAGAAAGAAATTCTTTTGGACTGATGAGCATTCTAGAACAATGAGGCGTCTAAAGCAATTGCTTATCAATGCTCCTGTTTTGAAACGTATTGACTATACAGGAAATAAGCCTGTAATCCTAACTGTTGACACTAGTCCTATTGGTATAAGCTGGGTCATTGGGCAGGATGATGAGGAGGAGCAAAGGTATGCAGTTCGCTTTGGAGCGAAGATTCTTCATGATACTCAAAAGAATTACCCGCAAATTAAGAGAGAACTATGGGGATTAGTTACAGCTTTAAAAATTGATAAAGAATACTTTATAGGAGCTAATGTAATAGTAGAGACCGATTGTCTTCCATTAATAGGTTTAATAGCTAATTGTTCATCTCCAGATATAGCTATGCTACGATGGATAGCCTATATTAAATTCATTAATCCTGCTTTTGTACATATAGCCGGTAAACATAACATTGTCGCTGATATGCTTTCAAGAGCAAAATTTGACAATGATATTGAAGCATTAAATAATCATATTAATTTAATAAATTATGAAACATCTACCTATGTGTATGAGAGATTTAGAGAATGTGATTATGAAGGAGAGTGGCGAGATATAGGAAACTATCTGAGTTCATTTCAGCCTTCCCCAAGCTGGTCTTCAAATCGATTCCGGAACATCAGGAAGAAGTCTTTCAACTTCTTCTTGAAAGATAAATATCTTTGGAGACATGCTAGAGCAAAGGTTCGAAACTCTCAAAGAGTACTAGGTTTGAAGGTTTTTCAAGTGCAAGTTATGCATGAGATGCACGAAAGCCTTTGGGTTGGTCATAAAGGCTTTGTAGCTACATATGAGAAGATTAGGGAAAGCTACTGGTGGCCAAGGATGTATGTAACTGTTAAAGAACTTGTGAACACTTGTAGTACGTGCCAGTTACACTCCTCTGTCAAGCATAGAGATCCCCTTCACCCGACCTATCCACCTTGTATTCATTACAAGTGGGTAGTTGACCTTGTGACCATGCCTAAAAGCAATGATGGCATGAGATATATTGTTCTTGCACGAGAGGATTTGACAAACCACGTCGAAGGTAGAGCGCTTCGTTCCAATACTACTTATAATGTATGCGTATTCCTTTTGGAAGAAGTATTATCCAGATTTGGATATATAGAAAAAGTAGTAGCGGATAGAGGTGAGTTAGATGCGAGAGAGGCGAGAGAATTCTTTGCACAACATGGGATTCCATTGTCTCTTACGACTGCTTATAACCCAGAAGCGAATGGTAAAATAGAACGAGGTCATCCTTCCATAGTGAAGGCTATTTCGAAAGCTTGCCATGGAGATATTGGTCAATGGCCAAAATATCTCCCATTTGCTCTTTGGGCTGATCGCATGACATACACGAGAACAACTGGTTTTATGCCAGCTGAACTCATGTACTGTCAAAAACCATCATTTCCCATTCATACTCAGATAATTAATTGGATGAATTTAAGTTGGAAAGATAACATTTCAAGAGAAGAGTTATTAGCACTTAGAATTAAGCAATTAAAACAAGGAAATGAAAATCTTAAAGAAGCAATTAAAAAATTAAAAACATCTAGATTAAAAAATAAGTTATATTTTGATAAGAAACATAGACTAAGACCGCAACCAATAGAAAGTGGTGAATGGGTGCTTGTATATGATAGTACGTTTGATACTCAATACGATGCACGTCGGAAACTAACTAAACATTGGTTCGGACCTTATGTTGTTGTTTCAGTTTATGAAACAGGTACATATAAATTACGTGAATTTGATGGTTCTGTGTTAAGAAATTTGATTGCAGGAAAAAGAATCAAGCTCTTTAGAAGAAGAGAAAGAAATAAATTTGAATTGGACGAAGACTTCTTGGAAAACGACGATAAAGAAGAATAAAAATGATCAGGTGAAAGAGTTCTAAACTTTACTTATTTATTAGTTGTTAATATGATTTTTTATTGATGTATTTCATGTGTAGATGTGTACATCCTTCTGATAGGAAATGAAGATTTTCAAAATTATGAAACAATGAATTTAAAACTGAAGTAGGGATGTGTATGAATAAAAGATAAGAATTAGAGACCCTATGGCTTTCATAAGGATAGGAGAGGGAACACTTGACTTGCGATTCCTAGTAGATGTAAGTTTATTTTATATAGGTAGACTTCCTTAACTTCCAAACCATTTAGCTAATGAGATCCTAGTTCCCACTTTAGCATTCCTCTAGAACCTCTGCTCTGATAAGGGGTTAAGCCTTCCCCTTCTAACAAAAAAGTTGCGAAGAAAGAAAAAAGAGAGATGCATAAAGCAGTACATTAATGGTTGCTCCATTATGAGAAATAAAGAAAAAAAAAAGATAACAAAAAGAAAAATCAAAAAAGAAAAAGAAAAAGAAAAGAAAAGAAAAAAGTTATCATAATTCAGTTGTGGTCTCGAAACCACTTTTGAAATTCTATACGGGCAATATGAGGCGGATTTATGCTAGAGAGGAATTAGTTAGATGCATCTTATGGCGAGTGGCTAGGGAATCAGGGATATACCATTTATACAAAATATTTATTACTTTTGAACGGGTTAATAGAAGAGCAAGTACCACAACTGTCTCCTTGATTTCTATGGGACTTTCTAAAACTTGTTTTCAATTTCATGCATTGAACGAAAACGTTTATGATTCAAGTTTGCATAATTTTAATAGGTTTTTCTTGACTATCAAAAGATGTACTTACCTTTAGGAGCATATTTCATATAAGTTTGAAAATAATCTAATAAACATTTTTTCAAAAGAATTTGATACTGCTTTCCTATTGAACTGCAGGTTGGCCCATCGAGGGCGATGTACAGGTTTGGTGGGGGCAGATGTCGGAAGGATTTCCTCACTTTAATTATCAAAAGGAAAAATAAAAAATATTTTGCTTTAAAGTCGGTTAAATGATATCTCTCTCTCATATTTTTTAATGTACTGATTTAAAATGACTAATGTTATCTCTTGGGTACCTGCAGATAAAAGAGGAAAATATGTTCTGAATAGAGATGGAGGATTAATTGAACCCTTACTTAGGCTCTTCATTTATTATGTTCATTTCTAAATAATTTATGTGTATTCATAATTATATAAAGACAATTATGTGCCTATGTATGTGTATGTGAATGTAGGGTTTATGCTTTAAATAATGTGTTTGCATATGCATACTTAATATATTTATTTGTGTGCTCCTATGTTTAAGTATTTATGAATTATTATCTAACTAAGCATGAATATAAATATGGAGTTCCATAAATGTATGTGAGTACATTTAAACCTATTATTAGTTTAGTTTCTCATAAGTGATCATTTATGTGCATATATGTTAATATGATTTTATGTGTGCCAATGTGTTTAAGTCTATAAGGTTTTATGAGATTACTCTATGTGATTAAACTTATACTACATGGATTTTATATATATCTCTTCATATGTGCTAACCTAAAGTGTCTACATTTATATTTGACCTAAGAATATTATATATATATATATATAAGTTTAAATATATATATACATATATATATATATATATATATATATATATATATATGTGTGTGTGTGTGTGTGTTTAATACATTTGGATTAATAATGTATTTATATATTTAAATGTAATCTATATCATATGATGTTTAATATTTTCTTTAGTATTTATTAAATTTATATGTAATATAATTAATAATGAAAATAATACGTTAACTGAAACTCTAGTCTCCTTTGAGTTAGTTAGAGTTCATTTAAGTATGCATGTATTGAGTGTTAGTTAAACTTCACTAAACTCAAAGAATGACTGCGTACGACGTTCACTCTGAAAGGTATATATATGTAAACTTATGTATTTTTTTTCGGTTAATATTACTTCTGTAGGTACGTGATCTGAATTTGAAGAGAGAGAGAGAGGGAGAGAGAAAGAGAGAGAGAGAGAGAATCTATTGCTCCTTCCCCTCCTCCATGTTCCGACTCTGCGCAAGCAGAGAGAGAGTTTTTCTACACCCTCCTTCCAGAAGCAAACGATAGTGATGTGCGCAAGTAGGTCGACATCTCAGATATTAGGGGAAGAGAGAGTTTGTTCGTTTTCATTATCCCCTCGTCCTGATTATATTGATATAGATCAACAATTTCTTTCTCTCAAGTGTGGAGGCACAACACAGAAAGAAGAGAGAAAAGGAGAGAGTGAGAATGAGACTGTGCTATGTCTCATTTTTCTGCTCCCTCTCTCTTTGACAAAGAAGCTATAATCGATTTGCGCTCCCTCAACATCTCTGATGGCTGTAAACGAAGGGAGTCTGCTCGATATCTATATAAACGTAGAACCATTGTGCATGTATCAGAGGTAGAGAGGCCGCTTGTGTAGAAGATATGCAGAGATCGACTGTTATGTGTAGAAGATATGCAGAGATCGACTGTTATGTGTAGAAGATAAGTAGAGATCGATTTTTATGTGTGTATGTGGGAGAGAAATAGAAAGACAGAGAGAGGGGGAGAGAGTCATCTATGCCCTTTTCCTCAACTCTCCTGACCATGATCTTGCGAATTTTAAATGTCTGTCATGTGCGGCACAAATAGCTACACTAATTTGAATGAAAGCATGACTCCTGCATCGAGTGACTATACAGGGGGCACCGATAGATACCACTATTATAAGCACACACGTGACAATGACAGGAATGTAATGACAGAAGTAAGGTTAATCAGTGGTGTCGCTTCAGATCGGAGTTTGTTAAGATCCTTGCCTCCCTAGCAGAAGAGTTCACATATTCTGTAGGCCGTCTTTCAAAGATTCATAAGAGCTAGGATTGGATTCTGCATGGATGAGTAGTCCACTCTAGTTCTTTGCATGTTGCATCATAAGGCCATGGCTGCTTCTTGCTTGTTCGCGTTTTCATTCGAGGTTGATTCTTGCGACATACTTTCGCATGGAATATCATTGTGTTTATCTCCTTCGATTCGATGTGCGTCAATATGCAGCTCGATTGCATCACAATGCCTCCATCCCACCCCTATACCTCGTACAAAGATTAGAATGCGCACATGATGTTTAATAGGTGGAGTGACTACATGAAAGATGTTGACAAGGAGCTGGTGACAAGCTTGGTGTGCTCGATATTTATTCCAAATGGTGTGGGCCACGAGCGAAAGACCCCTTGGCTGTAGAGCTTGACAAAGCAAAAGAGTGGCAGATGCACGGAGAGAGAGAGAGAGATTTCTTTCGCATCTATTTTTTTTTTCTTCTTTCTTTCAAAAACCTTTGTGAGTGTGTCATTAAACTTTGATTGCATTAACTTTTTTTTGTTTTCATATCAATCTAGGATTCTTATCCTTGTCAATACCTGTAGCACAATATGAGTTTGATATGTAGCATTAGCCACAAAAGAAAACTTCATAATATTAGCATTGTTTGTCTATGATACTACTTTTAAGTACAAAAATATGATTTTTCATATCCCATATTATGATTATCTTTAAGATACATCAGCTATAAACATATTTGAAATGCTCCTACCCTCTTTATTTTTTGGCAAGCAGATTTCCTCATCCAAGTGGAAGGAATGATTTGTTAATTGTGACAATCAAGATTGTTTAATTAACCATTCGGGAAGTAAAGTTAATATCGTATGTGAAAGTGGCGTTGATTTATGTTATGAAGGGGTAAATATGGATTATTGTACTTTGATACCTCCAAGTTCTAACCTTAAAAACCATCTTTTGGAAAATAAAGAGGATCGTCTATATTTCATTCATGCATTTATGAATAATATATGTTTGGCATGTTAGCATGTATGAATGTATGTTAATAAGTGTAGTGCATGTGTATGCATGTGCATGATAAGAAATGTATACATGTATGATTGTATATGTGCATGTATATATATGTGTCTTTTGCATATGCATATGAATGAGCATGATTAGCATAAATGTATGCATGAGTAATCAATAATGCTTTGTATGAGTGAGAGAAATTAGTATATACGTATATGTTTATATTGTATACATATGAGTTAGGATACATATGCATGAAAGATAGGAAGTTAAAAGTTTATGTATACATGCGTTAGTATAGGTTTAAGTTATAATGTAAAATTATTAAATGAGTGTTTTATGTTTACTAAAAGCATACTTATCGGTTAATATTACTTCTGCAGATCATTGAAGAGATTACAAAGGAGGATACGAGAAAACAAGCATACAGGGTCACAAAAATACAACATTTGAAGATTGTTTATTAAGTTGTATAGAATTATCTATTAAGAGAATTGTATTAGCACTTATGATAAACTTTTGTATAGGCTTATTGTATAGGCTTAAATAAGATTTATTTTGAAATTCTTCATACTGTTTCTCTGAAAATTAATTGAGATCTTTACTTTTTTATTTCATATGTCTAAAGAATCAGGATCTACAAGTAGTTCTAAACTAGTATCTTCAAACAATTCTGATATTAAGAATCAAGAATTAGAAAACTTAATAATAGGAACATTGCTTCCATCTTCAATTGATAGTTCAAATAATAACGAAAATATAGAAGTTGAAATTATTAAACATAAAGTAGTTAACCAAACTTTACACACGTTAGATTACGATCGTCTTCGTTCTAGAATTTTACCTTTAATTACCATAGTTTTCCAGAACCGGAGGACAAGAAAGACTTATTCCCACCTAATTTAGTTAGAAAACCTAACTCAAATCAAATTGAGAACGAAGAAGTTGACTTTGTTAAAGATAAAATTACAAACGAGAACTTAGTTTTGTCTTATCAATTAGAACCTATAGAAAATTATAGAAACGCTCGTCCTTACGGTCCTTAGTCTAAATAATTAGTTCTTAATTTGCACTCCCATATATTAGAAACATATAGGTTTTTATCACACCTAAACTGAAAAATCAACTGAAGGCCCTAGGCCTACTTAGAAGCACCCTGCGTGCAGTCACACGGTTAGGTTAGCGTATTCCTATAGATGAACCTCAGCGTCCCTTCACACCCCTCTACGACAACGTAAGGAAAAAAAAAAATCTGAATATATAAATAAATATATATATAAAATAAGATAATTATATACATAAATAAATATAAAAAGAACTAGTGTTTTAAATAATTTATATAAATTTATATAATTAAAATATATAAAATTAAATATATAAAAATAGGATTACGTAAGGAAAAGAAATCTGAATATATGAATAAATATATATATAAAATAAGATAATTATATACATAAATAAATATAAAAAGAACTAGTGTTTTAAATAATTTAATTAAATATATCTAATTAAATATATAAAATTAAATATATAAAAATAGGATTACGTAAGGAAAAAAATTTGAATATATGAATAAATATATATATAAAATAAGATAATTATATACATAAATAAATATAAAAAGAACTAGTGTTTTAAATAATTTAATTAAAGATTTATAATTAAATATATAAAATTAAATATATAAAAATAGGATTACCTAAGAAAAAAAATCTGAAAATATAATAAATATATATATAAAATAAGATAATTATATACATAAATAAATATAAAAAGAACTAGTGTTTTAAATTATTTAATGAAATATATATAATTTATATAATTAAGTAAAGAAAAAATCTGAATATATAAATAAATATATAAATACACAAACACACATACTTATATACCTATCTATATTCACATATACATACATATACACATATATATATACATGCATACATATATATACATGTTTTAGTTCTAGGTCATTTGGATTAGGGTTTTAGGGTTTTAACACGTACATAACATATATACACACATACACATACACATATAATACATATATACATGTATATACATATGTGTATAGAAATATACATAATTTAGGTCTAGATCTTTAAAATTAGGGTTTCAGGGTTTAGGCATACATATAACTTAATTAAGAGGAAAAAAAATCTGAATAAATAAATAAATATATATATAAAATAGGATCAATCAAGAAAAAATCCGAATATATAGATAAAATAGGATAGCTATATAGATTAGGGTTTTAAAACTAGGATTTTAAGTTTTTTTAGGTATTTAAGTATTTAGGTCTTTAAGAGTTAGATTTCTAGGTTTAATAAAAAAACAAATTCTCTAAAATGCTCTAAAATGTCCATATTGTAGCAGATGGCTTCTTTGGATCTTGAAGAGAGAATGGCATGTCCTTGCACACAGTGCAAGTATCAAATTTATCGGAAACGACGGATTTGTACTACACATGTTAGAGAGTATGGATCCTTTGATAGGATTCGACTGGAAAGCCTACGCTATCATTCGCATGGTCCCCCAGGTGAGCAGATTGAGTACTTTGTTTTTGACGTGAAATGGTTCAAAGTAGTCACCTCTGGAAGAAACACAACAGTGAGACGAGATAAGAGCGGTTTGCTTCAAGTCGACTCCACAAGATTATGGACAGATGAAAGGGATACATTTGTACTTCCCGAACACTGTGAGCAAGTTGTTTTTATACCAGATTCAAAAGACCTAGAGTGGCTATTTGTTTTACAAGTCGCTCCACGTAGTAGAAAAATTTTTAAAAATGCAGATGTAGAAGAAAGTCCATCTCTAGTGGACTCAGAGATTCATTCGATAGTTGAGGAGGAAGAGATCATTGTTCGAGAAGAAGAGGTCATTGAAGAAGAGGTCATTGTTCGAGAAGACGAAGCAATAGACGATGATCAGGAGGAAACCAGCATAGCAAGCGATTTAGAAGCCATCAATTTAGAGATAGATATTCTAGGTGCATCGGATCTTCAAGAGGATGCTAGAATAGAGGACTTTTGAATAAAAGACTTGTACGTACTAATTTTTGGTTTTTTTTTTGTTTATTCCCTATATTATTTTTCTTATCGCATGCTAATTATTTGAGTTCTTTTATTACAGAGCACGATGGGAGACAGTCTTCCAGTTACTCCATAGTCCATGACTGAGGAGAAGTTTTTGGAGTTCATCTCTCAGGTTCCTCCTGCGTATATGGCCGCTGCATCAAAGTATTGGATCGCTCGTGGTAGCACTCCTCCCGGCCTCACTCCTGGCGGCCTTACTCCTGCCGGCCTCACTCCCGCTGGCCTCACTTCCACCGGTGTCACTCCCGCCGGTGTCACTCCTACCAGTGTCACTCTTGAGGGTGGTGCTACTCCCGTAGGAGGTATGCCTCCTAGCTTTCTGACTCCACCAGGATCATCTTTGCAGCCATCTCCTACTGGATCTACTAGTAGACATGTGCGTTCGACACCTCAGCGCGATACAGGGTCTGGCCCGTCTCGTAGATCGAGTTCACGCTCTAGAGCAGGAGGTTCTAGGAGTGGATCTACAGGTAGGTCTAGAGGCGGACGAGGCGGTTGTTGTGGAGGCAGTGCAACGGACGTTGTGTCACCCGCTTCTACTCCTAGGACGAGTACCTCAGATGTAGGTACGCCACATAGTACACCACACAGTACACCACGTACACCTTGGGGTCCTCATGACCATGATGACTCCAAGGTGTATAGTATCCGAGATGGAGCTCCGGTGATGGATGCGGCTGGCAAAGCAATGCGTGCACGCATACGACAGCTTTGCTCCATCCAGTTTGGACACTCCATCATGCTGAAACGGAGTGAACAAGATAAAGATCGGAAGAATTACATTACACAGACGATTTACCAGGAGTTCCGACCAGCCGATGGATAGTCGATTGTCAGTTCAGAGTGGATTCTGCATACCGCACGTGAGGTCATGTCGCATCGACGATCCGAGGCTCGTGATGCATTCAGAGAAGGCTTACCAAAGCCTATGTGGTTAGATGCTGAGGAGTGGGACATGATTCGTGATGAGCAGCAGCAGACTCCTGATCAATATCACCAGCAGCGAAATGCCGCAGCCACACGTCTAGACACGATTGGACCGTCACATTTGGGCAGCGGCAGATATGACACGATGCGTCATGAGTTTGTAAGTATCATTTCATTTATTGAATTTATTTGTGTTAAATTTCTCATATATATTTCTCTAATCTTTTTATATTTGTTTCAAGAGCAGGCAATGGGTCATCCTCCAACACGAATGGAGGAGTCTTATGGATATAGTCATGGGTTGACTACACTATTGCAGGACTTGGAGGGATGCGGTGTGGTAGTTTCATGGGAGCGTTTGCGATGAGGTAATTAATTTATAAACTTGGTTTTTACTTGTTTGTAATTTTCATGTGAATTTATCTCATTCCATTAATGTTCTTTGTTGCAGGATTGTTGATATGGAATGTTCTTTGCATGTGTATGGCAGTGGAAGACCAATATTTTGTATTTGATTTTTATATGGCAATACATTGCTTTGCCACATTTTGTAAAAGCGTCATATATGACAGTGGTTTGCCACACTCTTGTACATGCTTCATTATTGAAATATATAACTTCTTTTGTACATGGTTCATTGTTCATTCTGATTATCGATCTCTTTTGTGTACAATAATACTCTGTTTCATGAAATCATATTTCGGTTGTCATTAGAGTACACATCTCATGTACTCGGTTTTTTTTGGGCAGGGTGTATTGTCTTTTGTTCAGCAACATCATGGTAATGTTGTTGTAGCAAAAGACAAAACATTCTGCCCAAAAACAATTTTGCAGGTATGGTCATCGGTATAAGCGACGGTACTCCCAGTAGTGTCATCGGAATAATCATCGGTACACCCAGGAGGCGATGCAGTAGAAGCCGATTACCGACGCATATACCGACGTTTATACCGACGCATATACTGACGCATATACCGACGCTTTTATTGATGTCTACACCGATGCCTATACCGACTCTTTGGTACCGACGCGGAAACCGACCTTTACACCGACGTCGCGGCATTATACCCTCCTGATCCAATGTCTTCTTACCATCCAACATTCCATAACCTCTCAACTTTAGTTCAGTTCATCGGTGCCGGTAAAGCTGGGCTCTTAGGTTATTGTCAACAATTATCTACACATTCAACTGTCATTACTAAGTATTGGATTCAACAATATCAACTAAATAATACAAAAACACTGTCCAACACTTGAGAGAGAGACTCCACTTGGGATGCGACGTAGGAGACGATCATTAACATCCTTTGACTCTCTTTCAATTGGTGGTGGAGCACGCAAACGATGAGTTTTTGCGATAAGGTTTGGCTTGTATTTGTTTCTGTTTTTGAAAGACTTATATATATATATATATATATATATATATATATATATATATATATATATATATATATATATATATATATATATATATATATATATATATATATATATATATATATATATATATATATATATATATATATATATTCTTGTTATGTAGGTCATTCGTTGAAGATGTTAGTGCGTCATCAACAACAGAGGATCAATTCAAGTTATTAAATTCTTGTTTGACCAAAAAACAGGTGGTTAGTATTTTGGAGTCACGAATAGGAAAACTTATCAAGAAGCAAATGATTATAAAAGATTTCACAAAAAAGTTAGAAGATATTATCACTCCTAGAGACGTGCAGATGGTATGTGATGAAGCAAGAATTAGTACTAAAGGATACAATGCATTGTACAATGCTCAATGGCGGGCTACAAGAACACGACAGGGTTCATCATGGAAGTGAAGTCATTTAATACATTCATGGCATTTTCTGAATAATTCATAAGGTTTGCTACACACTAATCTCTTGTTTGCAATTTTTTAAGGTAATTTTTAATTTTTTAACTATTTTTTGTCCATTCATATGTGAACAGAACCTTTTTAAGTGAAACATTATAAAAGGAGACTCATTGTCTCATTTCAACATTCTAGCACTATAGAGGATGGCACGAACAAAGCAAACTTCAAGGAAGGATCCCATTAACTTTCCTACCTATGTGCAAGGCACTTAGAAGCCACCATGGATGAATCACCACAAAAGGCAACGTAGTGTCTCACACTCTGCATCCCATCGCGAAACAAGTGGTGGTCATACCTTTGGGAGTGAACAGTTGCATGAACAAGTGGAACATGGGAAATCCAGGGAAGAGGCCGTAAATCAACCCCAATCACCACCATCATCATATGATGAGCCGCCATCACCAAAGAGACCAACAAAGACAAGGGTGAAGGAGTGTGCTCATAGACAGGTAGTTTCTGATGATGATTTTGATGAATCACATGAGGATATGTCTCAACAATGTTCACAATCAAGTGAGGAGAGTCAAACATTGCCACCATGGGGTAACAAAGAAATACCTACAAATCATAGGGTTACTGTAGCAGGAAAGACACTACCAACAGATCAGAAGGCCATACCCAATGATCAAGAGAGGGAGCAAAGCCAGCAACAACATCCTGAACAAGGAGAAAGCTCAAGACACGTGCAACGTAAGAAGAAAGTCTTTCAACCCCGTCGTAGACCACCCCAACCAAGACCACAGGAAAATGTCCAATGAAGACCACCACCACCACAAGCTAGAGCACCACAGTGAAGAAGAAGATATACGAAGGCATTTGCAGAGATAAGGCACTATCAAAAGACAGCTAAGCTTCTGATACCTAGAAGACCCTTTGTAAGGGTGGTTAAAGAAGATTTACAAAGGTATTGTGCAGGGTTAAGGATCCAAGCTCTAGCTTTAGAAGCTTTACAAGAGGCAGCTGAAGCATATTTGATATCAATGCTTGAGGATTCCAACATGTGCACCATCCATGCTAAGCGAGTCACTATACAACCGGACATACAGTTATCTAGGAGAATTAGGGGTGATCGTATCTAAGTTTTGTAACTGATCTCTATAGACAAGAGATTTTTTGTAAATATTGCCATTTTCAATGAAACATTAGCACCTGTCCTCTATTCTCTTTATAATCTCATTATTTACAATGAAACATGAGCAGTCATTTTACATTTCCATGTGTTTTCTTGTGATAATCTCTCATATATCAGTGATTGTTTTCTTATCTTGTCATTTTGATCTAGTGATAATATCCATCTAGTGAAATTTCGTTCTCCTTTAAGGTCACGTAGAGCATGTAGGGCATTGGGAGGCCAAATAAAGCCCTGTCACAGAAATGCGGGAGAAGGCCCTGCAAACATTTTGCAGGGCCTTCTCCCGCATTTGTATGGCAGGGCTTTATTTGGCCTCCCAATGCCCTACAAGACCTTAAATGAGAGTAAGAAGGTCCAAAAGAATGAGAGTAAAGAAGGATCATGAGGAGTAAAGCTATTTCATGAGGAGTGAACATGAACAAATTTTGACGTCCCTTTACCTTTGAAACATATGAGCAGAGCATTTTGAAACTTAGAACATTTGCATTCTTGAAATCACTCTCATGTAAGGTCACCTAGGGCATTTGCATTCTCGATAATATCCATCTAGTGAAATTTCTTTCTCATTTAATTTCATGTAGGGCATTGGGAGGCCAAATAAAGCCCTACCACAGAAACACGGGAGAAGGCCCTGCAAACGTTTTGCAGGGCCTTCTCCCACGTTTCTGTGGCAGGGCTTTATTTGGCCTCCCAATGCCCTACAAGACCTTAAATAAGAGTAAGAAGGTCCAAAAGAATGAAAGTAAAGAACCTCCCAATGCCTCCCAATGCCCTACATGACCTCAATACATCACATGCAGGTCCAAAAGAATTTTAGATAATATACTCAAAAAGAAAGACTTGAGACAATTGTAAATAAAGCAACGTGAAATTTTGATATTAATTCAATTGTTTACATCAATTGGCTTTGAGTTTCTCAATGAATCTCTTTCGATGCTCCAAAGCCATGGGTAGGGTGTAAGTCAAAATTGAGGTTGTTATTTAATCAACATTTCTAACTCTAGACCTAGAGATATACCTATTTGACCTAAGACCTTTCCACACAAGTTGGAACCTAAGGTTGTAGTTACAAGGGATTTCTTAACTAAAAATATACAATTACTCCCCTGTGTAATGGTTGATAAACAAAGCAATTTACTTAAGGCCTTTAGACACCATGTCATGAAGTGGCCCTGCAGATTGAACCCTTTATGGATAATTACAAAATGTCCTTTGGGAAGTTTCCCAATGTAGTTTGCAAGGGATGAGCCACCTCCACGAGCCACTCGATCACCTCCACTCCTTGCTGCAAACTTGTCGACTTCAATCACCTCCTACACAAAGTTTTATGATTAGTAGCTGCATGTGTTTGTAAGAATGAATGCCATGAATTGAAGATACTTACATCTTGAACTCTATCTTCTTCTTCTCCTCTCTCTTGAAGATGTACATTAATGCTGGAGTGGGACATCCCACTCTGCTCGATTACTGGTGAGGCGGGAACTTTTGATTCCAATATCCTTTCTTGTGCATTACTAAATTGTTCTTTTGTGATATGTTGATGTTCACTTGTAAGTATGTCATTGCAAACCAATTTTATTGTGTTGGCCACTGAGTCACCAAATGGCAAACACTTTTTCTCCAACAAGTCAAAGGTACTATCCAAAGGACCCTCTGACAAAGTACAAAACAAACTTACGCATTCATCTAGTCGTAGCCCAAATGCTTTCTCTACATCATGTAAAAACAAATAATCTTGTCCCTCAACAAGAACCACTGAAAAAGTTTCAATATCCACCTCTGGAATAGTTGCTTCTGGCTCCGAAGAGGTGGATGGCTTAGGCACTTCTTTCAACTTATCATCCACACCAAGAGGATAAGTTTTCTCAATAGCTTCTCTCTCTAATAGGAGATTCAAGGCTCTTGAGGTGGTTCCTTTTTATCCTCGACAAAACCACCTGTAAGAAGATGAGGGATCTCATGAGGAATTGGTTCTGGTTCCTCATTCACAAAGAAAATTGTGGCAGCAATGAATGAAACATATTTTGCACCCATCTTGCGTTTCTTATTCAATCTCCTTATAAGTTGCACAATTTCATCAAGAAGGTGCCCTGCTTCCTCTGCAATTACCTGGAACCGTTTCAATCCTTTTGCAAATGCCTCATCACCTTTGTGAACGTAGGTGAGAAGGTCACATGGAACCTATGTTCCATCATATGGTGGTATTTCGATGGAGAAATGCAATATATGAACTTGCATATATTGAAGTAGCTCCTTCAAGGCATCCGCATTCATTTGCACGGTTCCATGGAGGTCAGGAACCTTGGAGAGAAGATCATATAGGTCATGTTGACCTTTATAATTGGAATCCTCCAAAAATTCTAAAAACTTGTGGCGTGCACTCTTAGTAGGTACAGAGGTGGAAGCCATAGCTTGCAAATGCAAACTGCTCTAACACTCAATGTAGTTGCAAAAGTGAGAAATGAGGAGACAGGACTCCTATTTATAACTTTTCTAGAATTTTTAAGTGATGGGTCCCACTTTTTCATAGAAGTGACTTTTCCTTAAATTAAAACATAAGAGTCTTGGAAAGGAAAACTTTGACATTTGAGATCACATCAAAGAAAATAAACAATAAGAATGCTCTTTCAAGAAAAACGTTGAGAATGTATAGATACAAGTAGAATGTAGCCAAAATATCCTTGAAGCAAATGTGAAAAATTTTTCATTGCAAAAATAGGTTTGTTTACAGGTTTCACAGTATCTTTACAAAAAAGAGTTATGACTATGAAATTTTAGTTCCATCCATGCTCCAATCTGCAAGAACCTTGATTTTGTCTTCCAATCTCTTTCCAATCTGTGAACAATTCATAAAAGAGTAAAACATTTTCAACTCATGAACAATAAAGATATATATATATATATATATATATGTGTGTGTGTGTGTGTATATATATGGAATACAACTCTTACCTTGTTCCCTCGTATTCAAAATTTGAAATCATGAAGATCATCATATCCCATGATAAGTAAGTGCTCTCTCAAGTTGGCCAAGTTCCAATGTTGATTAACTAAAACCACCTCCATATCATTGTTTGGTAACTTCACATTAATTTCAAATGAAGCTTAAGATCCCTCCGAGCTTTGCAACGATCATAATAAAATCTGATGTACAATGAGGTGCGATGTTTTAAGTAGTGAAACCCTATACCTGTGTCACCAATTCTACAATGATATCTATCCCTTTTTGACAATCCTTCTACATAACCTCAGTTTTCCCTTGACAATCCTTCTATTGCTTCGTATGTAATATCTTTACATAGGAACATTGTAGGAGTTTCTACAAAAGGAATGCCTTGAAATATGAAAACAAAGCAATGGATTGGTAGAGTCCAATGAAGACCTATTGATCTAGACACTCGTGTGAATTTCAAAGAGTTATGTATGTCCGTCACCATTTTATGCTTGAAAGATGATATGGACCAAAAATCAGGTTTTGGCCACTCTAAACTAAGAAGAGAGTCAACTTTGATCATCTCCAACCTTCCATATTCACCATCTGTGGAAGGAACAATGTACTTGTGAGTGTAAAAGAAGATCCTTTCACGAATAAGTTTAGCAAGAGGTACATCTAGAAACACTAATGCCCCAATGTCTGCATGTAATGCTTTGAAAGTTCTTGTAAGACTATGAAGTGGTTGCTCTTCCACTAAACTAGAAGGAAATATGACTGCAGCAATGAAAAACATATGAGATGAGTAATTAAGACATTTAACACCATGAAGCATTGAAAAAATAGAAATACTCACAATGGATTGGATATCTAATTCTATTGGAGTTTTCTAACTTCATGGTTGAAACTGTGAATACATGTTGTACAATAGCAACCATCCCACCATGTGTTTGCTGCTTGAAGCCTAAGAGCTTACCTTTCCAATGAAGATCCAAATTTCCACGATCTCGAACACGATGAGGACCAAGTCCAGATGGCTACATGTACACCCATGCACCTTTGCAAAACTCTTGTGGTAGCCAACTTCCCTCCATTGTTTTGATGTTGTGGCACGTCATTGTGTGAACTTTGTCTTTTGGTCTCCTACACGCTCTGGAGCTTTCCATGGGAGTAAGAGTTGTTGTCATTGCTACAGAAGCTGGCATAATGGTAGGAGGAGAAACAACGCTTCTGGTGTATGGTATGGAGGGAATAGAGGTGAAAAATATGACTTTTTGGGTTTTGGGTATGAAAATGGGAGATTGAAGAGGGAAAATAGAGTTTTTTGAGTTATTTTGAAAAAAGTCACTTTTTTAGTTCAAAAACATGCACGGATTTTGAATTAGAAGTCAAAAATAGCACTTTTGACCCTGAAAAGTGATATGGAGGTCATTTAATGGTATTATGATGAGTTTTACAACTTTTAAAAAATTTTAAATTTGTGGGCCCAACCTGATTACGCTAATGCTGTAGCTTTGGTCCATCCAAGCTCTTGGTTAACATATCAGCTATCTGATCTTTTGTTGAAGTATGTATTACTTCAATCTCTTTATCCATCACCTTCTCTCTTAGAAAATGATACTAAATCTCAATGTGTTTGGTCTTGGCATGAAAAACAGGATTAGCAGCTAGATACAATGAGCTCATGTTATCTCCATGAATAGTGGGTATACTCTGAGTGATGGTAAAACTCTTCATAAGAGTCTTAAGCCATATCACTTCCTTTGCAGCTTTAACCATACCTTTGTACTCTGCTTCTGTAGATGACAAAGCAACTGTGTGTTGCTTCTTTGAACACCAAGAAATTCACTTCTCTCCCACATAACATAAGTATCCATAAGTTGATCTCCTATCATCAAGATTACCTGCCCAATCTGTATCACTATAGATCTTGATGTTTGTATCTGATGTAAAACCATAATACAAACCTTCTTTGAGTGTACCCTTAATGTACCTCAACACTCTTTGTCCTGCAATCCAATGTTCTTTCCTAGGACAATGCATGAATTGAGACAATACTCCAACTGCATATGACAAGTCAGGCCTAGTTAAAGTAGCATAGATTAGACTACCAACCAAACTTTGATATAGCTTCATGTCCTTGAACTCTTCTCCTCCATATCTGCTCAATTTGTGATTCACCTCCATTGGAGTAGGTGCTACCCTGCAATCATTCATCTTAAACTTGATCAACAAGTTTCTCAAATACCTTTCCTGAGTTACATACACTCCATGTTGAGTGTATGATATCTCCATTCCCAAAAAATATGACAAGTCTCCCAAGTCACTGATTTTGAACTCCTTCTCCATTTGCTTCGTTAGACTTTGAATGCCTTTCTCATCTATACCTGTAAGAGTTATATCATCAACATATATGCACATGTAAATAAACCCATGATCACTTGCTTTAACAAGCAAGCTACTATCTGCTTTAGATACTTGGAAACCAAGTTCTTTCAAGAACTTCACAAGTCTATAATTCCATGCCCTTGGGGCCTGCTTCAAACCATACAAAGCTATCTTGAGCTTGCATACATGATCTGGATGCCTTTCATCTCTGAATCCTTGTGGTTGCTCCATGAAAACATCATCTAAAATATAACAATTTAGAAAAGCATTCTTCAAATCTAGTTGACATAATTTCCAACCTTTACATGCAGCAATGGCTATGAGTGTCCTGATGGTTGTCATCTTTGCCACAGGACTATAGGTCTCATCATAATCTATACCATATGTCTGAGCAATCCCTTTCACAATAATTCTAGCTTTATACCTAGACACACTTCCATCTGCAAACCTCTTTGTCTTGTAGACCCATTTACATCCAATGATCTTCTGACTATTTGGTTTAGGAACCAAATCCCATGTGCCATTCTCCGTCAATGCATCATACTCTTCCTGCATAGCTTTCTCCCATTTTTCCTTACCATTTGCCTCTTCATATGTAGAAGGGTCTTCATCTGCCTTTATCATATCAGCATAATCTTTGGTAGCCAAAAAAGAAGTGTCATAGCTATAGCTTGTAGGTTGCCATTTGTGTCTTGATGACCTTCTAAGCTCTCCACTTCTTGAGGTTTCTGGTTCATCACACTCTAGATCAAATCTTGGCACTTCTTCAACTTCAACTTGTACTTCATTGTTCTCCTCTTCATGAAATATCTGAACCTTTGATTTACCTTTCTTTTGATTCACAACTTCTTCATCACCTGCATAAATATGGATTGTACCTGCATACCAAGTACCTTGCTCATCAAATGTAACATCCTTTGATACAAGGAATTGTTTTGTGGATGGACTCCATAACCTATATCCCATCTGCTTATCATCATATCCAATAAACACATACTTTTCAGCTTTAGGTTCCAATTTATGCCTCAATTGAGATGGTACATATGCATATGCCAAACATCCAAATACTTTGCAATGATCTAGAGTAGGTCTCTTACCCCACCATGCCTCATATGGTGTCATACCCTGCAAAGCTTTACATGGTAACCTATAAACCAAATATGTGGTTGTATTTACAGCTTCAGCCCACAAATAATTTGGGCAATTTTTGTCCTTCATCATGGATCTTGCAAACTCAACAAGAGTTCTATTCCTCCTTTCTACTACACCATTTTGTTGAGGAGAGTACCTGCAAGTAATTTCCCTTTTTATACCTGCATTCCACAAGTAATCACTAAAATCATTAGAGAAATACTCTCCCCCTCCATCTGACCTTAGTCTCTTCAACTTTTGACCTGTAATTCTCTCTGCATACACATGATAATGTTTGAATGTATTGAATACCTCTGACTTATCTTTGATCACATAGATATGATCCATCTCGTAGCATCATCAACATAAATCACATAATACCTTGATTTATTGATACTGAAATCCTTTGATGGTCCCCACACATGTGTGTGTACCAATTCAAGCTTCTCTGAATACATAAAACCATGCTTGGAATGAGATTTCTTATGAGCCTTACCTAATTGACATGCCTCACATCTGTATGTCATATGTTGACCTGCAATATTAGGCAATCCAAGCACTGAACCATTATTAACCATATCTTTGATACCTCTTTCATTGAAATGTCCAAGCCTCTTGTGCCAAAGATCTAACTCAGAGATCTTATTTCCTCCATAAGTGAACAAAGCATGACCAACATTACCTTGGATTTTCAATGTGAACAATCTTCCTTCTTTCTTCCCTGAAACAATTTGTTTATACCCATTGCTAGGGTCTTCCACAAACACTCTTTCATTAGTGAACCTAACTTCATAACCTTTTTCAACAATTTGTCCTACACTTATCAAATTCTTTGGAATTGTAGGAACATAAAAAACCTTACTCAAGAGAGTAATACCATCCTTGGCCTTCACTGATCCAATTGACTTCACATTATGCTTTGTATTGTCACCCGGTTGAACTACATGATTAGTTACCTTATTCTCCAAATCAGTCATCAAAGCTATGTTACCACTCAGGTGATTGCTACACCCTGAGTCAATGTAGAAGACTCTTTGTTCTTGAGTTTGCGTTTCACAAGTTGCATTCATTATCAATGTTGAATCCTCCTTCTGATCTGAAGCATAATTGTAGTAGGTATTGTTGTATTGTTGACTTTGAAATCCTCTACCTGCATTTCTTCCAAAGTAACCTCTACTACCTCTTTGATTTCTTCCAGCTCTTCCTCTTGAATTAAATTCTAATTATATCCATCATTACTCTGAGTATTATGCCAACAATCATTAGTTGAGTGTTTTGTCTTACCACAAATCCAGCAAGCTTTGACTCCATCTTTATTACTCCTGCCTCTTCCTCTACCTTTGCCACCTCCTCTTCCTCTTAGGAAGTTAGCTTGGCTAGTAGTACCTTCATCTTCATTTGCTTGTTGCTTCCCTTTGATATTCTTCTTCTTCTCCTTTGAATACATTGCATGACCTGTACTTTTATCACTTTCTCCTTTGACATCTTGCTCAAAGGTTAGCATGTGTCCTAACAACTGATTTAGATCAGGAGTAAAATGATCTAGTGATAATTCAGTAGACAAAATGAATGGCTTCCATTTATCATCACCTCTCAAACCTCTAAGGATTTGCCTTACCAATTTATCCTCCTCAGTATCTTCATCAACTGCTCCTAATGCATCTGCAATGTCCTTCATCCTTGTTACATAATCTGAGATGGATTCAGAGGCCTTCTTCTTGAATGTGGTAAACTCTGCCCACAAGGATGCCTTCCTTGAGTTTGTGGTGTTTTGGAAATGCTCTTCCAAAGCATTCCATATATCACTTGCACTTTCAAGACCCCTAATGTGAGATAGCAAGTAGTCATAAACTCCCTTGTAGATAATGCTCCTGGCTTGAGCATCTCTCTTCATCCAAGTCTTCAAATCTGATAATTCCTCCCTAGTTGGTACACTAGGATCTCTGAACTGAGGCTTTTCTTCTTCACCTATGATATAACTTATCAAGTCTTTGCTCATAAGATGAGCTTCGATCCTCATTGACCATGCTGGATAGTTCTCTCTATCCAACTTCTGTATCTGAAGAGAATCTCCCATCCTTTCTTCACCTGTGGATTGAATTCTTCAAACTTTATGAGTAATAGATGTACCTTTACTTCGAATGATACTCCTTTTGTCTTCCTTGATGTCATATGGCCTCCTTCTCAAGTTTTTCTCTCAAGCTTTCACCTTTTGAATCAGCATGTTAACCTCCAAAAGAACAAGCTACTCTTGAAGTTAGAGCACCTCTATATCAATAGTAACTCAAAACCTTTGCCAAGTTGGAGGATCAATACTTAATTTCCAAAATCTTGAACAAACTATGAAGAAGATGACTACACAGAAAGTCTCCTATACATAACTCTCTCATTGACTTATCAAATGTGTAACGTTTTTTATAAAACTTTGCACAAGGTGTCACCCTCTGTAGGTTGCGCACCTTCTTCAAGTTAAATCATTTCAAAAGACTCAGAAGATCTTGAGAAATGATCTCAACAAGTCACCTATGTCCAAAACTGTTCTTTTGAGAAGTCCATTCAGACACCTGTAACTTCTAACACTTGGTTCTCTCAATCTAGGACTCCTTTATGCAAATGCTTTTAGCCATAGATGGCTTACCTTCCAACTTAAATTTTGACTCCTTGTTTGTGCAAAACTTTAAACTGTGCACTGAGAAATGATGACTTCTTTGACCATCGGGATTGTGCCTGTTTCTAAAGACACTTAACATTTTCTCACATATGAATGTTCCTATTCATAATTCTCACAGCCCGATCACAATTAGAAGCTGAAAATTTGTATAGAGGTCAAGCAACTATAGACTTAGACTTGCACAAAAGCATTTCACAAAAGATTCAACACAGAAGGAGAATACTCAGAAAGATCGGGTGCAACATTTTTCATTTCTGAGAAATTTTACATCTGAGTAATGAGAGAGATCCTACTCACTTCTAAAGTGTGTAATGACATCTAATTCTCATCAAAATCATACATAATCTCTCCTATTTGCCCCAACATTTTCTTTTTATATATAGGCAAATATTTACAAGTTCATGACCTTACAAAAGTATAAGTGAACTATCTCTGAATTAATGTACATATGTGTACACATCTTCATCTTCTGGATATGCACTTCATACTTCATAACTTGATCTTTTCTTCAGTCCTTGACTTCAATTCTTCATCAAAACTTCAATTGTTGATTGCCCTGCACCAACAATGGTGTAGCAGAGAGGAGAAACAAAGCTATTGTTGAAGCTGCAAGGTCCATGCTCAACGAAACGGGATTGCCAAACTACCTATGGGTAGAGGCTATGTCTACAACCACATATCTCATCAATAGACTTCCATCTAAGTCAGTAGATGGAACAACTCCATATGAAGTGTGGAATGGAAGAAGACCTAGTCTAGAGCATTGCAAACTCTTTGGATGCTTAGCCTATGCTCACATTCCTTCTCAAGTAAGAGGGAAATTGGATCCCAAGGTAGAGAAGTGTGTATTCATTGGTTATGATCAAAACCAAGAAGGATATAAATCGTACAATCCAATCAATAAAGGATTTTCTGTGAGTAGAGATGTAATTTTTGATGAAAACAAATCATGGTTTGATGACGACAGGAAAGTGAAGCTGCCTTATGAATTGGATGAAGATTTTCCATCACTTCAACCAAAGGAGCCAAAGTGAATTGAAGAAAGTGATTTGGAGATTGACCTAGAAGATTTGGAAAGACTAAAGCTATGGAAGAACAAAGGTAAAGCAAAGATGCAGGATGCTACATATGGACCCGAGAGTTCACATCAACCACTTAGAAGGTCTTCAAGGGAGAAGAAGAAACCTAAGAGGTTTGGTTATGATACTTCTTTGGTCACCAAGCACTCAATCTACATTGCAAAAGATTCAACCAATGAAGAGCCTACCACATTCGAAGAAGCACAAAGAAAGAAATCTTGGCCTTGAAGGAGAATGACACTTGGGAGCTTGTACCTAACAAGCCATCTATGAAGGTAATTGGATCTCGATGGACATACAAAATCAAGAGGAATCCAGATGGAAGTATAAATAGACACAAAGCAAGGTTAGTTGCTAAAGGGTTTGCTCAAACCCATGGTATTGATTATGAGGAGACTTTCTCTCCTGTTGCAAAAATGCCTCCAATTAGGGTTCTCATTAGTCTTGCTGCATCTAGAAATTGGAAGCTCTATCAACTTGATGTAAAGAATGCTTTCTTGAATGGATGGATTTCTGAGGAAGTGTATATGGCACAACCTCCTGGATATGAGGATGCACATCATCCTAACTATGTTTGCAAACTAAAGAAAGCTTTGTATGGATTGAAGCAAGCTCCAAGAGCTTGGAATTTTAGATTGGTGACTTATTTGCAGGACCAAGGATTCAAAGCTAGCAAGGCGGATACCTCTTTGTTTATAAAGAGGAATGGATCTGAAGTGATCTATTTATGTGTGTATGTTGATGATATTATTATCAGAGGCAATGATCTTGAAGGAATCAAACAGGTAAAGACTCAAATGAAGGAGGAGTTCAAAATAAGTGACCTCGGACCACTCACTTATTTCCTTGGATTGGATTTGATCTACACAAATTTAGGGATATACATAACACAAAGGAAGTATGTGCATGACATGCTCGTCAAGTTCAAGATGGAAAATACCAAGTGTGCAGGTACACCTATGGAGCAAAAGGATAAGCTTAGTGCTTATGAACGAGAGCCAATTGAAGACATCACAAGCTATCAAAGCTTGGTTGGAAGTTTGAACTATGCAACACTCACAAGGGTGGATATATGCTATAGTCTTAGCATATTGAGTCAGTTTATGCATAAGCCAAGAAGACCACATATGGAAGCAGCCAAGAGAGTCCTCAAGTACTTAAAGGGGACCATGAATGAAGGTTTGTTTTATTCATTTACTTCAGATATTGAGCTAAAGGTCTACTCAGATGCAGATTGGGCCGGATTTAGAGATGATAGAAGAAGCACATCCGGGTATATATCATTTGCAGATTCAAAAATCATTTCTTGGTCATCAAAGAAGCAACCAACCGTGGCATTATCTTCTATTGAAGCCGAATATAGAGGTTTGGCTAATGCAACTCAAGAAATCATGTGGTTAAAGTCTTTGTACATAGATCTTGGACTTCATTCTTCAACACCTCACATTTTTTGTGACAACACAAGCTCATTACATCTAGCAACAAATCCGGTATACCATGCTAGAACCAAGCATATTGAAGTCCACTACCATTATGTAAGGGAGAAGCTAATGATCAAGGATATTCAACTATCCTATGTCTCTACAGATATGCAATGTGCAAGCATGTTGACTAAAGCTCTTGATGCTACAAAGTTAAGTAGATTCAAGTTGATGATTGGCTTGCAAGAAAACAAGGACAATTGAAGACTTATTTGGAGGCCAAGCATGTTAGGCTTGAGGAGGAGCTCTTGGTGCATTTTACCCAAGCCTACATGCTTGATATCCTTGATATTATGATCATTTGTAAGTGACATGTGTATTCATGTGAACGCCTCTTGTAAAAGAGTACATTTTATCTCTTGTAATTGTGAAAAAGAAAAAGGAAAAGGATGGCTTACCTCATCCATGATGTAAAAGCAAAGTCGTGGCTTTAACTACCTAAAACCACGAACTTTTGAGCTGAGGAAATATCTCCTAACTTTGGGGATCACTTTTAGGTGGAGCCATCCAAATTTGAATTCAAAACTCCCTCCAAGAATAGCTATAAAAAGAACAAGAAGGAAGAGGCGATTAGCAAGCCTTGTACGTGATCACTTCATGTCATTTTGTAGAGATTGAAGAGCTTACTCCATAGCTCTATCATTCTACTCACATTGTGCAAATATTCATTTCCAATGTGGTTGTAATCATATGTGAATCTATACATTTATCATTATCTACTTCTCTGTTTTGTTCTCTGCTATACTCACTTAGAGCAGTAACTTCAGAAGGTCATGTCTCATGTTCTACTCAACATTTTTCCATGTTTTAATGTGTGTTTGGTAGATCTTACTGTCTAGTTTCTGCATGAAAATATTCATTGTCATTGGATTGTTAGTTTGGGAGATATGTGCATTTTACTGCTCACTGGTCTATCTCTGTAGAGCCCCGAGAATGGTGGGCATCTTCCAGAAATTGATGAATCTTGTTCTCAGTGCTCAGTCCATTATTTGAAGTGTTTTAACTTGGATTGGGAAGATTTTTAAGTCTATTTGCTATGTCCAAAAGTAATTTATATAATTCCTACCAGGTTGAGACCACTGCTCAGTTTTTCAGCAGGTGTATGTCCACAATATGCAAGTTTTGGGAGCTAGTCATTTCGCAACTAGTCTGTCTTGACTTAAACTTTTGGGATACATGTTCCAAAGTACTTGGCTGATATTTTGGTGGATTTAGGAAGCTCAAAGGGTCTACTAATCAACTCTGAAGTCTCAGTTGGTTGGTGTGAAGCCGGTTGTAGCAGCACCAACTCATCTTCGGATTGCATCCACCATCTCTCTTAACAATCTAAGCACACATAAAGCTAATCAAGGGACAACAAAGACTAAGAGGGGGAGAGTGTTGAAGAGGACTAAGGAGAAGAGAGAGGAGAAGGTAGAAAAAAGAAGAGAAGAAAACCATGCCCACAAAAACTTCAAGAAATTATGCATTTTCGTTTCTTAAAATACATCCTAAAGCATAGAGAAGCCTTGAAGATACACGAGAGGAGTCCTCTACATCTATAATGCGTGAAGATTCTAACACTAATTTTGTACAATAGTAGGAACTTAGAGATTTAATGAGGAATTGCCAGTTTCTTGTATGAAAAGACCAAATTTAGGGAACATGTACATAAGTGACTTTGTGACTCCGTTGTAAAGACTTTTTGCCATAATTGTCTTGCCTCTTTACCTTCTTCTTCTTCTTTAATATTTTTTGTGTGCTTGAGGCATGGAATGTGTGTTTAGAGGTGGTCTTTCCCATTCCCCATATCTTTCTGTTGTTATTGTGTGTTTGAAAAGTACTGGAAGTCTTAAAGTGCAAGTAGGTGATTCCGATGATTTCCAAAATTGATACTTTTTCTCCTAGACGAGTCAAACATTTAATTCATGCTATTTACAAAATCATTTGTCTAATTTGATGTGCATCTAAAGGATACCTAATGTGAATTACATATAATTAATTAATTCTTAAAAAATCCCTTAAAATATTGAGTTTGTTTAGACTCCTGGTAACAGTGGCTAGCGATGGTAGGATCCTCGATGTAGGTGGAAAGATCTACTTGGAGTTCATGTGATGGCAGTAGTTATCCCACTAAAGATGGATGGAGTTTTAGTGATAATTCTCAATATCCCTAATTATCAATTCCTACATATGGTCTAAATCTGCATTGAGGCAAGAAAACACATTAAGAGTGCAATTGATATTAACTCCAAAAGAACTGCACTCGTCCTTTGGTTCAAGAAGAGGGGGAAAATATGGAACTATAGAAGAGTTGGGTGCACATGAGGATTGGTAGGGAGGGATGATGGGGAACCAATGTGGGCTCTTGGTAAGAGGAGTGACACCAGGAGAGTAATTAGGTGATGAGGGAGAAGAGGGTTTTGGGGATGACATGGAAGGATTATCAACTTTAAGAGCAACACTAGTGATGATGAAAGGGTGGGGGAGTCAGTCGTTAGGCCTCCGACATTGGAGAAATTGGCTTAAGGAAGAGGGATGTATGAAACACGGGAATCCAAAGGCTATTGCATGGAACATGATGAGAGAGTAGAAGGATTTCTTATACAAAAATAGGATCGAGACCACTTTTGTGGGAGTTCGACTTCCTTCATCAATGGAAGGGACATGAGGAGAAGGTTTGTTAGCCATATGGTCAGCTTTGCACACCACATCTAAGGAACTAGAAATGTGCACTTGTCAGAAGAGCTTGGCTCGAATAAGAATGATGCTTTCCTCATCATGAACATTCGGGGAGGCAAGAGGTGCAATGATGTAGGGCACCAACAATATACGAACCAAGATGTTGAATTCTCTAAGATATAGGATGGTAAAAGGTACGAGATACGGGTTCATGCGTCATCGATCTGTTGTAACGGTTTGAAAGTAAGTTGGAATTCATGGTCAATGTGGTTAAACAAAAAACCATCCCAATTGACCAGCTCTGTAATGCGCTTAGTTTTCATTTACAACACAATTAAGCTGATACTATACCTTAACAATATTAGCTCCACTCCTATTGAAAGGGTAGGACTGCATAGAGACACCTTAGGCATGATGTTGAAGGTCCATGGCAAGGAGCAAGAACTAGAGGATGGAATGATCTGTCATGGACAAAGGAAACCATCCTAAACCTCAACTTCCATGTAACTTCTATCTCTCATGATTGGTTCATAATTTGGAGAAACCAATGCTTCCATTGCATCCGAAATGTGCCAAAACCCTAAGATTGATTGTGTTAGGCTATTGCATATATGAATATCGTTTTAAATCTTATTTATATATTTTTTGTAAATAGGTTGATTGAACTTCCAGTGAATTCAACAGGAATACCATGTAACAAGAATGTATTATTCATATGACTATTGGAATCTCTTAGGGAGAGATCGAGAAAAACAGAGTTAAGTCAGCACCTTGTATACAGAGAACTTGTATTCTAAGCAGTAATAGAGAGAGTTACTTTGGTGCTATTGTCAAGTCTATGTAATTTGTTTTGTTGTATTAAGGCTTATTTAATGTTAAGATGTACTTTGTATGGGAATAAAGATGCACTCAAATCATCTAGTAATCCCCATTTCCCAAACCTTCTTCTCTCTATAGAGTAATTTTATAGACTCTAGAGCAAACAAACATTTGGTGACCATGATGGGATGGGGTGGAGAGTAACGGAGCATGGTGGGATGTAGCCAACAATTGCTAGCAACGGAGAAGTTGAACTATTAAGGACACCAATTTCAATGGAGAAGAAGCATTCCAATATGCTCGGGTAAGTGATTTTCAAAATATTTAGAAATGCAGGTGGCAGAAGATACAACAACATCATGAACGATTGAACACAAAGGTGAAAGTTCAACTAATGATCATATATCTGTGCAATTATGATATTTGGTGGAACAAGGTGTGGTATCATATCTTCTATTGATTCAACTATTAGAGGTAGAGGCAAGTTTCATAGTAAGAATTTCACAAACGAACAAAGCCAAAGGACAATGGGCTAAGGAGGAATCAAACAGGAGAAGACCCGGGGATTTTGATTTCAGGCCTTTTAGATTCGGGTTGGGTGGAGCAAGTAGCAGAAGAGTAGACTGTGTTACCAAGGTACTTTGGTGCAAGAAGGGAGACACACTTTTCACACGTAGTAAAGATAGAGGAGGAAGGGATTTCATTGGTACCTACAGATGACAAGTAGAAGCTATGTCACATTCCATTCAATATGGAAGCCACTATACAACGAGCTAGTGGAATGCAGTTCAATAGATTTAGTGGAAGAATTGATGAAAACCCAAATGTACATGTCAAACATTTTGACACACATTATGACTTACTCGAAGGCAATCTAGATGATGCACAGAAATCTCAAGTCTTTCAAGCCATTTTGGTAGGAGAGTTCTCATGTTGGCTAACGGAGTTTTCCCTTAATAATTTCACCACATACGATGCTCTCAAGAATGCATTTCTAAGGAGGTTCCAAAAATCAAAGACAACTAGGTAATTGTTCATTATTTTAAAGTACATGGTGCAACAGCCCAACTAGATCGTTGTGGACTATGCATCACTATTCTAGAGCACCTTTCAGCATGTTCCAAAACTAGAGAGAGCTCTTGAAGATTTAGTAAGAGGTTAGTTCATGGATGGATTCTATTCATTATTGAAAGAAAAAAATATGTTGATTTGCATTAGATGGAACGAGATCCTTGGAGGAGATTATTGATGCAATGAAGCAATTGGAACACAATCTCAAAGCTACGAATCGAGCTTGGCAACAATCTTCGGACATTGTAAATATGGTAAATCCAAATTCTTTGGCTATAACTAATCCCTATAGCCAAATATTTTGTACTAAATGCAGAAATCTAGGGCATGTAGTGTCAAACTGAGCTTTAAATCAAATGTACTATGCAATATGTAACATGATGAACCATAATACGGATCAATGTAGATATAATAGTAGGAATCAAATAGTATCAAGTAGTCGTGTGCAGCTAGAACTTTGATCTAATGGGAAATGTTACTCTAACCTTGCAGTGCACAATGTACATATAAATGATTCTAGTAGCTCACAAGTTGCAATAGAATCAAATTTTTGAGGTAGTCAAGGGCAAAATAGGCCAACCTATTCAGGATATGGTCGAGGTCATCGAACCTTTAATCACTACCATAGAGAAGATGTAGAATATCCCAAGGATGTAAAAGGTCATTAGTGTCCCTTCTACCTTTAATTCAATCACATTCACATGGATTGTCCTAACCCCCAAGATTATGATCGATGGAAGTAGGAAGCAAGATCGAAAGCTCTAATGACTAATATGGTACTCCTTACCTTTGAATAACCCATAGCGATGGTGGTCACTCGATCAGGGAAAGAAACATCAATGATTCTATAATAATCCTCGAAGTGACTGCACATCATATAGTATATAATCAAGCTACAGGATGGCTAAGGAAGCACCGATGAAATTCTTTGATTCGAGTTCAAGCAAGCAGGGTCAAGATATATTGAATAGGCATGAATTATTGGGAAAATGCACTACAAACTTCTGGTTAAGTTCAAAAAGTCCTCTTGAAACTATCTCCACTGAAATAGACCAAAACCAGGTAGAAAGTAGTACAAGTGGCATTGACCTCTAGTAGACATTTTGTAAGTTTACCATCGAATTACCATTAGGGGATTTATTGAATCTACTTCTTGCCTTTTGGGATAAATTAATGAAAATAGTGCAGAATCCTAATTTGCTAGAGCAGGTATGTGAACAAGCCTAGGTCAATACGATGGAAATCAATCAAGAAGAATTAGTGGATTATGTAGTTCCCATTATTTCAATATGATTTAAAAACACTCAAATTTCTAACATGTTGATTGATGGTGGGTCTGGGGTTAATATTGCCACTATGCCACTCTATCAACAACTTGGTTCGGACAAAAATACAGCCTGCCCCATTTTATATTCAAATGGCAGATCACTCTATAGTCCAGCCTATTGGTCTCATTAAGGATATAACAATTAAAACTCATAATATCCCCTTCAAAGTTTTTTTCTTGGTAATAGAATTAATAGAACAAAAATAATGATTATAATCTCTTCTTGGGATGCCCCTCGCTTAAATAGGCTAAAGTTCAATAGGATTGGGGGTCTCAAGCAATCTCTTTTGGAAGAGGGCACAAGAAGTATTATATACCCATGAAAGATTGGCAATTGTATTCGAAGTCCTAGATACCACCTATAGTAGAATGGCCACACATGATCGTTGGATTAGAATATGATGAAGAATTGAAATTTCTGGAAGCGAGTCATGATCTCTGGTTGATGGGATTAATAGATATTCTGGAGGCAATGGTGTATGATACAAAGGAGACGTAGTGGACTTACTCATACATTTGTGAGGTCGAAACTCATAGAGAGAATTTGAAATTTGAATTTCCCTCACGTAAAACTATTCTGACACTCATACAAGTGGATACATGGGAGAGTTGTATCTCCTTCCTCATAGTCATTTCCATAACAAAATGATAATGAAATTCTTTATGCTTGCTCTTAGCATGAAAGATAGGATTGGTAGCTAGATGAAGTGAACTCATATTATCTCCAAATATGTATGGAGTGTCAAAATCCAACCCTAAATATGTGTATAGAGTTGTGATCCACAGCCTTTTGTGTTGCATTTGCTAACCCTCGTATTCAACCTCAGTTTAGGAAAGTTCAATTGTTGGTTGCTTCCTTGACGATCAAGATATGAGCTTCTACCTGCAAATGAAAGATATCCTGATCTGCTTCTTTTGTTGTCTTTGGAACCTACCCAATCTACATTAAAGAATAGCTTTACATTCAAATCACATTTGTAGGGGCATTATAAACCTTCATTTATTGTTCCCTTCAAGTACTTCAATATTCTCTTTTCTATATCCATGTGAGGTTCCCTCGGGGTGTGCATGAATTGATTAAGCACACTTACCCCATACAAAATATCAACCCTAGTTAGAGTAGCATAGCTTAAATTCCCAACTAGGATTTGATAGCTTGTGATATCTTCAAGGATTCTCCCTCATGAGCACTTAATTTGTGGTTGACCTCCATGGGAGTTCCTACAACTTTAGCTTCTTGCATTTTGAACTTTTCAAGCATATCTTTTAAATACTTCCTTTGTGTAAGGAACATCCCTTGATCTGTATAGACTACTTCCAATTCTAAGAAGTAAGTAAGCAATCCAAGATCACTTATATTAAACTCCTCCTTCATTTGGGATTTGATTCTTCTAATCCCATCAGCATCATCACCTGTAAGGATTATATCATCCACATACAAACATAAGTATATCATTTCATATTTATTTTTCTTAATGAAACGTGAAGGATCTCCTTTGCTTGATTGAAATCCTCTGTCCTACAAGAAAGTAATTAGTCTATAGTTCTAAGCTCTAGGAGCTTGCTTCAATCCATATAGAGCTTTCCTGAGTTTACACAAGTACTCAGGATGTGATTCATCTACAAATCTAGCACGTTGTGCCATGTACACCTCCAAAAAAATCCACCCACTCAAGAATACATTTTCAACATCCATCCAATAGATATTCCAATTCTTTAAAGCACGTACACTCATGAGTACTCTGATTGTAGGCATTTTTGCCATAGGAGAGAAAGTTTCTTTATAGTCTATACCTTGGGTTTGAGCAAAGACTTTAGCTACAAGCCTTGATTTATGCCTGTTTATAGTTGCAGTTGAGTTCTCCTTTACCTTGTAGATCCATCCAGATCCAATGATCTTCACAGATGGCTTCTTGGGAATCAATTCCCAAGTTTACTTTTCTTGAAGATCTTCTATCTCTTCTTCCATTGCATCTCTCCATTCTGGTTTCTTCTTGGCCTCTTCAAATCTTGATGGTTCCTCTTAGTTTGAATCTTGAGCAATGTAAATGTAATGCTTAGTGACCAAAGAAGTGTCAAATCCATACCTTTCTGGCTTCCTTTTTTCTCTGGTAGATCTCCTTATTGTTTGTTGAGAAGATTCTGCAACATCTCACAATTCTTGTATCTTTGCTTTACCTTTTCTGTTCCAAGCATTGTTATTTCTTGTTGGTGTCTTTTGATTATCATCAGAATCCCTTGAGTCTTCATGTATGTGTTCATTCCCCTTTTGCAATGTTGGGAAGTCCTCGTCTAGGTCATAAGGTAGCTTGACTTTCTTGCAATCATCTTCAAACCAAGAGTTGTTCTCATCAAAGAGAATATATGTGCTAACAATAAAACCTTAATTTCTTGGATTATATAACCTATACCCTTTTTTATTTAATTAATATCCAATGAACACAAATTTCTCTACTTTAGGATCCATTTTACCTCTTATTTGAGATGGAATATGTGCATATGCTATGCAGGCAAATATCCTGCAATGATCAAGGCTAAGTCTTCTTCCATTCTATGCTTCATAGGTTGTCATCCCATCCAACGCCTTGATGCAAGTCTATTGATTAAATAGATGGTTGTAGATACAACCTCTACCCAGAAGAAATTTGATAATCTCTTCTCATTGAGCATAGACCTTGCAACTTCAACTATGGTCCTATTTCGTCTCTCTCCAACTCGATTTTCTCTAGAGTGTACCTAGTTGTGATCTCTCTTTTGATACCCCTCTCTTCGAGGTAAGCATCCAAATCATGGGAGAAATATTCTCTGCCTCCTGTTAGACGGCCGATGGAGTAGGACAAATGTATGCCGGATGTAATGGAATTTTCGAAATTTACGCGCAAAAGTTGGTACGCGCACTTTGTAAATCTATATAAAGCAATGTAAGGAGAATGCTCGAGAGAGACGTTTTTTCTGGAATTGCCAGATTGTTCGCCTAATTTTTGTCAGAATACTGTTTACACTGTTATGGAGTTTTGAGTATTGTGAATGTTGAGTTCTGTATCGTATGCTCGCATTGAAATTCACCGTAACGGGTGATTCAGTAACACATCGTGTGTCTGAGTACTGTTTGAGTTGTGTGGTGTCATCGAGAGATTGAGTCATATTTCTATATTCTTCTGTTCAATCTGTTCGTCTATTCCTACTGTAGTGCAGAATAATGAACGTGTAGTCTCAAGTGTGAATCTGTTGTTGACAGTTGTGTAAGTTTAGTAAGTTGAGTAACTCTATTAGTCTGCAAGTTAGAACCGGACTACTGCTCCGTTACCATAGCAGATTAGTCTGTAAGTTCGGCGTCCTAATACACAGAAACAGTTACTGGTCAGTTAAAACTAAGTATCTGAGCTAAGACACGATAAGAGTATTTGTGGTTATGTAAGGATTTGGGAAAATAGTACAGGGCCTCTGTCTAACAGACCCCTACCACTCCCAAGAACCCACTTGATCTGACAACGCCTTTCGGTAATTGAAAGTTTAATATAGTTTACAGTGAACCTCTATTTTTCGGTATGATTTCGGCTAGTTATTAAAACAGCGTAACTGTGTAACATCTAACACTTGGCGCCGCCTGTGGGAAAGTGGCATCAAAATTATCAGTCATTTGTCAGAATTAGATTATCGTTCGATTGGCAGTTGCAACAGACCAGACTGTTGCAGACTGTCCCGTTCGTAATACTACGCGAATAGTACAAAAGATGATATATGCCGGTTACTCGATCCGGTGAAACGTATCCCAAGAACCATCAGTCTGGAGTACTAAAGCCAACTTTGGGAGGTAGAAGTACAACTAGGACTGACCCAGTTGTCAAGAAAGTTAAGAATGTTAAAACTAATTCCGGTCATATTCTGGTAGAACCTGTTACGCCTCTGGAAGAGTCCGGTACTATTTTGGCACAGTCTGTCAAAGATATAGTAATCCCAGAACCTACCAAGACGCATTTGGAATCTAGCTTAACACTCTTGGGAAAAGATTCAGATTCATCTACAATTAGAAACGCTTTAGTCACAGAAATCCGCGAAGGCAAAAAAACGCCGAATTCGGGCACAATTTCGATTCATTCCGGTGAAATTTCGGTAAGAGAATCACAGTTTTTCGGTGACGATTTAGCATTTTCTGCTAAATCTTCAGCCCATCTGCCGTGCTTGGAAGCAAGTTCCCATACACTGGACATCAAGGAGGAAGGAAGGCTGTTGGAAACAGAGATTCGAAGCATATTAGACAAAATAATCGCACCGGAAAGTGCGTTATCCGACGATACAGATTCAGGTAGTTCAGAAGGAAAATATAACACGCTCACAATGAACGGACAACAACAGTTATGTCCACCCAGGCCACCTCCAACGGGAGTAACGTACACTAAGTTTGGTGGATTTCCAAGAGATGATCCGGATGCTCACGTACGCACCTTCGAGATAAGCTACGCAGTACTCAATCATCCACCGGATCAGGCCTACAAAGCTATTGTCTTCCAATCTACACATGTTAATGAAGCAGCTAGATGGCTTACAGAATATGATATTAATCATTTCGGCACCTATGAAGCAGTACGAGATGCTTTTCTGTAACGATTCAGGCTAAAAAAAAATCCAGCCGAAATTTTTGATTATCTGCAGAACAACAGACAGAAATCAAATCAAACTGTACAGGAGTATGCTACTCTCTTCATAACACACTTAAGGCAGCTACCACCGGCCCATGCTAACTTACCAGATGATGTTATCACTCAGTGGTTCATTAATGGCTTGGTTCCACAACTTAAGCAGATCATGATCATAAGATGTGTCGGAGCCATGTCCCTCGATGCAGTCATTGCAATGACTCTGCAACTGGAACACAAAATCGGTGGATTTACAGAAGATTTAGAATGGTTAAAAACAAACAAGAATGTTGCAGAAGATATGACTAGACAGGTATACTGCAACATATGCAAAAATTCAGGTCATACTAGTGCCAATTGTGCACTCAATCAAACGTTTTGTGCTATCTGCAACACTGCCGGACACACCATTGGAAACTGTGTTTACAATGCCAGAATACAGGGAACAGCAACGGTCAATGCAGTTATTCAAGAACATGGACAGCCAACGAATCACTACGTGCCTCCGCAATTGAGAAACAATCAACCTCAAGGATATCGTAACTACCGAGGACAGAGGAACAACAATTTTAATGCAAACCGCTGGCAGAACGGAGTACCACCAGAAAATCCCAATCTACCACCACCACGTTGTCATTTTTGCAGCGAATTCGGACATATTAGAAGATTTTGTAAAGATGCAGCTGAGTATGATCAAAGGAAGAAGGAACGCCAAAATCCAATGGCCAACATGGTAAAACTCACACCGGTAGAGACACAGGCTGCTGCAGTCCAGACTCGTTCCGGTAAACAATTGCAACCGGCAGTAGAAATATTTGAACCAGGGGTACGTGAACAACACAGAATGTATAACAAAGCTAGTCAATGGACCACAACAGAACCACCAGTCTTTCCAGAGCCTATTCCGGTAGCCCAACCTTTGTTAACAAAGGAAGGAACACAACAAAGGGAGTTAGCAGCAGAAACATCATCAACAGCAGATACATTACCCACCGTAGACACCTCCGCATCAGCAGAGGCATCAACTTCAACATCAGTAGAGCCTGTCAATCAATCTCAACAGGCTTGGGAAATCTTATCTAAGGCATCGATCACTCTGCCTTTGGGCCAACTACTGGCATTAGTACCTGGAATTCGACAACAGTTCCAACAATAGTTCAGTCCGATACCTTCTTGTATTTCGGCAACAGCAGCAGTTCAACCGGAACCTGATTCTACGGTTGATCATTCAGTTCCCTTGATTACACTATGGTATAAGAATCATAAGATTACGCAGGTATTAATTGATGGAGGCTCTAGTGTTAACATTGCGACTGCGGCATTATGCAAAAGATTAGGATGGACCGAAATCGAACCAGTTCAATTTTTTGTCAGAATGGCAGATCAATCAAGAGTCCATCCTGTACGACTTGTGCAAAATGTACCCATCACTTTGCAAGGTACAACCTTTAAAATGACCTTTGTTATACTAGATTTCCCAGAATCCACTTTGGATTACAACCTACTTTTTGGCCGACCTTGGCTGAAACATGCGAAGGTAATACAAGACTGGTCTGCACAAGAGCTTACGTTTAAAGATGCCAATCGTAGATATGTGGTAAAATTAGATGCTATACAACCTTGCGAGTTACACGCTAGACCGTATTTTGCTGAACCAGTCCATATGCTAGATGGATTGTGAGATGATGAAGAAGAAGAGTTTTTGAAGAGTAACGCTGACTTAATTTCATTAGGGACTATTGATCTACAACACGTTGTAGATGATTGGAATGCTTCAGTCTGTACAGTAATACCCGTCACAGAAGAGGCTAAGAAGGAAGACACTGTTTCGACACATGACGATGAATTGCAGCAACTTTTTAAACCAACAGACAACACAGAGAAACATCAACAGTTCTATGTCCCCGAAGATCAGCTGATTACTTACAATTTAGGAGATAAAGATCATCCGCGTCCTGTGAAGATAAAGCAAAACTTACCGGAAACATTTCGAGCAGATTTAATCCAGCTACTCCAAGAATTCATTGATGTCTTTTCATGGGACTACAAAGACATGAAAGGATTGGACCCCAGTATCTACCAACACAGGGTCATGCTAAAGCCAGAGTCAAGACCGATAAAGCAAACCAGCTACCGGATGAATCCCCATTATGCATCCCAGGTTAAGGCAGAACTTGATAGGTTATTGAAAGTTGGATTTATCGTACCAGTAGAGCATGCTGAATGGATCTCTCCGATTGTGATTGTGCCTAAGAAAAACAAGCAATTGAGAATCTATGTAGATTACCGGAAATTAAATGCAGCAACCGTACCGGATCCCTTTCCAATTCCCTTTTTGGATACCATGCTTGATAGAGTAGCAGGTCATGAAATGTATTCATTTCTAGATGGGTACAGTGGCTACAACCAAGTAAGAATGGCCGAAGAAGATATACCGAAAACTGCATTTATTACCAATTGGGGTGTCTTTGCTTGTACGGTAATGTGGTTTGGATTAAGAAACGCACCAAGCACATTTCAAAGATGTATGCAGGAGATATTTTCTCCTTATCTCACTTCATTTATGCAAGTATATCTCGACGATTTTTCAATTTTTGGTAAGATGATAGCACATCTGTTTCATTTACGGTGCTGCTTTCAGAAATGCAGAGAATATAGACTCTGTTTGAATCCAAACAAATCGGTGTTTGCGGTCTCATGCGGCAAGTTACTTGGCCACATTGTATCTGCACAAGGTATTCAAGTAGATCCAGATAAGATTTCGGCAGTATTAGAAACTCCGGTGCCAACTTCTCCAAAAGAAGTTATGCGCTTTATGGGCCAAGTACGGTGGCATGGAAGGCACTTACGATGGCTTGCTCATCTGGCTATACCACTAAACAAGCTAATTAGCAAAACACCTCGACAATTTGAAACAAGGCCGCGAGAATGGCCCCAGTATCCCCGTAGCCCGCATGACCGAACTCTTCCCGCGCCATTCATCAAATGAATACGCCATTCTCTGTCGCCCCGAACCTGAAAGAACTGCATTACAGTTCTTAATTGCAATCCTTAACCTCCAAAAACGCACATACGGTATCTCCCGACCATTCTATTCCGCCATCGACCTTGCCCCACGAGAACCCGTTAATTTCGCCTCATTTTTCTTTCATCGAATCCATAAGGAGTGTGTTGCCATAGTGAAACAAATCAACAAAGGAACCACCCCTCGATCCAGACTTCCCCACATCCTTTCTTTTCTCTTCCCAACCATACTCGCCGCTCAACCACCACCACGAGGACCAGTTTTAAGGCACGAAGAGTCAGTTCAACTACTAGAAGATGAGGAAGAAGAAGAGCTCAATCAGTTGTTCCGCAGAAAACGTATCAGGATTAGCTCCTCAGAAAGTGAAGCACAAGGTTCAGCAGGAAAGGATAAAGATGATGATAAAGAAGACGAGAAGCAAGAAGAAGAGACATTTCATGATACTGCCACCTCAATGCATAATGAATCGTCGATTGAGCAACAAGAACAACAAGATCAAGTAGAAAGGGAAATAATTTTGACCGAAAAAGAATCAGAACAACAGGAAAATGAGCAGCAATCCAATCAAGATGCACTAGACAAGCTACTGAAGGCCGTGGAATCTACAGAAGCACACAATGCAGAAACGAAACAAATAAACGAGGTAACTACTGACTCTGCTCTCCCCAAAACCCCGCCTACTAACCCCATCCCCCCACCGGAACCATACCGCAGCCCCATCAAGCCCAGTCACCACACCGGAACTTCAGAAGCCTCTACATCCTCCCTTAACTATTCACCTCCAAACTCACAACAACTCCTCGTCGGAACCTCGTCACAACCTCGTCCTCCCCTGCCACCAATTTTTTCGGAACTAGAAAATATGGGTCGCCTTTTAATTAATCTATCCCAACAACTGCCGCAACACCTGAAGCACGCCATAGACAGTGCCCGAGAAGAATTCCAAAGGAAATTGGAAATAATGGAGGCGGATATCACCCCTCTTCAGGAAGAATTACAAGCAGCAAGAGCAGAAAATCATGCACTACAAGAGCAGATCAAGCAGCTACAGGCTACACTTCAAGTACAAGAAGAGAGCTCAAGCCAGAGAGATAAGGCAATGGCTGCAAAAGAAGAAATGCTGATAACTGCTGATGCGGAAATAATACAATTAAAACAAACACTCAAAGATACCGAAGATACAAGAATAGCACTAGGAAACCTACTGGAAGAAACAAGAATCCAGTTGTAGGACACAATACAGAAATATCAAGAGCAGCAAAGAGAAGCAAAGCAGGCAGTGGATGAGTTACAAAGAGCAAAAGAATCCTTAGACGATGTCAACAACATGCTGAAATATCAACTAAACAGAGAATCTAAATATCAGAAGGATTTAGCAAGTGCCCGCAGAGAACGGGATGCTTACTACCAAACCATAGAGTTCCAGAACCAACAGTTCGGAAGATTAGATAATCAGGTACGTAACCAGAAAGACAGAATCAACGAGATGCAGAAACAAGTAACGGACATGAAGACAGCAAGAGACGCGGCATTATCAAACGATTTTTATTTACAGGAGGCCTTTTTGCAAACACACGCCGAAATTTTGCTTACTGAAGCCATCGCACTTAGTTCCGTAAGAGTAGATGTGCAGATTTTAGAACTTGATACCCTTAAACAATTACTAGAAACACTTAAGAAAAAAATAGCCCGCACATTTAGACTAGCAAGAAATATGTATCTAGACGGAATCGTAGAGGAACAATGAATTTTGTAATAAAAATCACTTGCGGGTTCGAGTCCACCGTGCGTGCCAGTGTTAGATGGCCGACGGAGTAGGACAAATGTATGCCGGATGTAATGGAATTTTCGAAATTTACGCGCAAAAGTTGGTACGCGCACTTTGTAAATCTATATAAAGCAATGTAAGGAGAATGCTCGAGAGAGACGTTTTTTCTGGAATTGCCAGATTGTTCGCCTAATTTTTGTCAGAATACTGTTTACACTGTTATGGAGTTCTGAGTATTGTGAATGCTGAGTTCTGTATCGTATGCTCGCATTGAAATTCACCGTAACGGGTGATTCAGTAACACATCGTGTGTCTGAGTACTGTTTGAGTTGTGTGGTGTCATCGAGAGATTGAGTCATATTTCTATATTCTTCTGTTCAATCTGTTCGTCTATTCCTACTGTAGTGCAGAATAATGAACGTGTAGTCTCAAGTGTGAATCTGTTGTTGACAGTTGTGTAAGTTTAGTAAGTTGAGTAACTCTATTAGTCTGCAAGTCAGAACCGGACTACTGCTCCGTTACCATAGCAGATTAGTCTGTAAGTTCGGCGTCCTAATACGTAGAAACAGTTACTGGTCAGTTAAAACTAAGTATCTGAGCTAAGACGCGATAAGAGTATTTGTGGTTATGTAAGGATTTGAGAAAATAGTACAGGGCCTCTGTCTAACAGACCCTTACCACTCCCAAGAACCCACTTGATCTGACAACGCCTTTCGATAATTGAAAGTTTAATATAGTTTACGGTGAACCCTTATTTTTCGGTACAATTTCGGCTAGTTATTAAAACAGCGTAACTGTGTAACATCTAACACTCCATATGACCTTAGCCTCTTTAGTGTTTTACTTGTTTGATTTTCAACGAGGGCAAGAAACTTCTTGAAACATGAGAAGACTTCATCCTTATGTTTCATAAAGTATAGGATGATCCATTTGATATAGTCATCAATAAAAGATACATAGTACTTTGATCCTAAAATTGATGGCTCCTTGCTAGGTCCCCAAACATCTGTGTGGACTAGCTCCAACACGTCACCATGAATGTATCCTTTCTTCATGAAAGGTTCCCTGTGTGATTTCCCAAGCTGACAAGCACTACACTTATATATCATGTGTTGCTTGGAAATATTTGGTAGGCCAAGCACACTTTGATGTTACCATTAGTGTCCATGTGAAAGGCCAAATGGCCACTGGACACTTCTTTGTATATGTTGTTTAATAAAACATATAGTGGCCTGGTTAGTCACAGACTGTAAGTTCAACCGCATTTGTAGTACCTAAGAAGTCTGTCTTCGTGCTCCCTGTGTACTATGTTTTTCCTACGTATTCTGTAGCTTTTGTGCAGAGTACTGTGTGTAGCCCTAGGAGCTCAATCGTCTTCTCCAAGGATATCATCGTGAAGCTCTCGAGAAGGAGAGTGCACTGTGGTGCATTGCCATTGAATTACTTTACTGGTATCAGAGCGTTTCAAGCCAAAAGCTTTGTTCCTTTTGTGCCAGTGAAGCGAGCACCCCCCCCCCCCCCCAATTTCTCTCAGCTTTCTCCAAGGCTTATAACTAAGGCATAGACCTTGGCATACCTTGTCATCCGAGTCACCAAAGTCACCATTCACTATGCACGAGGGAGGACCTCAACGATCAAGGAAGATAGAGATTCCCGATACTTCCTAGGAGGTAACCCATCCTAGTATTGTTCCCCCCGGAGCTTGTTTAACTATGGCAATCTCTTGCCACTAAGCTACACTCTTGTGGTGTTTGAAGAAGGGAAAAGAGTAAGGTTAACATTACCTTGAATATGTTTTGGTCCCTCAAAGCTTCATTCTTTGCTTTCAAGGCCTATTTCTGAAGCATTTTTTGGGTGTCTTTTGGAGCAATTTTGGAGTACTTTTGCACATAGTTCTCTTCATAGAGTCCAAGAACATCAAGAAGAGTGTTCTTTGTACTTCTCCGACAAAAAATATCAACCTTTGGGGGTCTATTTTCAGCCACACTCGTAAAACTACAAGTTTCTCGAAAGGTTTCCAATTTTGGTGGGTGCAGCCGTTGCAAATTTATGCAGGTTTTTGGGCCTAAAACATCACAGTTCACAGACACTTGCAACTGTTGTTGGCTAGTTTTTGGGGTGCGCATTCAGCCTTTTAGTGTCATTTTACTGCATATATTGAGCACATAGAGACCATGTACACTTCTGTGGATATCGCTTATGTACGTCCATGTGATAATCAATGTAGTGGTTACGTTTTTGCATAAAGCCTTTTACGTTTGAAAAAGAGGGTCATGGTGAGGTTTTCTTAACTGCGAGACACCCAGATGTTGGGGTCTCTTTGGTGATGCTGGTGGACGACTTACCCAGCTTCACCATAGGAGATGTATGATAGTTGTTAATAGGTGCTCGATAAGTCTAGTTGGCTTCTATTGGGTAACTGATTATATGTAGTGGAGTCAGTGATTCACTATGCAGGTAAACATGTCAGTACTTGTAGTTTTATGAATATTTTGACATTGGTCATATGCTCATTTTTCACAGGATACTGTAGCAAAATGTTTCCAGATTTCTGGTTTAGTCAACTATACTGTGGTCGATTTACTCCTTGATACACTTATTTCTTGGTGTTTGGACTCTTCTAGCTCCATTATCGTTTTATTCAATTCTCTACCATCATGGCATCAGAGGGCTCAAGAAGATCTGGTGGATCAGGGTCTAGTTCTAGTGTTTCGAGGAGGAGCTATAACTTGCAGGGGAAAGACCATTTTGAGATCCAAAAATTTGATGGCACAAACTTTTCTCTATGGAAGAATGAGATTAAAGATGTGTTCATTCAAAGGAGGAAATGGAAGCTAGTAAATGGGATTTCGAAGAAGCCTACTCACATGGATGAAGATGATTGGGATGACTTAGTTGAAATGGCCAAGTCTACCATTCACTTACACCTGGCATATAATATTTCATTTATAATATTAGACTGTGAAAGTACAGAGGAGCTTTGGAAGAAGTTATGCTATACATATGAAAAAGAGACGGCATCAAATAAAGTGTATCTGATGAGAAAATTATATGACCTTCATATGAAGGATAGAGATAGTGTTGTTGCTCATCTAAATGCGTTTGATGCTATATTCTCCCAGTTACAGGCTCAAAAAATGGATATGGATAATGAAATGAAAACAGTATTGCTTTTATGCACCTTGCCATCATCATGGGATACGTTGTGGTGGTGATTCGAAGCCAAGCTAATAATCAAGCGTGAAACACAAAAAGGAAATGGCATTCAACTCATACCAAAGTAAAACCATTATATGTTTAATGATGCGTTTACGTTCCGGAGCTCGCTTTTAGCATAAGCTATTTGGAGGTGACACACATATCTAGAAGCTGAGAATCAGAGGCAATTTATGCTCACTGCCTTTGGTTGGGCTTATTTTGGTCGATGGCTGAGAGTTGTCCAACATAGAAGGGGTTTATTCTATCTCGAGAGAAGGGGCCAAGAATTTTGGCGAGATTTGGGGGTCAGAAGGATCGAGGCCTGAAGGTGATGCGCTGAAAAGGAAAGAAGAGCTCATCTTCGAAAGGATAGCACGCAAGAGATATCTGGAGGAGCGGGAAGGAAGAAAAAAGATTCCAGAGGAAAAGGGGGTCTCTGCCAGACGCCTCACGATAGCAACAGCAATTAGGGAAGGATGATCAATCGAGGCGTTCGGAGGCTGACATCTCATCAGAGGAGGATCTGAGGGAAACCGATTTGTTATTCCTTGGCGGAAGCTGATAAAAGAAGGAGGACGCTCATATGAGGAGGATGGGGAAGCTACTCTTGAGCAGAACACACGATGCAGAAGAGAAGGGTTTGCTTCTGACTATATGAATTTGGAAAGAAACAAACTGCAATAGAGCTTCGTTTCTCTTTTGTCTAACTGACACTATTGATCTGATGAGTTCGAAAGAACTGGATGTGCACTCTTTATTAAAATCAGAAGAGAAACGCCCCCAATTGCCAGGAGGATAGCGCGCCGAATTCCTACAGTGACCAAGGCTTTTCAAGACTCCATAAGTTCAGAGGTTGCAGTACAAAGACCTTGGTAAAGTAGAGGAAGATGGCTGTGATTCGGAAGATTGCAGCATATTTAGGCACATGAGAAGGCATCCCAACGCTAAGCATGGAGAAACAGTCTGCTTCATATTTGTACAGAGAATAATATGCGCTGCAAATTTAAGAATATTGGTGAAGATAGTTAAAAACGGTGAATATGCAGATTGTGGTGCAATTGATCCGAAGTGGGCGTTCAGTATACAGAGAGGTGCGCAAGATAAAGGGGCTTCATGCCCGAAGGAAGGGAACCAGATCATGTGTTAAGTGCGCTGCAGGATTCTTCTCTCACACCAATATTTTGCTGCTATTAACGACGACGAAGGAGGTTCTGGGTTTCTTTTTTCCGATTGATCTCGAAGACGTAATTTTGCTGGTGTTCAATCATCTGTTAATCATTTTAATATGGGCTGAGCGACGAGGACTGCGATCAATGATTTGATAATCTGCTACAAAAAAGTGCACGGAAGCGAAATTCATAATGTATCTTCTGACAAGTCATCGAGTTAGTGCAGAGTTCAATATGGTACAAGCAAAGTTTGAAGAACATATCAGGAAATGAGATGAAGTAAAGTTATCAGCAGATTTCTGAAGCACAACAACGGAGTCCCCAAGAGCGAAAGTTCGAATGCTTCTACTATGAAGGATAAAGCTGTTGCTGGATTTGTGCTATGCAATCACATGATTGGATTCCTCATTTCCGCTTTTGTACATATCTATTTGTACATATCTATGCTCTTATAAGGTAACATTTTGGTTTGCTTGATATCACATTTTCATTCAGTAGCTTCAACTCTGGAATCAAAAAGAGGACAGAATGAACCGAAAAGGCTTAGTGTTGTATATATGATCTTTGTGGGAACGATGAACTAGAGAAAGAAATTATGTCGTTGGCTACAGAGTTTAGCACTATTCATTGGTATGTATGTATGTTCTTACACAATAATTCTTGGACTCTGCACATGGACGAATAATGTGCTTTATGCTTGTGAGGAGATGACTTCATCATTTGTATGTGTAAGCTGCAGTAATTTCCTTTGTTAGATTTTTGAATCCTTTGTGTACGGGTATTGGCTGCTGGAAGAATATGCATTTGCGCACATATTTGGATCTTACAACAAGAGGGGTGATTGCGACTCGTATTGGAAAGAAATTAGTGATACAGGCTACTACATATATGAAGAAGAAAAATGTAGGAGAAGTGAGTATAGAAGGGAAATCCTTTTGAGGTGTATAGGTTGTTTGGTGGAAATCCTTTGTTTCTGTTATTGTTACAAAATTACTATCTTCAATGATGTTTGAGCCAGACAGCCCGTGGATGATAACGAGCATGAGTTGTGTTCTATGTTGCTGTCACACACATTGTTACAGGAGTACGCTCGTGATTGACCTCTTATATAGAAAGCAGAGGAAAATAAATGCATCATTTCAGTTTATGAATATTTATTATGTATTCAAACCTTTAACATGCACGTAAGTTGTTCTATGCATTTTCCTCCTTATTTCTTCTGCAAATGTTTCGATTCTTCTTTTTGCTGAGTTGTGATTTACTTTATGGTTCACTTTATAAGAGTACAAGAAGTATGCATCGGTCGACATTATTGTTATTTCACTTAAGATGTTTGATCTGCATATAAGATCCTTGAGAAGTGATGCGCCTTACATCAGTGTCTATAATAGCAGTTTCTTGATTTTTTTGTTTTTCAAAACGTAGTACTCTCTATGAATCATATATCATGGAAACTTGTATATAAACTAATCATAACAGCTAAATTGAACTATTTGTCATGGCGCATTAAAGACAATACCCCGCATCTCCACAAAAAGGGGTAAAGATTGTTTGTGGAAAAGTGATGATTGGATGTGACCTTCTCTCCGCTACAAGAAAGAATCAGTTTATCTATTTGTGAATCCATAGTTTATTACTAACATCTAGCTTTCAAGTAAAACCCCTACGTGTTTGACCGCACCCTGCATAGGATACTATGTGGAGAACCAAAGCAAGTATCTAATTTCCCTCCTTTTTTTTCCGAAACCTTGCGACAACGTTTTGCATAGCTATTAGCAATAGTGCACCTGGTGGTAAACTCGTCTATGATGACATATGTGGAGCACTCTTGAGTGAGGAGGTTCGTAGAAAATCTATGGTTGGCACTTAGAGTGGAGATGCATATAATGTTCGTGATTCTTACCAAGGAAGAATCAACAACATCGCAAGAGGAAGAACGAGGAAAAGAATGGTCAATGGAATAAGAGTAGAAGTAAATCAAGGAAGAGGGACATCGAATGCCATTATTGTCATAAGAAGGGACATATGAAGAAAGATTGTTATGCATTAAAGAATGCTAAAGGTAAAGGACAGAATGTTCATGGGCATGTTAAAATAGTTACCTACATCTACTTCGATTGTGAAGATTGAAATGCTATTTTTGATGATTCTGATGTGTTGGCACTTGATAGTACTGTGCCAACTAAGGTGCTTATGGCTTATTCTCTTTCCCACACATGGCTTTTAGATTCTGGTGCTTCTTTCCATGTGACACCACATAGAGAAAGGTTCTCTAATTATGCAACAAAGTCTCTTGGTACCGTGAGACTTGGTGACTCTGACCAATGTGAAGTTGTGGGGATTGGAGATGTGATTGTGCGGTTCATTGATGGTTCAAAATTTACTATGCATAATGTACACCATGTACCTCAGTTATCATGTAGTTTGCTGTCAGTTGGTCAACTTGATGACCTTGGTTACAAGGTGGTCTTCTATGCTCAGGCCTTTCGTATATCAAAGGGCAATATGCTTATTGCAAAAGGAAGCAAAGTTGGCTCACTTTATCCTTTATTTGTATCACATAGATAACACTTGTTAGCTGTTACTGAACAGCCTATCGCTTGTATTTGGCATGGTCCTTTGGTCCATATATCGCGTAGTGGAATGGAAAATCTTTCTCATTCTAGCTACTTACCTCTGTTATCTTTCTTTGATTTTTCATTTTGTGAGCATTGTCAATATGAAAAGCAAACCAAAAATGTGCATAGAATGTACATTGACTCTTGAATTTAGCCTTTAGATCTCATTCATACAGATGTGTGTGGTCCTATGCCCATTAGGTCCTTAGATGGTTCTCTTTACTTTTTCACTTTCATAGATGATGCTACTAGAAAAGTCTAGGTATATCCTATCAAAGGATGAGATATACCCTACCTTTAGAAATGGCTTGCTTCAATTGAGACTAAAAAAGGAACTAAGCTTAAGGCTTAACGTTCAGATAATGGGGGTGAGTATACCTCACATGATGTCAGTCTTTTCTGTCAGTATAGAGGGATTCGCAGAGATTTTATAGCTCCTTATACCCCAATATAAAATGATGTAGCTGAGAGGATGAATAGAACTATTCAAGATAGAGTAGTCTCTATGTTGCATCATGCAAACCTCTCACAAGGTTTTTGTGCAGAAGTAGTATTGACTGCAGTTCATGTGATTAACCTTTCACCTAGTACGGCCAAAGGTCTGAAAGTGGCACAAGAGTTATGGAGAGGGAAGCCACCATATTATGATCATCTTCAAGTTTTTGAGTGTGAAGCATATGTTCATATACCCAAGAATCTTAGACAAAAGTTGGACCATAAGTCAAAGAAATGCATTTTTCTTGGGTATGGTTGAGACGGATAATTTGGATAACGCTTATGGGATCCTGAAACATGGTTAGTGATCAGAAGTAGTGATGCCATTTTTAATGAGTCTAAGATGCATAAGCAACTCATTAAGGAGGTTGAAGTGAGAAGAGTTGTGTTTGAGGATACTAGTCCTCCTGTTAGCATGCATAAAAATGCTGCACATAGGGACGTTTAAGACAATGTCTGATCAGTTCAGTCTGAAAATGTTCCTGTTTAGCAAGCATTGAGACACTTTGCACGTTCAAGAGAATGTCCATTTAGATCAGTATGCACATGTTCTTGTTCACCAACCATTGGGAAGTTCTGCACGTGTCTCACATCCACCTGATAGATATGTTCCAAGTTTAGATTTTGTTATGCTAACAGATGCCGTTGAGCCTTCTTGCTCCAAAGAGCCTATGCAGACAGAGGATCATGTCAAGTGGGAGCGTGCCATGAAGAGTGAGCTGGATTCTATTCAGAAGAATGGTACTTGGGATTTAGTACCTTTGCCAAAGGGCAAGAAAACTTTACCATGTAAATGGGTATATAAGCTGAAATTCACATCAAATAGTACTTCTCCAAAATATAAAGCATGACTTGTTGCAAAGCGCTTTAAGCAACAACATGGTGTTAATTTTGAGGAAATCTTCTCTCCATTGGTCAAGATGACTACTTTGCGCATGTTGCTTGGATTCATTGCAATGAAGGACTTAGAGCTAGTCCAAATGGATGTGAAAATTGCATTCTTGCATGGAGATCTTACAGATGAGATCTATATGGAACAATCAGAGGGTTATGTAGTTCGTGGAAAGGAAAATCCATTTTGTAAGGCCAAGAAGAGCTTGTATGGACTTAAAACATCTGCTAGACAATGGTACCAAAAGTTTGATGCTTTTATGAAGTCCCAAGGCTATTCTCGAAGCAATGATGATCATTGTCTCTACACAAAGAGATGCTTAGATGGCAGCTTGATATGCTTGATATTTTATGTCGATGATATGTTGATTGCTACAAAGTCCTCCAATGACTTGTCAATTCTCAAAAGGAAGTTGAGTCAGACATTTGATATGAAGGATTTTGGGGATGCCAAACATATTCTTGGCATGCGCATTACTCATGATAGGAGTAAAAGATGCATATACTTGTCTCAAAGGGAGTACATATCCAAAGTACTTCACATGTTTAATATGCAGGGTGGAAAAGCATTGATTACACCTTTACCCACATATGTGAAATTGAGCAAGGATGATTGTCCCAGATTAGATGAGGAATAAGGCATTCATGACCAAGATTCCCTATCATTCTACCATTGGTAGTCTCATGTATGCTATGGTAGCTATGAGACCAGAAATTGCATTTGCAGTGGGAGTTGTGAGAAAATATATGTCTAATCCTAGCAAGAAACATTGGGAAGCGGTCAAGATGATTTTGAGATATCTGAGTGGCACTAAGGAAAAGTGTCTATGCTTAGGTAGAGGGAAAGAATCCATTATTGGTTACATAGATTCTGACTATGCTCGTTGTGTAGACAATTGTAAGTCTACATCAGGGTAAATTTTTTATTTTTCTAGAGATGCTATCTCTTGGAGATCACGTCTTCAAGAATGTATAGTTGTTTCCACCAGAGAGGCAAAGTATGTTGCAACAAGTGAGGCATGTAAGCAAGCATTGTGGCTTTCTCGTCTTTCTTGTGATATGGGTTTACCTCAGCATCTACCTCGTTTGCTTAGTGACAGTCAAAGTGTTATTGCTTTGGCTAAGAATCCGGTCTATCATGCAAAGACCAAGCACATTGAGGTGAGGTATCACGTCAATAGATATTTCTTAGCCACTAAACACATTATTCTTGAGAAGGTTCACACTCGAGATAATGTTGTAGATGCTTTGACTAAAGCTCTACCACACGATAGCTTTTGACATTGTTGTCACTTGATGGGGGTTACCTGATTCATGATCTTACACAGTCACTTGTATACTGTGTAGCATGCTCATCAGGTAGGAGGTATAGTTTGTATACTTACACTCAGGTATTCTTTATCATTCTTTATTTTTCTCCCATAGTTACTTTGGCCATATTGGCCTTTAGTGGGAGATTGTTATCGTTCATGTCCATGTGAAAGGCCAAATGGCCACTGGATACTTCTTTATATATGTTGTTTAATAAAACATATAGTGGCCTAGTCAATCATAGACTGTAAGTTCAACTGCATTTGTAATACCTAAGAAGTTTGTCTTCGTGCTCCTTGTGTACTATGTTTTTCTTGCATATTCTCTGTGCGGCCCTAGGAACTTAGTTCTCTTCTCCAAGGATATCATTGTGAAGCTCTCAAGAAGGATTGCACACTGTAGTGCATTGCCATCGAATTACTTCAGTTGATCCCTACAAATTTGCTTCAAGTTCCTTTCACCTACGTAAACCAATCTTTTGTGCCACATTTCTAATTCTAATAAGCTCTGATTACCATAATTGAACAGAGCTATATTTCTAGTGTCTTGAAGCTCAAATGTAAAGATTCTACCTATCTTTTCTCCTTTTGCTATTCTCTTGAATCCTTGTCTAGATCTTCAACAAAGGATCCATTCCTCCTGAACCTTACCGGCAATCCTTTTTCTACAATTTGCCTAGTACTTGTGAGATTTTTTGTTATGGTAGGCACATATAATACCTCGTTGAGTAGATTCATGTTTCCATCTAGAGTCTTCACAATTCCAATATTTTCCACTTAGTGTCTAGTGTCATCTCCTATTTGAACCTCATTTCTTGGATTCTCGAAGTCTGATAGTAGAGCCACATTCCTGTGAAGAGATGGATAGGTATGTGCTTGAAGATGAAGAGGTGTTGCAAAATCCTTGATCTACACTAGCCAAATGAACTCCAGGAGTATGGGGTGGGCCCTTTTAGCTTGCCAATGGATGTATTAGACAACCTATGTACCTTGAAAGATCACTCTCAAAAAGATAGATCAAAACAGATAAGTTGGAGTTAGCTCAGAGGTGAAGAACTTGCTATTTTGGTTCATACACATGTCCAATGTTTTGCATAATTCTCTGAGCACAACAACAATTAGCCTAATTCCTTTTGAGGAAGTCTAGTTAACTAAAAGAGAACTTTCAAGAGTAATCACATAAAAAATAATGAACCACACACTAAGAATAATGTTTAACAAGTGATGACATCATCCTGATTTTCATGGGTTGCTATAGTAATGAGACCAGTGAGACCAAAAATGAACATAACTCAAGATTCAAAACTCCAATGATTATGAAAATTTGTATCATATACTAGACAGTATGCGGAATCCCACAAGCTTTAAGTCATTAAATTTGTCTACGTAAACACTGAGAAACAACTTGGACAAGATGAGTAAAAAAGTTGGGTACCTGACAGAGAAGTGAAAATGAACAGACAGGGTTGACTTCAACTGAACCTTACTGACGATTGAAAAATCCAAACAAAATGAAAATTGGTGAGCATATAGTAGACTTATAGAGATAACTTTACCAAGTTCAATCACTAAAAATGATGCACCAAACTCAGAGAAACCATCTCGGCAATCTGACTCAGAAAACTGAGAGATATGTCAGTGAGTAGTACACTTCACAAGAACATGGAAATATGAACTCAAATGATCATGAAAGTGAAAGTATATTGATTTTACATAACAATTGACTTACTGATACATATGTGTGCCTTGAAACCACACCTTGAAATGGCATAAAGCTCAGCTCTTTGAGGTCTTCTCTGAGGTCTCTTTAAGCACCACTAAAGCTACCATCTATTTATAGTTGAGCTTGGGAGGCTACCTTCCCTCAATCACTCTCCAATCAATTAGTGATTGATTTGATTCTCTATCTACCACAAATCATGAATTCGTGGCTCCTCTTTCCCTTTTTGATCAAGTGGAATCAACCTCTTAAGATTCTTTCACTTTTACATTAAGTAAAGTCTTCAAAAGTTACAAGAGGTAGTTCACAAGTGAACTTTACATTGTCTTCATTTTAAGGCTTCTTCTTTGAATTTGTGGAACTCAAGCCAATACTTAGGCTTGTCATAGGCTTGCTCCAACAATCCCCTACTACATGATTTGAACAACCAGAATCTATATAAAATACATGCTCATCTTCTTTGTCTTGCTTCATGGTCATGTTCATCAAGAGAAGTGAGTCCTCTTGAGTTTTTTGTTGAGCGTAATTGATGTAATATCGTCTTCCTTTATATCCTCCTTGATAATGTTGAAGCTGTTATTGTTGTAGTCATTGAAGTTATTTGATTTGCCTCTTGTACTTCCATAGCCTCCTCTATTGAAGCCTCTTCTTCTTTGGTTTCTAGGCTCCCTAGAACAATTTTCTATTGCAAGATTAGTTAGGTCACATATGGAACATGGAGAGGAGCTTTGAAATCTCCCCCTACCTTGTCTACCTCCGCTGCCTCTTCCTCTTGAACCTCTACCTCTATTAGGAAAGTTTGCTTGAGAGGTACTACCCTCATCATAAGATGTTCTACCTCTGTTTTTGCTATCATTACTCTTGTTCTTATCTGTGTATAGGGCAGAGGATTGATTACCTTTTCAATTTTCTCAATTCTTCATAAGTTTTGCCTCATATGTGAATAGTTGTCCCATGAGGGTGTTGAAGTTAGGAACATACATATCCATGTATAGAACCATTGCTATGGTGAAAGCTTCCCATTTATCATCTCCTTTGATTCCATTAAATACTTGCCTTACTATTTTCTCTTCATCTATGAATTCTCTTATGCTCCCAAGTTAATCTACTATGTCCTTCATCCTAGTGACAAAATCAGTCACACTTTGCTTGGGAATCTTCTTGAGTGTGGTAAACTCCATCTGAGTTTGTTCTTCCTAGCTTAGGTACTTAATGAAAAGAAAAGTTCAAGGGAATTCCATGTCTCTTGTAAAGTCTTGCAGCTCCTGATATGTGGAAGTAAAAAATCAAATATTGAGTTAAGAATGTAAGACCTAGCTAGAGCATCCTTAGAGCACCATGTGTTTAACCTTTCTTGTTCTTCTTGAGTTGGTTCTACTTTGCTTCTGAGGATTGGAATCATCTCATCTCCACAAATGTAACCATAGATATTTCTCCCTTGAAGCTATGTTGCCATTCTAAGTGACAAAGCTGAGTAGTTACCTCGATCCAATTTGTCAATGGATGAAAGAAATTCATCTCCCATGTTGACTTGTTATTGCTCTAATACCACTATGAGGAGATGGTTGGATATAGTCCAAAGATGAGCAGACATTGCAATAATCCTACTCTACACTTGCCAATGTGACTTTAGGGAGCCTTAGTACACACCTTCAGCTTTCCAAATACGAATTCAGACCCACTATGTGCTTTGGAGCATCATTGCCAAATATTTTTACCAAAGTAGATAACTTGCACATAGAAGCACTATGAAAAACTTGCTAGGTTTGGACTTGAATCTCTCAGACAAATGCTCAGTTCTCACTCTTTGATAGAAATCAAGCCAAGCCCTTTTCAACACTTCTAATTGAAGGGCTTAGCTAACTATTCAAAGTTATTTGAGTTGAAGAACTGAGGGGTGTAATCCTGGCTTTTTAGGAGCAAGATGTATAGACATAGATAAGTTGTTTTATTCATAAATCACGATCCAATGACCCAAATGTAACTAAAAATGATATGTAGCAACTACATAGAACACTATAACTGTAAAAAGTCAAAGTGAAGAAAATGATTAAGTACACGCAGAAAAAATGTTCAAGCAATATCACGGAATTGAAGAAGTTGTAGCAGAGAGCAGTGAACAGAGATGATCATGAACTAAGTAATCACATTATATATAAAACTAAATGTATGATATAAAGTATATGTAGTGGAATTACTCATAGACATGTGATCTCAAAATATGCTCAATCATGAGGCTCAATGGCTCTCACTTCTATGTCAGATACTGCGACTAAAAATCACCTATATATATTCTCATAGAGTGAATTTGAAATTTGATTTTCCCTCACCGAAACGTTTCCCTACACTTTAGGTGGTGATTGATTTGATTCCAACCACCAACTAAGTTGTGGTTCATGACTCCCAAGATCACAATATTCCTCATCTCACTTTCTTTTACTTGTATCCAATGAAGTAAATTGCATGGCTTTTACAAGAGGTGTTCATATGCTAGTCCTTAGTGAGTCCAATGTAGATGTGAGAAGTCCTAACCATTTGGTCAAGCATCTAGGCTTGCCAAATGTACCAACAAGAAAGGCCATGAGCTTCATTCCCCATGGATTTCATCATAGGTCTACAGAAGTTTGATAAGTACAATGCCATTCTTGTTATGGTGAATAGATTTAGAAAGATGGCACACTTCATTCCAACTAGCAAGGCAATCCAAGGTGTTGCCAATGCTAGAATTTTTTTGAGATACATCTTTAGGTGTCATGGATTGACTGATGATATTGTCAATGATCGAGGTCCACGCTTCATATCTAGCTTTTGGAACAGTCTTTCCAAGCTCCATCAAGTTCAAGTCACACTATCTATAGTGAATCATCCACAAACTAATGGACAGAAAAAATGAGTGAAGCAAGTCCTAGAACAATATCTACATTGCACGACCAACTATCATCAAAATAATTGGTTTGAGCTCTTACCCGTATTTAGAGTTTACCTATAAAAACAGTGTTCATACATTTATCAAACATATTACTTTCTTTGCAAATCATGGATGACACCCAAGGATGGATATACAACTCTCAAACCATGTCAAGAACCCAGCTGTGACAAATAAGGCCCTATACCTCATGGATATCCACAAAGAGCTCAAGAGGAGATCTATAGAGCTCAAGAACAATATAAGTATTATGGAGATCAACATCATGTTCAAACTCCATCCTATCACATTGGGGATATAGTGTGATTATTCATAAATAATTTGCAAACTTCAAGGCCTTCTGCAATGCTAGACCATCAACAATTTGGTTCGTTCACCATCTTGGTAGAGATTAGTCCAATCACTTTGAAACTCCAACTACCAAGTACCATGAGAATACATCTTGTTTTCCATGTGTCCATAATGTAACAATATCAAACTTCACCATTGAGGGGGGAGTGACATAATCCTTCACCATGTGTCAAGATTAATGATCATGAAGAATTCAAAGTTGAGCATGTCCTAGATTTAAGAATATCCCAAGGAAGATTGGATTCACTTGTTCATTCAAAAGGGTATGTCATTAATGATCACGCTTGGGAACTTGCAGAGAATCTTAAGAGCGTACCTATCAAATTTCAAGAATTTCATAAGAAAAACCGAATGAAGTCGAGACTATAGCACATGACCCCTCCTTGTGGAACTCATCGCTTGAGAGGGAGGTGATGTCATGGACAAATGAAACCACCTTGAACCAAAATTTCCATGTGACTTCTATATCTCATTATTGGTTGAGAATTTGGAGAAACCAAGGCTTCCAATGCATCCACAATGGGCCAAAACCCTAAAATCAACTATCTACTTGCTAAATTCTGACATCTAGAGATCTTGTTCTAATTGCTCACATCATTGATGAAATCCTCAACTCATAACCACCTTTGATAATGACCCTTGAACACCTATATAATGAGGTCCATGCCGCATACATCTTCAATCTTGCCAATTCCAATCTTGGGAGCTCAAGGAGTCATGATCTCCAAGTAAGTACTTTCAAAGTTCTTGTTCGAGTTCTAGTGTGCCTTGTTGTGGTCTTGTCTAGTCTAGTATCTTGAACATCCTATGGTGTCCTTTTGTACTCTTGGAGTATGAGATCTTGTCAAGTTAACCCTTGTATCTAGTTCATCTCCCTAAAGGGAGTTCTTGTAATCCAGATATCTTGTTTCATACCTATGATCCTGGGTTATGGGATCTTGTTTTTCATCCCTAGTTGTATTATTCATACCTAGAAGTCCCGATTTGTGGGACTTCTTGTATCAACTAAATATTCTTATATTATTTCCCATATGTGGGTGATCTTGTAATCAAAAATATAATTCCAAAATCTTGTCTAGTCTTAATAGAGGGCACAATCTAGTGCTCCCCTGCCACCATCTCGTTGAGCTGGCAAATAATGGCAAATCATTCGAGTTGTCATGGTTCTATAGTTGTAACCATTTATTAATCAATGATAACGTGTGTCTGGCCACTTGAGTAGAGACAACTAAATGTTCGCCGGTGATGTAGTGCTCTAAGTCTTTGAATTTCTCTAAACCTCCAAACTACTGGATTAAAAGCAACTATATAATAGTATATAAATACACAGTAAATCCGTAATCTTCATCACTGAACTTCAAGAATATATCATTTTCACCAAAATATAGCACAGAGTGTTTTGAGCCTCTTATGGTCGAACTACAAAATTGAATACACTTCCGCCCAATAGAGTAGTATAGAGTTCAGTCACCATAATTATATCTCATTGCCTCACACTTGTGATTACCTTCACACTCAATGACTCCCATAGTTAATTTTAATAACAAATTATCCTCTACCATCTTCAAGATACATAGACAACTATGTAGACTGATAGAGGGATAGAATACGAGATAGAGTATTTAACTCAATAATTGTATAGAAACAATGTGCCCAAAGCACCGTTGGCCAAATACACCGACACACACAAGGTTGAATCTACTCAACAAGCCTCAAGCATGTTTTCATTAATTTTCAAATGGTAACAAGTGCATTCCTGCCGCTTTGGCCAGGATTGTTCACCAAAATTTACATGAGTAGAAAAATAACGACCAAAATTAAAATATCTATTAGGCAGTCTAACACTATCATGCTCGGAGGACTTGAACCCAAAAAATTGTATCCCTAGTCTTCTTAGGTTCCTCTTCTGACAGTGAATGTTGGTCTATCTTGAAAGACTCCTTGACATCATGGAAAGTTTGTTGGATCTTCTTGACCATTGTTTTTAGTAGCTTCTAGCCTTTGTGGGGATCTAGAAGGATTGCAGCAATTGACAATTGACTAGTGTAAGTAGTAGTTGATAAGAACGTCTAGCTTTGTGCTTTAGCCAGCTCGAGGTGAAACGTTTCTTGCAAGTAGAAATCTTGCTTGAGCATATGTTTTTGACTTCTCCGCTCTCCTAATGCTTGCTGAAGGGCTTGCGATTTCTCGGCCTCAGCTTGTTCCAATCGGGTATGAAGTTGTAGGAGCAATGCCTTGTGAGTAGAAATAGCGGCCCCGAATGGAGGAATTGTCTATATAGGGCACTTAGCTATGAGATGTCTCTAGACTGTTGGGTATAAGTCTCTTATAGAGCTTCAATAGTCTCTTGTAACAATTCCCGGTTGTAAGGAGATGGTTGGATACACTCAAAAGATGAGCTGGTGTTGGAATAATCCTGCTCTAAACCTACCAATTTGACCTTAGATCACCTAAGTAGACCCTTTTTAGCTTCCCAAATATGTATTTAGACCCACTATGTACCTTGGAGCGTCATTGCCAAACAGTTGTGCCAAAAAAAATAACCTTCAAGATAGAAGAACCTCTCAAAACTTGCTATTTTTAGACTTGAACCTCTAAGAGAAATGCTCTATTCTCACTCTCTCATAGCAATTGATCCAATATCTTTTCAACACATGTATTTGATGAGCTTAGCTAACCTTCCCATGTTATTGCACTAATTTAGAGTGATTATATGATAAAAAATTATATTAAGAAGTTAGGGGTGTAATCTTGACTTTTCAGGAGGATGATAGTATGCAAACATAGATTGCTTGTAGAGAACGTATCTCAAGATCTAATGATCCATATGATATGCGAATTGATATATAGCAAATAGACTGATCATGCTACCTATGACAAGTCAAAACAAGTCAAAATATTAATTACACATTGAGAAATGGACTGATCAAATTCATTGAAATAATGAGATACCAGAAGGCAACACTAGATAGAGATTAACTTGCACTAGTGACTCAAAATGTATATGATTATGAATGTATGATACAAGGGAGATGAATTAGACTTACTCACACATATATGACCTAACTTTAAGCTCAACGTTGAGGCTCAATGGCTCATTCTTCTCTGTAATTTCTTTGTGACTAAGAGTCACCCATATTTATGCTCGTAAATCAATTTGAATTTTGAAATTCTTCCACCTCAAAGTGTTCCTATGTTTTTGGGTGATGATTGATTTGATTCTAACCACTAGGTAGTTGTGGTGCATAACTTGTAATTCCACTAGATTCCCTCAATCACTATCTTTTACTTTTACCTCAAGAGTTAAAGTCTATGACTTTTACAAGGGGTGTTCATGTGTACTTTAAGAATGATAAAAAATGGATACGTGAGACATCCTTGCTATTTTGTCAAGCATCAAGGATTGCAAAATGTACCAAGAGATCCCCCTCAAGCTTAAGATGGTTGAATCGTCAATCCTTTGATATTTCTTGGAAGCAAATCATGGATTTAAACTTGTTCAACTTGCCTCCATCCAATGATTTGGTCATTATATCTGCACATTGCATATGAGTGGATACATAGGAGAGTTGTATCTTCTTACTCACAATCCTTTCTCTAACAAAATGATAATGGAATTCTATATGCCTAGTCCTGACATAAAAGATAAGATTAGCATCTAAATAGATTGAGCTAATGTTATCTCCAAATATAAGTGGATGGCCAATATCCAATCTTTGAACTGTGTATAGGGTCCTGATCCATATAGCTTCTTGTGTTGCATTTGCTAGCCCTTTGTATTCAGCTTCAGTTGAGGAATGAGAAATTGTAGGTTGCTTTTTTAAAGAACAAGATATCAGCTTTCTACTTATCATTTGCAAATGATAAGTAGAAAGCATGGCTTTTACAAGAGGTGTTCATATGCTAGTCCTTAGTGAGTCCAATGTAGATTTTGAAGTAAAGTGCATTGCTTTTACAAGAGGTGTTCATATGCTAGTCCTTAGTGAGTCCAATGTAGATGTGAGAAGTCCTAAGCATTTGGTCAAGCATCTAGGTTTGCCAAATGTACCAACAAGAAAGGCCATGAGCTTCATTCTCCATGGATTTCATCATAGTTCTACAGAAGTTTGATAAGTACAATGCCATTCTTGTTATGGTGAATAGATTTAGAAAGATGGCACACTTCATTCCAACTAGCAAGGCAATCCAAGGTGTAGCCAATGCTAGACTTTTTTTGAGATACATCTTTAGGCGTCATGGATTGACTGATGATATTGTCAATGATTGAGGTCCACACTTCATATCCAGCTTTTGGAATAGTCTTTCCAAGCTCCATCAAGTTCAAGTCACACTATCTATAGTGAATCATCCACAAACTAATGGACAAATAAAATGAGTGAAGCAAGTCCTAGAACAATATCCACATTGCACGAACAACTAACATCAAAATAATTGGTTTGAGCTCTTACCCGTATTTAGAGTTTACCTATAAAAATAGTGTTCATACATTCATCAAACAAATTTCTTTCTTTGAAAATCATGGATGACACCCAAGGATGGATATACAACTCTCAAACCCAAGGATGGACTTCTATATGCCTAGTCCTGACATAAAAGATAAGATTAGCATCTAAATAGAGTGAGCTAGTGTTATCTCCAAATATAACTGGATGGCCAATATCCAATCCTTGATCTGTGTATAGGGTCCTGATCCAGATAGCTTCTTGTGTTGCATTTGCTAGCCCTCTGTATTCAACTTGAGTTGAGGAATGAGCGATTGTAGGTTGCTTTTTTGAAGACCAAGATATGAGCTTTCTAGTTGCATTGGGTTCATTTGCAAATGATAAGTATCATGCAAATGATAAGTATCCTTCCATATTGCCACTTATTTGTGTTCATTCTCTACAAACACTATGAAAGAGTCAACGAACTTCAAATGCTCATAGCAACCGACATGATTACAATTAGAAAGAAGTGTGATTACAATTAGAAAAAGTCCTTCTTAGGGAGTGATACACATAGGGTTGAGTGTATATTATGCACAAGAGTATAAGAAATAAGCAAAATGTGCTATTGGAATGAGTCAGACACTGAACTGTGGTACCTCCTATTCTTCATGAATATGTAGAGATTGACCCCGAGACCGACAAACTAAGTTTTCTCCCAAGCTAGAGAACCAAATGCTTTCAAACTTGATAGGCATAAACTACACACTGATACCTTTCCAATGATGCATCATGTATCCAATGTGGAGCTCTATAGAGAGAGGATAAGCCTCTGCAAGCTTACTGTTGGCGAAGAAGATGATGCAAAAAAATGAAGGAGCAAGACAAAGAGGTCATAAGTGTATGTATAATGCTTCCATGTATTGTACAAGTGATTTGAAGTCTTTATATAGACTCTAGAAGTGATCCACGAATTCTACAAGTGGATTTTGAATTCAAATGAAGGCGGTAAGAGTTGTTGAGGGAAATCAATTCAGTTTCCTACAATCTAGGAAAAGTGAAGATCTAGTTTGATCTATTTTTAGGCGATTGATTCATTGATTTGATTGCAAATCAACCACCATATGTTTGTGGAATTTGGGCTCTATCTTTCTACGTTTGCATGTGTAAATCTCAAGGCTTTTACAATGGTAAAAGATTCATAAAAAATCTTTTTAAAAAATACAATAATTGAGCATAAATCAAACAACTCTCCAAAGGATATTCTTTTGATGCAATCCAAGCGATAGCTTTTGATGTAGATCAAATCCACCTCAAGACTAGTGTAAGCTTGATGTTCCAACAACTCCCCATCAAGCTAACATATGGTTGAGTCATCATTCTCTTATAGGTTGAATACTTGCCATAGCTTTGAATCTACAAAGCTTTATTCCATCATGTGCCTTTGTCATCATATTTTCTATTTGTTTTTTAGTAGGAACAAAAGAAATGTCAATCTCGTGTTCCATGAGCTTCTCCTTGATGAAGTGCTAATGCACTTCTATGTGTTTGGATCTTGCATGAAAAATAGGGTTTATTGCTAGAAGCATCGAACTTACATTATCTCCAAATATGTGGAGTTTGGAACTCACAAGTTCCAAATCATTATACAATGCTTTTAACTATATTGCCTCTTGAGTTGCTATGGTCAAACCTCTCTACGCTGCGGTAGTTGAGGATAAAGCAACTGTTGGTTGCTTCTTGGAACTCCATGGCACTAGCTTTGAACCTACAAATGCTAAGTAACTAGAGGTACTTCTTCTATCATACTTAGCTCCTACCCAATCTACATCTAATAGATTTTGATATCCAAATTTGAAGAGTAAAGATAGAATATACCTTCATTGATTGTACCTTTGAGAACTCTCTTAGCTGCATCCATGTGTGGTCTTCTTGGCGAGTGCATGAATTGGCTTAGCACTCCCACACTATATGAGATGTCTTCCCTTGTATGAGTAGCATATATCAAGCTACCTACCAAGCTTTGATATTCTTTCATGTCTTTAATTTTCTCACCTTCATAAACACTAAGTTTATGATTCATCTACAAAGGTATACCTGTAGGTTTAGTGTTCTCCATTTTGAACTTGAGAAGTAGATCCTGAATGTATCTTCTCTGAGTCAAATACATTCCTTCATCTATGTATATCACCTACATACCTAGGAAATTTGTGAGCTCACCTAAGTCACTGATTTTGAACTCCACTTGCATGTGTCTCTTGATCCTCTAAATGTCATTCAGATCATCACCTGTCACAATAATATCATCTACATATACACATAAATAGATCACCTCATTGTGATCCCTTTTGATGAATAGAGAAGGATCTGCGTTGCTAGGTTTAAACCCTTGATCTTGAAGGTATGTAACCACTATGTAATTCCAGGCTCTAGGAGCTTGTTTCAATCCATACAATGCGTCCTTAATTCTAGAAACATAAGATGCACGATTAGGGCTTTCAAGACCTGGTGGTTGTGACATGTATACCTCTTCACTTATCCAACCATTTAGAAATGCCTTTTTCACATCAACTTGGAGGAGTCCTCAATTCCTTGTAGCAGCTACACTTATCAATGTTTTGATTGTAGTAATCTTTGCAATTGTTGAGAATGATTTCTCATAGTCCACACCATGAGTTTGTGAGAATCTTTTGGGTACTAATCTTGCCTTATACCCACAAACTAATCCATCCGAGTTTCTTTTAACATTACATACCCATCTGCAACCAATTACCTTTTGATTTGGTGACATTGAAACCAAGTACCAAGTGTCCATCTCTTTCACTGCATCTATTTCCTCTTTAATGGCCTTTTCCCAATCAGGGTTCCCCTTTGCCTCTTCATAGGTTGAGGGTTCCTCTGAAATTGAGTCTTTTGCCAAGTATTGAATGGTTTGTAACAAATGTGGAGTCATATCCATACCTTTCTGGTTGTTTCCTCTCTCTTGTTGATCTTCTAGGAGCTTGCTTAGAGTATTCCACACACTCTTTCATCTTTGCTTTGCCTCTTGACTTCCATGGCTTGTAATCCTTTTCTCTTTCGTCTTAAATTTCTAGGCATAAACTAGAGACTAGTACTTTCCAATGAGCCATGTCATATCCAATTTCGATTTATATAAAGAGAGCAAAAGCCTCTACAAGCTTACTATTGGCAAAGAAGATGATGTAGCAAAATGAAGGAGCAAGTCAATGATGGTCACAATTGTATGTATATTGCATCCATGTATTATACAAGTGATTTGAAGTCTTTATATAGAATCTAGAAATGATCCACAACTTCTACAAGTGGATTTTGGATTCAAATGAAGGCGGTAAGAGTTTTTGGAGGGAATCAATTCACTTTCCTATAATGTAGGAAAAGTGAAGATCTAGTTTGATTTACTTTTAGGTGATTGATTGATTGATTTGATTGCAAATCAACCACCAAAAATTCGTGGAATTTGGGCTCTATTGTTCTTCTTTTACATGTGTAAAGCTCAAGGCTTCTACAATGGTAAAAGATTCATAAAAATTAGTTTTTAAAAAATATAATAAGTGAGCATAAATAAAAGAACCCTCTGAAGGATATTCTTTTGACGTGATCCAAGCGATAGCCTTTGATGTAGATCAAATCCACCTCAAGCATAGTGTAAGCTTGATGTTCCAACAATAACCTGTAACCTTTTTTATTTAGTTCATATCCAATAAACACACATCTCCCTACCTTAGGATCCATTTACCTCTGATTTGTGATGGAATATGTGCATAGGCTATGCATCCAAATATTCTTCAATGATCACGGCTAGGTCTTCTTCCATTCCATGCCTCATAAGGTGTCATCCCATCTAATTCCTTTGATGGAAGTCTCTTGATAAGATAGGTGGTTGTAGATACAGCCTCTGCCCACAAATAATTGAGTATTTGTTTATCATTGAGCATGGACCTTGCAGCTTCAACTATGGTCCTATTTTTTCTCTCTACCACTCCATTATGTTCTAGAGTGTACCTGGTTGTGATCTCTCTGTTGATGCCTCTATCATGGATATAGGCATCAAATTCATGGGAGAAATATTCTCCCTCTCCATCTGACCTTAGTCTCTTTAATGTTTTCCCTATTTTATTTTCAACAAGAGCAAGATACTTCTTGAAATAATTGAATACTTCATCCTTATGCTTCATAAAATATAGGATGGCCCATCTGCTACAATCATCAATAAAAGATACATAGTACCTAGATCTTGAAATTGATGGTTCTTTGTTAGGTCTCCAAACATGTGTGTGGACTAGCTCCAATAAGTCACCATGAATGTACCCTTTCTTCATAAAGGTTTGTATATGTGATTTCCCAAGTTGATAAGCCCTACACTTGAATATCATACGTTGCTTGGATATATTAGGTAGGCCAAGCACACTTTGATCCCTACACATTTCCTTCATATTTCTATCACCTATGTGAGCCAATCTTTTATGTCACATTTCTAATTCTAATAGGGTTTGAACTCCATAGTTGAACAGATCTATATTTCTAGTGTTTTGGAGTTCAAATGTAAAGAGTCTACCTGGCTTTTCTCCTTTTGCAATTCTCTTGAACTATTGTTGTGGATGTTCAACAAATCCTCCATTCCTTGTGAAACATACATGCAATCCTTTCTCTACAGTTTTTCCAACACATAAGATTCTTTGTTATGCTAGGTACATACAATACCTTGTTGAGTAGATTCATATTTCCACCTAGTGTCTTCACATTTCCAATCTTTTCCACTGAGTGTCTAGTGTCATCTCCTGTTTGAACCTCGTGTCTATTTCTTGGATCCTCCAAGTTTGATAGTAGAGTCACATTCCCTGCTACATGATTTGAACAACCAGAATCTATATAAAAGACATGTTCATCTACTTTACCTTGCTTCATAGTCATTTTCATTAATATAAGTGAGTCCTCTTGTGTTTTCTCTTTAGTGTAATTGTTGCAGTCCCTCATTCCTCTATATCCTCCTTGATGATTTGAATTGTTGAAATTGTAGTTGGTGTAACCATTGAAGTTGTTTGTTCTACCTCTTTTACTTCCATGGCTTCCTCTATGGAAGCCTCTTTGTAGCTCAAGCGTAAGCACCACCTCCTTTACTTGTCAATCTGTGGAGACGTGAGGACCGGTATGAAGACCACGAGCATGTGAAGGCACAAGTGTGTGAGAGAAAGCACACGCAAGCATGCACACACATGCACACACACACGCACAAGGTAAGATCAAAGAGAGGAACAATGGAAAGCTTTGATTACAAAGAGTTCTCTTACAAAGCTCTATTCTCTAACAAGCTAGCCTCAAAAATGAGCTCTCTAGCTCTTTTTATAGTTTTTTGACTAGTTTTGGCCCTGTCCAGACCTAGTGTCCGGTCTAGTTAAACATTAGGTTCCAGGGCTTATTTGAGGGCTCAAACGGAGTCTAAAAATTATGAAAATTGGTAGGATGATAGTTCTAATACTCATCAAGCTCAAGGACTCCTTAGATTGAAAAAAATGGAGTTATAAAAATAGATCATGGTAGTTACAATGGTTTTTAGTGATGAAAATCACTATTTTTGTAGGGGATTCTTCTGAAAATTTGACATACACTTCTTGGAGCTCCCTACTTGCTCCCTTTCCTTGTGTGTCCACCTTTTGATGTGCTTCCATGCTTTGTCCTTGACTTTGAGCTTCAACACTCCCCTCCCTCTCGAGTCTGTCGTCCCTGACAGACCTTTGTTGTAGTGGTTGTTCCAAGTAGTGCCTTGAGAGGGAGTGTCCCTTCTGTATGAACAAAAATCGTCTGAGTTCCAGATGTGTCTGGTTCTTCATCTATCACTGTGAGTCTTTGCACGTTGTAGTTTCTTGGTATGTGCTTCTTCCTTGGATTCCAGCATGACCGTGTTGTTGTGAGTCTCCGTTGATGTTTTCTAGATCTTCCACAGTTGATGTTCATAGTAGTCATGCCAAGTACTCACAACCCATATTGAGTGATGGGTAAGTGTGTTCGTGCATGGGTTGAGGAAAATATGTGCCTTGTGCACGGCCTTGTAATGTAGCCCTATGAATGCTTACTTGGAAAATGCATTGGAAGAAGTATGGTGCAAAAATTGGGGGTCTTGAGCTAAGTGCTCAAGGGTATGCCGACGAAGAGGTTTCCTAAGCTATCATGGTTATGATGTTTCAAAGGTAAAGATACTTACCATGGAGAAGGTCGATCGATGTTCATCTCTTTGTGTTGTACACTCGGCCTTTGGGATGGAACATTGTTGATGAACGTCCATGTTGATGGTCCACTTATGAGATCTTTTGAGTGGCTGATCTTGCCTCCTCATAAGCAGGAGTCTTCTCATCCAGTATACATACAAAGATTTGCAGGGTACCAGAGCTACCGCGTGCAAATATCTCCCTGGATGCTCTCGTACATGCAATAGTGATGCATCATTCAAGTTGCAGACCTTCAAGCTCTTCACTCCTACCATAGTAAGAGGAAACCATAGTTGTGGATGCCATGCTCATGCCAAGTTCTTGACATCTATGAGATAAGGCAGCAATTATATCATCTGCTAGCCAAGACACACTTCTATCCAAACTGATAAATGCCCAGTAATCAACAGTTCCACCTTTAACCAAGCATGACTCATTCATATTTCATGAGCCAAACCTGGGAACAAGTGCCCCCCCCCCCTTTTTTTTTTTTTGAGGAAAAAGATATCACAAAACAAGAACACAAAAGTTAGTATCAATAGAAATATTTGACATATGTCACTATGCTCTTGTGTTTGGGATTCTCAAGTGTGTCTATGCACGGCCGTGTAATGTGGCCCTATATTAATGCATACTTTGGAAATGCATGACCTGAATGGTGCAAAAGACAGGGTTGTGCCAAGAGCACATGGTTGTCGCTCGTTCGAGGCTTTCGATGTTATTTGCGAAGGTTGATGCCGACCTTGGTGGAGGTATCCATTGAGTCTCGAACTGATGTAATCCTCCTTATTGGAATCCATTTTAGAACATCATTTGGCACTGTAGAGGTCACTTCAGGCATCTTCCTCTTTGGATGCTTTCTGAACTGTGGTATCCAGTGTGGTTGTCGCTTTGGTTTGGTGGGGGCTACTTGTACTTTTGGCTTCCAAACCCATATCCTTTTTGCATGTCTTCCTACTAATGTTGAAGAGCTGATTTGATCTTCCTTTGGTCTCTGTACGTGGTTCTTTCCCTTTTCTCTTTTTGGCTTCTTTGTTGGGACCTTTCGCATGTGGGAGAACATAGGTTGTTGTGGATGTAAGAGCTTCTTAGGTACCCACATCTGGAATTGCCCTTGTTGAACTGCAACTAACTTCTTAGGAACCCAAACTTGTTGGATACCTTGTGATTGAGCTTGTCCGAGCTGCTTCCTTCGTCGTTTGACCTGGTTGGCTTGCCTGGATGGGATTTGTGGGGGCAAGGCTGGTGGTTGCTCTCCTTTGCGTACCCAGATCTGCTTCATGTTCGGAACTGCTTTCTTATCGAATGGTGTCTTTCTATTTGATGTAGTATTTGTCGTGAACGGTTGTGTTTGCTTGTGTGGTGGACTCACTACTATGGCTACTTGATTCTTTGGAGAAGAAGAAAGATCCACCCGCCTTCGAACCTAGTCTTCCACGATTGACTCCTTCTGCATCATAGAGCTTTTGACACCTACAACATCTTCTTTCATATGATTAGTCTTGGAAGAACTAAGAGAGTGTGTGGTGCCATGATCTAGGAGCATGCAGTTCTCTAATTCTAATGTAATACATTGTTCATGTACCCACATTTGAAGAATTTGACTTCTTAGGTTTAAGTTGACTGCATTGTCATAAATCCAATCTTGTCCTAAGACAAGTGGTTCTGTAGGGTTCTCATCTTGACACACTAGCACTTTGACTTTCATTGGAACATCTTGCAGGTAGATGGGAAGTTCCACCTCGCCCAAACAAGGGGTTTCCACACCTCCCAATCCTATGAGATAAGCTTTTATGGGATTGATGTTCAACTGCAAGTCTTGGCAGTACGAAAGTCTAACTACACTACTTGCTGCACGTGAGTCAATCAATGCTTTCACGGTCCTTGCACCCTTCCCTTGTCCTATCTCTATGGTCACGAAGGGTCTTCAGTCAATGACTTGAGAAGTCGCTATGCCTGACTTTTGGCACATATCCATGTGATATTTTGGGGCTTTTGAGTTGACATCTAGGCCTAATCGCCTTAACTTATTTCGCTTAATACGCTCTCTGGCCTCTACCTGTGCTTCTTCTCTCACTCTTAACTCTTCTTCTTTTCGTTTCTTAGCAGTGTTGAGTCTCATTAGCATGTACTCTATAAGAGGTTCTTGATATAACTTGACTCTACAACCACTAATATAGTTTGGCAAGATATCACCTTCTGAAGTAGCCAATTGAACCGCGCCGCTAGTGGAAATTCTGTTAATGATCATGGGTCCATATCCTCATTTTTCCAACTTACGGGCATGTTGTTTTAGTGTGTAAACCAACACTAGATCTCCCTCTTTCAGTCCCTTATCCTTAATGTGTGCATCGAAGTATGCCTTTTGCCTTTTCTTTGCAGTGTAGATGCCTGCAGCCGCTCGTAGCCTTGTCTCACCTAAGCGTTCCAGATCAAAGATCCTAGATGACAATTCATGTCCATTCCACTCATGCTCTTGTGCTACTTTTAAAGCAGGGATTAAGAAATCCAGTGGTAGCACCGCATTCTGTCCAAAGACCATTTGAAATGGGGTGGCATTGAGTACTGGTTTGTAGGCAACTCGATAAGCCCAAACAGCATGATGAAGTTGTTTGTCCCAATCAGAGCGTTTATTATTTACCAATTTTGTCAATACGTTACAAAGGATCTTATTGGTACTCTCGGCTTGTCCGTTAGCTTGTGGGTGATAGGGGGCAGACTTCTTATGTATCACCAAGAATTCTTGGAGAAGATTTTCAATGACTTCATTCAAGAAGTGTGTGCCTCTATCGCTCACCAACTCTATTGGTAGTCCATATCTCGTGAACACATTCTCAAATAAGAACTTAGCCGTAGTCTGAGCATCATTCTTTGTTGTGGCTTTCACTTCTACCCACTTTGTAAGGTAATTTGTGGCTACAATAATATATTCTGCATGGGAGTTTCTAGCTGGGGGGTTAATAGGACCTATGAAGTCTATGCCCCACTTCGAAAATGCACACCCTCCCATCATTGGCCTCAAAGGCATCTCTTCTTTTCTAACTGGATATTGTGCACGTTGGCATGTGTCACATTTCTTCACATAGGTATGTGCATCCATATGAAGAGTGGGCCACCAAAGTCTTGAGAATAGAATGGTCTTGATCACTCGGTCAGGACCAAAATGTCCACCTGCAACACCACTGTGTGCAGTCTCTAAGACCTTTAAATAGTCTGATTCATGAACGCACAGTCTTAAGTAACCATCTTTGCCTCTTCGGTATAGGTTCTCTCCTACTAAGGCATAGCCTTGAGCCTCTTGCTCCATGCTTCGTCTTCTTGCTAGACTAGCCTCTTTGGGTAATCTTCCCGACCTCATAAACTCTACCAATGGAGCACTCCAATCTGGAATTAATGACACTTGATAAAGGGTCGCATGCTCCATTGGGGGTCTCTCTCTGCACATTGGACAATTCTTAATCCACTCATGTATTTCTTTGTCCATGCTAGGCCAATACACTCCTAAACGTTTCAAATTCTGCAATGTTCGTTGTTTAGAATAGTGATTTCATAGCATTCCTTCATGGGCTTGTTGCAACCAACTACTATGTTCATCATCCCCAACACAACAAGCTAATACACCCTCAGTATCTTGTTTGTACATGCTTCCTGCCAATATGTGATATTTTTTGATTTTACAATTTCTTCTTGTGATGTTTTAACATTTTTATTTGCGGGTCCGAAGGTTAGGACTGGTACCAACTTATTTGCCCATTTAGGAACAACTTCTAAATTGAACAGATAAGCGTCAGGTAGTTCATCAGACACTCCTTGCGGTGACTCTCCTGAAGTGATGCGAGAAAGGTGATCTGCCCTAAGGTGGGTTCTACCTTTCCTGACAACAACTTCAAAGTCATATTCCATTAGTAAGAGGAACCATCTTACTAAACGTCCAGTATTGCAAGGTTTATTGACCAAATATAACAAAGCTTGATGATCAGTGAAAAACTTGAACTTGTTGGCCAATAAATAGTGTCTAAACTTCTTCACAGCATATACCATGCCTAAGCCCTCTCGCTCAGTTGTGGTATAGTTCTGTTCAGCTGCAGTGAGCTGTCTACTAGCATATGCTATGGGCAAATCTAAGTTTCCTTCACTTGTGGGTTGTGCAAGCACACATCCGATGGCATGATTGGATGCATCCACATGGACATGGAATGGTTTATTCCAATCAGGAGTGGTCAATATTGGTGCTGTGCACAAACGTTTCTTCAGTTCGTTGAAAGAATTTTCGCATTCGTCGTTCCACTCAAAATTAGACAACAAGGCATAAAGGGGTCTAGCTATGATCGCGTACATATGGATAAACCTACGGTATATCCACAATGGCCCATAAAGGCTTGTACCTCTTTAACATTCCTTGGCCTTGGTAGCTCCGCTATGGCTCGTACCTTATCTTCATCTGTTGAAATTCCATTCTTAGAAACAATACGACCTAAGATTTTACCTTGATGCACCATGAACACACACTTTTCTGAGTTCAGACACACTCGATATTCTCTACACTTGTTGAAGATTTGTCGGAGCTCAGGGATGTGAAATCTTCTTTCTTGGGAATGAGCACATAAATCATCCACATACACTTCTAAGCTCTTTCGCAAGAACTCTTTGAAGACATGACACATGAACCTTTGGAATGTTGCAGGTGCATTGGTGAGCCCAAATGGCATCACACGAAATGCAAGATTCCCCACTCTGTAGCAAAAGCTGTTTTGTGTTGATCTTCTAGGGCAATGGCTACTTGATTGTAACCTGAAAACCCATCAAGGAAGCTATAAACTTCCTTGCCTGCAACACGCTCCAAAAGGTGTTCCGTGATTGGAAGTGGATAACTATCTCTGATAGTAGCGGCATTAACTTTTTTAAGGTTAATACACACTCGCAACTTTCCGTTCTTCTTGGGCACCACTACAATGGGGGACACCCATTCAGTATGCTCAATCTCATAGATGAATCCAGCTTCAATCAACCTATCAATTTCTTCTTTTATTTTGGCTGCATAGGTATCATTATATGTGTAGGGCTTTTGTTTGGTGGGCTTGGCATCAGCAGTCATGGGGATAGTATGAGAACAAATTCTTGGATCTACCCCTTTCAAGTCTCTATAGTGCCATGCAAACACGTCCCTATATTCCCTTAATAGAGCTACAAGCTCCATTTCTTCTCTTGCACTTAGGTAATCTCCTATGTATGTGCATCTCTCTTTGTTCTCTTCAATGGTTACTACAATTTTCTTGGTCTTTTCTTTATTATCATATGATTCTCCTATGATGGCCTCTCTCTTAGGCATGCATACCAAAATTTTGCGGTCATCAACTTCATATTTCTTGAAGTTTTCTGGTACTTCAAACAATGATTCCTCCTCTTCTTGTTTCACTGCTTTTCATTTCTTTTTCTTCTGACTACTCTCACTTCCATCCTTTGAATTTACTGTTTTAATACTTGTGAGAGGTTCTTCTTCTTTCTGGGTGAACACTCCTATATCTTCTAGATAGTGCTGCTCTGAGTTAAAGCAACTATCCATCACAATAGACTCCAGATCATCGTCATTCTCTTCTTCTTCTATGACATCACTAGGATCACATTCTTCTAGCAAGGGCTGACACATGAACACTGAGATATCATAACCCTCCTCATCACAATGAGGTGTCCACTGTTCCTCATTGACAGCAATGTCCATGGTAGCTAAGATTTCTGGCCAGCCATGAGGCTCAAATTCCTCATCTGGAAAGATCATCGGTGTATAAGTTGGGTCTTTAATTGGTCTATCTCCTGGTGAAGTTCCTTCTTCTCGTGCCTTCAAGTGTTTTTCCTCTTCCTCTGCGACCTTGCACATCCACAATTGAGTATCTTCATGCAACCATGATGGATCAGGTGAACTTTCAGAATGCACACAGACTGAATCTTCTTTTGCTTTGTGGATAGGATTCCACTGTAGGGGTGGTACATCTCTAAAGGAGTAATCCTTCAAATTGACCTTGGTGGTGACCCCTAAGTGCTGCAAGTACAAGGAGTTGGTTCCCCAATCCTGTACTATTTGCAATTGTCTAAGGAAGGGTCTTCCTAGGATCATCTCATAGACATTATTTTTCTCAAAGTCACATATAGCAAATGTGTGCTCAAACTCTACACCACAAGTGGTTAGAGTTATCCCTTCTAGCAATCCTAGAGGTCTTTCAAAATGACCATCAACCATTTGAAGCTTCATTCTAGTTGGTCTTAATGTGGGCTTGCCCCATTGCTTCCACAAGGAGGTGGTCGCAATAGCAACACCAGCACCTGAAGCTATGATTGCTTTGGTTGTGTAACCTTGGTAGGTGATTGGAAGATAAGTATTACCTTCTTCACCCTCACACATGTCCCCTATTTTGTCTAGAGGTATCTCTGTTACTTTTTGCTTAGAGCCTGTTTTTTGGCATATTGGACTCAAGTTCTGGAACTTGATCCTTCACATGATTCCATAGCTCGGGTTTTGCTTTGAGCAGCTCTTCTACAGTGAGATGACATTGAACCTTAGTGTTCTTCACGACATCAGTGTTCCTTGGGACCTCTGAGTCTTCATGTCTGACCAGTATTGTGGGAGCTCTAATCTGGAGAGATTCAGATTCCCATGGGCCTGGAAATTGAGGCAATTCTTCTAGGGTATTAGATTCAAAATCTAATCTTTCGTCTTCTTGTTGTTCTGCTTCATCTTCGTAAATAGATGGAATGTTTTGGGAAAATTGATCATGAAGATCATCAATCTCAGGAATAGGAGGGGAGTTACCCTTCTCCTTGGCCCATTTCTCTTCTTGTATTTCCCGAAAGAACTCTTGAGAGTACTGTTGAATTAAAGGAGGCATTCCAACATCCGTGGAATTAGGAACATAAACTCCCATTGGTGGTGAGCTTCCTCTCTCAATAACTAGTTGAGCCTGTGGAGGTAAAGAAACTTGTGGTTTGTTTACCAACTGCTCTAATCTTTCTAGTAACCCCTGGAAATGCAAATCTGGTTTGACAGAGTTTGTTTGATTGAACTTTTGACTAGTCTCAAGTATAGCTTGAGCTTGTTCTACCATTTTCATGCACATTTTCATTCGTTCAATCTCTAAATCCACTCTAGGGTAACTCTTTTCCAGATTTGCAGCTATTGGCCCTTCTTGAAGACGAGCCTGGTAGGCCTTGAACATCATGTCCAAGCCTTCTAGGGTTGGATCTGCAAGAACAGACCCTAATTGCGGCCTATTTACAATGGGTGGTGGGGTGGGATGAGGTGGAGTGGATGGAGTTTTGGCATGCGAGGGGCTTTGAGATGCAATGTCTTCTATTTTTGTTTTCGCTTCTTTTAAGCTTTCTTCTAGTTCCGATAACTTTTTATTCCACTTGCAATTGGCCTTCTCTCTGGTATCCTTCCATGTTCTTGTTTTCCTCTTACTAGGCTCTCCTGATTCACTCGACTCTGATTGTTCTGCTGGTTTATCCTGTTTTAAGGCTTGTGCACTAGTGACAGCTTGTATAGGAGCCACATTGCTACTACTTGAACTTGAATCTGCCACTAAGCCTACCACATTAATGGGTGTAATCTTGGGTGCATTGGAGGGGTTTCTTCGACAATCTTTGGGGAGATGGTCTTTGCCACAATCAGAACAAAAAGCCTGTATTGTGATAGCATGTCCTTGACTCGGAGATGGTGGGTGGGGACAATCACGAATGAAATGGTCACCTTGACATCTGAAACAAGATCCTCTAGGGGCTTGTGGTCTCATTTGTCTCAACTGGGGCCTAGGGTTAGGATTTGTGTACATGACATTGGAGTATTCTGGCTCCCAATTTTGCTCCATAGGTGGTGCGTCATATTGATACGAGTAAATCTCACTATGTTCATGTGACTTTGTGTAATAAGCATGCGGACTACCTTCATGGGAGTAGTCTGAACTATGAGCATGAGAGTCATTATCTGGTATCAATGGGGTTAGTGGCACCAATGCTCTATTTGGATTTTCCTCTCCCACAACATATTTGACTGGAATCACGTTGGTAGGAGCTGGTGGTTGGTTTCCCAAGACTGGCTGTGGCCTATATTGTGCTTGATATTGCTGTTGTGGTCTATAATATGGCTGTTGGTATTGGTTTTGATACCTACTTGGTTGGTAAGGTTGTTGATAATTCTGTCTAACAGCTTGCCTATTATAGGGACACTCTTGAGCCGTGTGGTTCGTATATTTTCTCTCAATAGTGCAATATGGAGCATTCCTTTCTCTCATGTTCTGGTTGTGCAATGGGCATACATTAGCCATGTGGTCGCCTCCGCAAGTATAACACCGATTCAATGGAGTGACTCTCTGTGTTTGTTTATTTTGGACTCCCAGCTTCTTGGCAACTTGCTCAGCTATCTCCTCTATTTCCGTGGAGATTTTTGAAGTATGACTAGTAGAACTATCAGAGTCCTTATAGAGTTTGGACAATCCTAACTCCTCACCTAAGTTATCTTCTATGTCAATGCACGTCCGCACACACTCTTCTATGGATCTAGGCTCTTTCAAGTACACATATGATCTTAACTTTGTGCTCAGTAAGCCATCTAAGAACAAAGCCACTTGTTTGGCTGGTGTGGGTAACTCTGGAGTAGGGCATCTTTCTAGGTATTGTTTGAACCTTCTACCTGCTAATCGCACTGTTTCTTGGGGTGTCTGCTTGAAGCTGTGGATCAAAGATGATGTGTTATGCCTGATACCACTCTTGGAAAATCCTACAATGAATTCGTCTAGCAGTCGACCTATATCGCGATAGTTGCGACTACTGAGTGGTTGAAACCAAGCTAAGGCAGTGCCCTTAAGAGTCAACCCAAATGCCTCGTACTGGGTGAACAAATCCTCAACCTGTTCAGCTCTTAACACTTGTTTGAACTCGGCCACATGATCATAAGGATCTCTTGACCCGTCAAAATAATTCTTCATTGCCTTGATCACTTGAGTGGGTCTAAGGGTTCTTGGGTGCTCTCGGGGTCTAGGCAATGGAAAATCCTGTTCATCTCTTTGTTGCCTATGTGCTTGATGTCTCTCTCTTTCAGGTCTTTCATTTTCAAATCCTGACCTATTCCTGCCTACGGTGTGTGCAAAACTTACCTCGGGTCTCTCTCTAGTTTTTTCTCTCTGGGCTTCATGAGCGTGGGATGATCCTACTCCTTGGAGGCCATGGGAAACATTGGATCTTGGTGGAGGGAAAATCAATTCACTCTTCCAAGTATATGCATGTCTATCATGTTTTGTTACCAAGAAAATTTTCTCTGATGTGTTATCCAGGTAGACAACTTTGCCTGGTATCTCAGGATCTTTGAATTCATAGACGATGACTATGCCCAATTGGCTAGGTTGATCTGGCTTGAATCTCCAAAAGGCTTCATCTGTTTCTCTATTTAAGAAGAGTTCCATGCTTTTGTTGTCTTGAGGGATCCAGTCTGGAGTGATCACTCTGGTAAAAAATGACTTGCCTCTAGGAGTCTGGGGTCCTTGTCCTACATTTCCTTGTTCTAGGTCTCCTATCTCATTCTCATGAATGATATTTCCAAACTCATCGGTCCTATCTGGTTGGTTGGTAACCACATACATGGTTCCTTCCTTGTCAATGTATGAACCCTCTTCGAACTTGACCACCGGGTGTTCAAGTCCAAAGGATTGATCTGGATTTTTGAGTTGGACCACTGATCGCCTCAGGCCATCCTCATAGATGCGAGCACCTAATTGGTTGGTTCAAATATATTCCAATTGTGTCTTATAGGTTCCTTCTGGTGTTTGTAGATGGGCAGTTCCTGAGCCATCTGCAGATTTTCCCATGCTAAAAGACATTTCTGAGTCACTTGTGTCAGAGTTTAGTACATAAGGACAACCACTTAGTTGTTGTGCCCAAGGCTTTGCTGTGTGGTTGACACTGGACTGAGAAGATCTAATGCTTTGTCTATCCTTTCCTAGGTGTCTACCAGATCTCAGGTTCATAAGCTTTGGCTAAGAGTCCAAAATTTCCCCTTGGTATGGTTCACAAATCCTTTGGAGTCCCCTTGGGTTCTTGGTTCCACCTGAGGGTCAACTTCAAAATATCCTATCTGAAAATCAACGCATTATTCTTATAAAAAGAGTTGAGGCCGTGTAGGATTCGAAACGAGCTTTCCACCGAGCTACAGAGCTCAAAAAATGGACTTTGGATGAAAAAGTTATGTCAAATCAGGCTCCTGGGGGTCAAAACAAGCAAACATGATCTTTTGGAAAAAATCACGATTTTGTGAAATTCAAGAGAATCGCGATTTTTGTGAACTTCAAGAGAATCACGATTTTGTGAACTTTAAGAGAATCGAGATTTTGTACCTTGAGAATCGTGTTTTCACAAAATCGTGATTTCACAAAATTGTGTTTTGAAAATCGCGATGTTGAGCACAGAATCGTGTTTTTGAAAATCGCAATTTTGAGCACAGAATCGTGTTTTTGAAAATCGCAATTTTGTCTCAGAGAATTGTGATTCACAAAATCATGTTTTTCACAAAATCATGGTTCTTAGAATCGTGTTTTTTGACATAAAATCGCGATTGTCAACAGAGAATCGTGTTTTCATAAAATCGTGTTCTCACAGAATCGTGTTTTTGGCTGAAAATCGTGATTTGTGAGAATCGCGATTTTGAGCACAACCACAGAATCGTGTTTCTAGAAATCATGTTTTTGACATGAAAATCTTGATTTTCTCTCAGAGAATCGGGTTTTTTACAAAGTCGTGTTTTCACAAAATCATGTTTTTACAGAATTGTGTTTTCACAGAATCGTGTTTTCACAACATCGTGATTCTCAGAATCGTATTTTTTTGGTTGAAAATTGTGATTTGTGAGAATCGCGATTTTGAGCACAATCACAGAATCGTGTTTTTGACATCAAAATCGTGATTTTTCATAATCGCGATTTTGGGCAGAGAATCGTCTTTTCACATAATCGCATTTTTGACATGAAAATCACGATTGCCAACAGAAAATCGTGTTTTCATAGAATCGTGGTTTGGCTGAAAATCGTGATTTGTGAGAATCGCGATTTTGAGCATAGAATCATGTTTTTGAAAATCGCGATGTTGAGCACAGAATCGTGTTTTTGAAAATCGCGATTTTGAGCAGAGAATCGTGTTTTTTGAAAATCGCGATGTTGAGCCTTGAGAATCGTGTTTTCACAAAATCGTGTTTTTGGCTGAAAATCGTGATTTATGAAAATCGCGATTTTGAGCACAATCACAGAATCGCGATTCTGAGAATGACCACAGAATCGTGATTCTTTCAACCAACTTTTAGGCGGGAAAACAGAAAATCATGATTTTTCAAAAAATTTTGAATTTTCACAGAATCGCGATTTTCATCACAGAATCCCGTTTTTTGGCGGGAACTTCAAATTTTTGAGCACCAAGCAATGGCGAGCTCCGTATGTGCAGAAAATCATGAAAAAAAACTCAGCGCTTGCTCTCCCTTGCACCTCCTATCTCCCTCTCACACAATAATGCATGAAGAATGGTATGGAAATGGTGAAAATGCACTAAAAAACAAGAAATTTCTATGAAGAAGAAGATGGAAGAAGGTGGAGATGATGATGATGATGAAGATGAAGAGGAAAAAATAGAAAATGAACTGAAATGACAGTTTTTTTACCTTCCAACGTCGCAAATCTACGATCTTACCATCACAACGCTCGTCCTCGAAGCTCTCTCCCCGGCAACGGCGCCAAAATTTGGTGTAGCTCAAGCGTAAGCACCACCTCCTTTACTTGTCAATCCGCGGAGACGTGAGGACCAGTATGAAGACCCGAGCATGTGAAGGCACAAGTGTGTGAGAGAAAGCACACGCAAGCATGCACACACATACACACACACACACGCACAAGGTAAGATCAAAGAGAGGAACAATGGAAAGCTTCGATTGCAAAGAGTTCTCTTACAAAGCTCTATTCTCTAACAAGCTAACCTCAAAAATGAGCTCTCTAGCTCTTTTTATAGTTTTTTGACTAGTTTTGGCCCTGTCCAGACCTAGTGTCCGGTCTAGTTAAACATTAGGTTCCAGGGCTTATTTGAGGGCTCAAACGGAGTCTAAAAATTATGAAAATTGGTAGGATGATAGTTCTAATATCATCAAGCTCAAGGACTCCTTGGCTTGAAAAAAATGGAGTTATAAAAATAGATAATGGTAGTTACAATGGTTTTTAGTGATGAAAATCACTATTTTTGTAGGGGATTCTTCTGAAAATTTGACATACACTTCTTGGAGCTCCCTACTTGCTCCCTTTCCTTGTGTGTCCACCTTTTGATGTGCTTCCATGCTTTGTCCTTGACTTTGAGCTTCAACACTCTTCCTCTATGGTTTTGGGGTTCTTGAAACAATTCTCAATTGTATGATTAGTTAGGCCACATATGGCACATGGCTCCCCCTCCCTTGTCTACTTGCTCTACCTCTTCCTCTTCTACCTCTACCTCTACCTACAAAATTTGCTTGGGAGCTACTACCATCATCATCATCAGAACTTTTGCATTTGCCTTTGCTATCCTTAATGTTATTCTTATCTTTGTATAGGGCAGAGGATTGGTTACCTTTGGAGTTGTCACCATTCTTCACAAGCTTTGCTTTATGAGCAAATAATTGTCCCATGAGAGTGTTGAAGTCAAGGACCTGCATATCCATGTATAAACCCATTGTTGTGGTGAAAACTTCCAGTTTATCATTTGCCTTGATTCCATTGATTACTTGTGTTATTATCTGCTCCTCTTCAATGAAGTCTCCAATGCTTGCAAGTTGATCTTCTAAGTCCATTTTTGTGACAAAGTCAGTCACACTTTGCTTGGGAATCTTCTTGAGTGTGGTGAATTCCATCCAGAGTTGATTCTTCCTAGCTCTAGTGCTTGAAGAGAAGAATGCTTCAAGGGCATTCCATGTCTCTTGTGAGGTCTTGCAACTCCTAACGTGTGGAAGTAAAAAATCAAAGACTGATTTGGGAATATAAGACCTGACTGATTTGGGAATATAAGACCTGGCTAAAGCATCTTTTGAGCACCATGTAGTTAACCTTTCTTGTTCCTCTTGAGTTGGTTGTTCTTTGCTTTTGAGAATTGGCATCATCTCATCTTCAAAAGTGTAACCATATAGATTTGTATTTTAAATATATGCTTCTATTAAGTGACCATGTTGAGTAATTACCTTGATCTCATTTGTCAGTGGATGAAGGAAATCCATCTCCCATGTTGTGTTGATGTAGCTCTCATACCACTGTAAGGAGATGGTTGGATACACTCCAAACATGAGGTGGTGTTGCAATAATCCTGCTCTACACCTACCAATGTGACTTCAGAGTACCTTAGTAGACCCCTTTTGCTTCCTAGACATGTATTTAGACCCACTATGTACCTTGGAGCATCATTTCCAAATAGTTGTGCCAAAAGAGATAACCTTCAAGATAGAAGAAATTCTAAGAACTTCTTATTTTTGGACTTCAACCTCTCAAAGAAATGCTCAGATCTAACTCTTTGGCAGCAATTGACCAAAGAGCTTTTAGAGACATCTAATTCATGATGTTAGCTAACTGTTGCAAGTTATATCACTAATTTAGAGTGACTACATAATGATAAATGATATTAAGAAGTTAGGGGTGTAATCTTGACTTTTTAGGAGGATGATCGTATTTAAAAATAGGTTTCTTGAAGGGAACATATCTCAAGCTCTAGTGCTCCAAATGAAGGGGGAATTGATATGTAGAAGCTAGACTGATCATGATACCTATTCCAAGTCAAATCAAGTCAAACAATGAAGTCGAATGATTAAGTACACGTGGAGAACGCGACTGATCAAGCTCACTGAAATAATGAGATAGCATCAGACAATAGTAGATAGAGATTAACTTGCACTAATGACTCAAAATGTACATGATTATGAATGTATGACACACGGGAGATGAAATAGACTTACTCATACATATTTGACCTAAGTTTAAGCCGAACCTTGAGGCTCAATGGCTCATTCTTATCTATCATGTTTTGTGACTAAGATTCACCCATATTTATACTCATAAATGAATTTCAATTTTGAAATTCTTCCACCTAAAAGTGTTCCTATCTTTTTGGGTGATGATTGATTTGATTCTAACCACAAGGTAGTTGTTATGCATGACTCTTGATGCCATGATATTCCCTCAATCACTATCTTTTACTTTTATCTCAAGAGTTAAAGTCTATGACTTTTACAAGGAGTGTTCATGTGTACTTTAAGAGTCATAAAAAATGGATATGTGAGAATCCCTTGCTATTTTTTCAGGCATCAGGGCTTGCCAAATGTACCAACACCAATCCTTCATGGATTGGTACAATTTGAATTCTGATTTATGTAGTGATGCCTTTTGCACCTCGTCCCATGTTCCACCTCTATGATCCGTTGGAAGTGATGGGTGTTAGCTTCTTGCACATTGCATGCTAATGGACAATGAGGTCTTTCTCTTTGATGGATTCTCGAAAAAAAATCCTTTAAAATACTAAGTTTGATTAGATTCTCGATAACACTACTCAGTGAGGTCTTAGGAGTCTTTGTTGTGGGTGGAAAGATTATCTGGGAGTTCATGGAGTTGATGTTTAAGGTATGAGTTATCCCACTGAATGTGGATGGAGGTTTGGTGAGAACTCTTCATATCCCTAATTATCAATTTTTGCATATGGACTAAGTATGTGTAGAAGCAAGAAAATCATTAAGACTGCAAGTGCTATTAACACCAAAAGACTAGCATTGTTCCTACGGTTTAGGAAGAGGAGGAAAGTCTAGAACTTCAAAAGAGTCAGGTGCACACCAAGTCTAGTAGGGAGGGATAATAGGGGATCAACCAGGGCTCTTGGGAGGAGGAGTGACATTGGGAGAGTAATCATGTGATGAGGGAGAAGAGGGTTCTAGGGACAATGTGAAAGGTTTTTAACCTTCAAGAGAAACACTAGTGGCTTGAAGAGTAGAGGACTGGGGAGTCAGTAGTGGGGCTTCTGGCATTGGATGATCTAGAGGAGGAAGAGGGACCTGCATGTCTAATTTTATTGACCTCCAAACTATAGGTAGAATTAGGTGAGACCCCGTAGGATCTAGTTGACCTTCTCACAAACTTATGAACAAAAAAATAGTCATTCTTGCAAAGCGTATTGTTATTGTGTCACTTAAAATTTTCCAAACCCTTCTTCCCACATATACTAGACACCAAGATGTTTCCAGTGAGCTATATAACACTCAAATTGGATATATATACAAGGAGATATGACCTCTACAATTGCAATGTTTAATGGGGATCTTCAACATATCAGATGAACTCGAGAACACACACTACTTTCAAAGGCTCTTCTCAAATCACAACGCTGATGAATATGAAACTTTATTGGATGAACTTAGACCATCAGAGATCTCCAATGAACCATCCAACATGTAATCTGGATGTATAATAAGGGAGATAAAAGCTCTCCAATATTTGAACATATCGAAAAAATGTAACATATATAAAAGGGTGAACACACAAAGAAAATGAATTGGCAAAGGGTGCGTTGAGAAAATAATCGTTTCATCACTCTTGAAAGCTAAATTATGTCAATGAAATTCAATTACGAGTTTATTGGTCGTTAGAATCCAAAGTGTAAAATTGGATCTTTAGATTATAAGGGAGATTAACTTTAAAGCCTTTGATAAATCTTTAATTCGGAGAAATATGCTGGTTGGAATCCAAAACTAAAGTTTCAACCTTCGAAAATCTATCTATTTAGGGGTAGAATTTGTGGAAACACTAGAAGGAAAGATGTGCTAGAGTTTTGGGAAAACATTCAAAGAGATTAACATATGAAAGTCCTTAGATACCCTAGAAGTGTTGATATATTTTGGTAGTGATGTGTGTGAACACGCTAAGGACTATCATGGCACTTTTCCCCTCTTAAGCTATCTTTTCCCTTGCCTTGTATATACACCTATAGCCCTAATGGGTCACTTGCCTTTGAATATTCTCTTAGTAATACATTCATTGTTGTGTTGTGCTCCAAGTTTCTTCTTCTTCCTTGTGCTATTTATGTGCTTTTGTACACCTCAAACTTGACCAATTGGTATTAGAGCAGGTCGCCACTTCATCTAAGCCATCCTCAACACTCCTCCAATCATAGTCTAAGAATTGCAAAAAGTTTGATGAGCATGCTTGGGATGATTAGGATTTTAAAATGACTTTGCTTTTTGGCATTGAAATTTTCATTTCAACTCGTTTCAGCCTTCGAACCCACTATCACAATGATTGTGTAGGCAATTTCATCGTTTTCTGCTAAAAATATATACAAGTTTTGGTTTGCTACTACAACTACCTCGACGTGTGAGAGTAGTTTATTAAAGCTCATCATGATGTTTCTATTTAACTTTTTGAGATATAATGAATTATTGTGTATGTTGATTCTTGCAGATTAGTTGGATGGTATCGAATACCCATTGTTGGGATATATGGTGTATCATGTATTGATAGAAAAAGAGCTATCGAATATTGTGAAAGGTGTTGAGTGGATGCATAGTTGTTTTGCTTCCTTCTGTTATTTTGATTCTTCAACCTACAATCACGTTCAAAGTGTCATGGTTTACCAAAATTCTAGCATCCTTTACTATCATTACTTGAATCATTTCTTTGGAAATTTCTGCGACCTCTTTGGCTCCCCCTACCTCGAAATCATCCTCTTCCTTCTACATGATTCTGTTGTTGACCTGGGTCTTGGTTATTGTTTCCTCTTCCACTTTCGAAACCTGTACCTCTGCCTCTTCCTCTGCCAGAGTAGAATACCTACTCAGAATTGGGCTTTCCTTGGGAGTTTGAATCCTCACCAAGATTCTTTTCTTCATAATCAGCATAGATACCAGATCAGCAAAATTTGGAATATTTTCCCTAGTTTGTATAGAAGTTCTGAACTGCATATATGCAGCTCCTAAACCACAAAGGCATAGTTCCACCTTATCATCATCATCTACATTGACTCCAATAGATGCAAGTGACTCACATATGCTTTTGATTTTCAGGGTATAGTCACTTACCAACATGCTCTTTTTCTCCAAGGTATGAAGCTTCTTCTTGAGTTGCAATTTTCGTGCCTTTGTATTGGTCTCATACAATATGAACAAACTGTTTCAAGCCTCTTTTGGAGTCTTGGCATCCTGTATGTGCCCAATCATGCTATCCTATATGCTAATAGATAGCCAATACATTACCTTTCATGCTCCTTGATTCCATTCCTCATATGATCCTATCTTTTCTGCAGTCCGATTCCTCTCTGGTAACTATAGAGCATTTTCATTCTCTCCTTCGATGTACTTCTAGAAGCCTTTTCCCATCAAGAAATTCATCATTCTAAATCTCCAAGCATGGGATTTGTTCTTGTCTAGTTTATTGCTCATAAGCTAACTCATTCCATCTGCGTTTTCCATTTCTTCCGCAATTCACAACAGTGCAAAACACTACAAGTAGCACTTTTGCTTGAACACTATCACACTATCATGTGACAGTTTGATCTCAAAAAAACACAGTTTTTGTGTATTAACAGTACAAGGAATCGCTTGAAATTCGGGATCTAGAATATATGAGTGATGCATCCGCAATGTGGTAGGAGCAAGAACAAGGAAAAGAATGGTCAATGGAATTAGAGTAGAAGTAAATCAAGGAAGAGGGAATAATGTTGACACAGAATTTTGATGAGTCTGTATTTTGCTCACTCAGAATTTCAATAAACAGTTACAAATTAATTAGATATTTATGTCACGTGATTTTGGTCATTGCATTTGGTTGCGTGAGTAATGTAAGGGGGAAAAAGAATTGTCTTTCAAGAGAACCAAGAGAGGATAGAAGACGAAGAGACTAGAGATAGTGGAAAGGACTTTGTTCACGTAACTGAGTAGGCAGAACATAGTTTAGGACGTCCAAATATCATCAATTCATAGAAGTGTAGCAATTATCTATCTTGTAATTCTATGTTTCCAAAGAACTTCGATCAATATATTTTGTATTGTCTATTCAATGTAAGTGTAGAAATATGTTTGTCTGAGAAAATTTAGCTTGATATAGTATTCTATCACAGCATAAAAGTGTTGAAACTGAAGTATGTCTGCAAGTATTTTTTTTCTCTGTATGAAGATGAGTGCTGAGGTTGAATTTTTAGAAGTTTGCAATTTGTGTAAGTAGCTATGTGTTCTTGAACCCAAACACATTTGGTGATCCTATTGTGTTTGCTAAAGAAGCAAGAAATGCACGAAAGGATGAAGAGGAAGATTTAGTAAAGTTTATTATACAAGAGTGCAAGCAAAAGTGGCTAATGTGGAGTCATCTTTTGAATTTTACGATTGGTACGAAGCACAAGGGGAAGCTAACCTTGAAACTAAAGAGAAGGAAGGAGGAACAGGTGCAGCTGAAGCTAGGCTAGTGGGCAGTATACTAGGAGCATTATTCCTAATAGATGCAACTATAGGAGTTGGAAGACGATTCCAGCTCGACCCACTTGTAGGGACGATCAATCAAAGAACTAGGCATACACCTCAACCACAACCAATGGCACAATTTCCTTCAAATCCCAAGGTCAAAGCAACCATTTTAGAGGAGGCTCTAAAAAGGATGCTGAATATCACCTTGCTCAATTTGTGATAAAGTGGATAGCAAATGGATATCTAGCCATATATAACGATGCAGTCAAACTCTAACAATTTGCAGCTACGTTGGAAGCGAGAGCAATGAGTTTGTTCTATCAATACGATATTGCTCATTTTGCTACATATGATGCATTAAATATAGTTTTTTTACATTTAGGAAGGAAAAAAATCCCTTTGATGTTTTGAGGAAGTTGAGAGCAATTAGACAAAGGAACATGTTAGTAGAAGACTATGCTCAGAAATTTAGAACTTTAATGGAAAGATAACAGGACAATGAGAGACCTACTAACAAAATTTTGGTGGGTTATGGAGCAGCATTAGGCATGTAGTGGCAAGTGTGGATATAGCCAATGGTTTGGATGTATTAGTGTTAGCAGCTACAAGAGTTGAAAGACGATTTGGCAGATCAAAGAAGAGGCACAATGAGTCTAGTTCAGATATTGAATCTCATTCAAAAATGGAGTCAGAGAAAGGTACAACTAATTCCAAATAAGACACTGAGGATAAAGAGGTTGTGGTGAGAAGGCACCACAAACATAAAGTTAAACAAAGTAAAGAGGAAGCTTTGATTAGTAAATTAAAGAAACATGGATACTCTATAATTGCTCCAAAGGAGAAAAGTTTTTGTGAAATTTGTGATAAAGATGGACATACAACAAGTTAGTGTTGGTATTACCCCAAACATCGAGGACAAAGTTCAAGGTAGGACAATAGGAATAACAATGAAGTTGTAGCAAAACAAGCCATTCCAGTTCTAGGACGTGATGGTTTTCAGAGGTAGCAACAAGGAAGACCTCCATAGAGAGATCAAGAAATTAACAAGGAAATTATCAGGGCATTAACAAGGGAATCAGGAGAGAAGACCACCTAGAGTGATGCCATGTGGATATTGTTTTGCATTAGATCATTGGATTGTGCCTAATTGTCCTTTATGGGTAAAGCATTGAGAAGAAAGGGGTATACCGGTGGCTCCTTATAATAAGAATAACTAATAGGGGTAGCAAGAGCAACAGGATCAACAACCTACTCAAGCCAATGCCATAGTCATAGACTTATCAGATCAAGAACGTCATAATGATTTAGGTGCAAGTACATCAGGAAGTCTACATTAAAACTATGAAAATCAATGGAGTTGTGATTGTAAACAATGTGGTAAAGTCAAGGATGTGGATGTCTTGGTGGTTACAAGGTTCAATAATAAAGGTCCTATTGATTGGCAAGAGCAAAGACAGATAAGGGATGAGGCACCAAAATGGATCCAGTAGGATCAAGAAAAGCAAGAGCAATTTCAGATTTTATCCCAAGAGAATGATGTTGAAACATCTATGCATAGAACAAAGAAGGATGAAAAATAAAAACCAAGCAAGATTTGGATAAGGAATGGTTTGATGTAATAGTTAATTCTCCTGTGCAATTATCCTTGGATCACTTGTTATCATTCATGCCTGCTTTTAGAGAAAAATTGTTGAAAAAACATATTGGGCAATAGTCAGAGCCAGCAACTATACAGGTACCTACAATGTCATCAAATTTTATTGATCCAGTTGATGTGGACTTTATAGTTCCAGTAATTCAGGCACAATATTAACAAAGACGATTTGATGAGGTTTTGTTGGATGGTGGAGTAGGAGTTAACATATTACTTGAACATATATTTGAGGAAATGGGGAACGGGGCTTTGGCTCCAACACCTTTTCAAGTAAAGATGGCAGATCAAGCGAGAGTCCAACCATTGGGCATTCTAAAGCAGTAGTCGATAATATTTGTAGGAATATCATTCATGGTTAACTTTGTTGTAATTTTTATGTTTGAATCTACTTATCTGTATGAGATGTTATTGGGGAGACCTTGGTTCAGGTTGGTTAAAGTAAAACAAGGCTAGGGATTAAATGTGGTTGTCATCATTGTTGATGTATGAAACACCACAAGAAATGAATTAATGTGACACTAGAACACCTCTATGGTCACCATTAACTCATTGCCACTCCAAACTTTGAGAAATGATAGCCTAAAGTGAGAACTTTGCTTCTACAGAAATTCCTAGTCACCAAAATGACATACCTTCAGTATTTTGCTAATTTCTCCTAGCTCAAGTACGATTTCTCCATGAAACTTTATAGGCTGAAACTAGAAGTGTAGAGCTTTCCAACAAGCTATGATATGCAGCAAACGGATCTCTACAACTCAAGTTATGGCTCTCACAAGATGACCCTGTATGACCTTCCAAAACTGGAATTTTTTCTTGTTTTAGTAATCCTGGTGTCCAAAAATAAAAAATTCGATGCCTGGCATCGAATTTCAGTCCAAGTCGATGCCGGGCATCGACTTTGGGCTTTTTTTTTGGCTATTTTTCTGCACCAGAAACACTCTATTTTACACACACATGAAGAAGATGATTTATATGCTAGAAGTCGATGCCGGGCATCCATTTTATGCTGGAACTCGATGCCAGGCATCGAGTTGCTCCACAAACTTCATATTTTTAGAAGGTTCAACAGCAGTTAACACACAACGAATGAAAAAATGACTTATCAGCCAAGATTCGATGCCAGGCATCGAATTGCTCAGAAAACATGAACTTTGGAATTCATCACACAGTAGGCAAGCATGGAGATGATGGAGAGAGACTCATACACAGAACTTTACTCAGTTCTTTCTCATAACTATAAAAAACTCAGAAGTTTTTACAGTTGCTTTCTCACTCAGAGAAGCACGACTATACACAGTCGTATAAAATGAACTTCTTCTTCTACTTCGTCTTTCTCTCTCTCTCTCCACGTCAGTTGATACAAACTAGCTTATATAGATTTTCGTATTCTCGTGATTTTTAAAAAACTTCTAGAACTAAGGTGAACTAACTTTACAAATATAATACATTTGTGAATTTGTCCCTTCACATAGGCATGGGGTTTTCTTCCTAAGATTTGACCTTTAAATATATGTCCAATTAGTGAGTGTTTCTCCAACAGCTCCCCCTCAATCACTAATTGACATTCCCTGTTTCTTCATATCATCTTCTTTTCTTTTACTCCTGCCATGCTTTTGAATCTGCTGGTCTTCACACCATCCAAGATCTTTGTCATTATGTCTGCTAACTGATCTTTAGTAGAAATGTACTCCACTTCAATCTCCTTCTCCATTACCTTTTCTCTGAGAAAATGATATTGTATCTCTATGTGCTTTGTCCTTGCATGAAATACTGGATTTGCTGCAAGATAAAGTGAACTCATATTATCTCCATGTATTGTAGGTGTACCTTGATCAATGCCTAAGCTCTTGAACAATGTCTGCATCCATATGACTTCCTTAACTGCTTCTACAAGTCCTTTGTACTCTGCTTCAGTTGATGATAATGCTACTGTATGTTGTTTCTTTGAACACCAACTTACAAGCTTATCACCAATATATATCATGTAACCATGAGTTGATCTTCTGTCATCTTGATTACCTGCCCAATCTGAATCACTATAGGCTCTCAACTTCAAATCTGATGTAAAAGGATAATATAATCCTTCCTTTATAGTTCCTTTGATATATCTGAGAACTCTTTGACCTGCAATCCAATGTGGGTCCTTTGGACAATGCATGAATTGTGACAAAACTCCCACTGCATAACTAAGATCAGGTCTTGTTAGTGTAGCATAAATCAAACTACCCACAAGAGATTGATACTTCCTCATATCTTTGTAGTCTGCACCATCATATTTACTGAGCTTGTGATTAACTTCAAGTGGAGTTGAAGCTTCTCTGCAATTTTCCATATCAAACTTCTTCAACAAGTTCAGAAGATACCTTTCTTGTGACACATATATGCCATGATCTGTATAAGTAACTTCCATTCCAAGAAAGTATGATAACTTTCCTAGGTCACTGATCTTGAATTCTTTTTCAAGCAATCTCTTTACCTCCTTGATTCCTTCATCTGAAGTACCTGTGATTATAATGTCATCTACATAAATACAAATGTAGATTGTACCTTCCTCTGTTCTTTTGATAAGTAGACTTGAATCTGCTTTTGAACTTTGATATCCAAGATCATTGAGATACTTCACCAGTCTATAGTTCCAAGCTCTTGGAGCTTGCTTCAATCCATACAATGCTCTTCTCAACCTGCAAACAAAATTTGGATACCTGGAATCTATAAACCCTTGAGGTTGTTCCATGTATACCTCATCTGATATGTATCCATTCAAGAATGCATTTTTTTATATCCAATTGACTTAGAGTCCATCCTTTTGAAGCTGCAATAGCAATGATTGTCCTTATAGTTGACATCTTAGCTACGGGACTGAATGTCTCATCATAATCTATGCCATAGGTCTGTGCATAGCCTTTCACCACCAATCTAGCTTTGTATCTGGCTATACTTCCATCTGCAAGCTTCTTCACTTTATAAACCCATTTATTTCCAATTACTTTCTTACCATTTGGTTTAGGAACAAGTTCCCATGTCTTGTTCTCCTCCAGTGCATTGAATTCTTCCTTCATTGCTTCTTCCCATTGCTTCTTACCTTTAGCTTCATCATAGTTCTGAGGTTCTTCATCATCTTTGACCATATATGCATAGTTCTTCTGAGTTATGTAAGAAGTATCATAAGAATACCTTTCTGGTTGTCTTCTAGTCCTGCTTGACCTTCTTGGTTCACATTCTTCATAAGTGTCTGGATACACTTCTTCATCAAATATAGGAGCTTCTTCATTTCTTCTTGTTAATCCACTTGTGGATGTACTTGCTTGCATATAGTCTTCATCTCTATTTACCTGCACAATTGATTTTCCTTTCTCACATCTTCTTACCTCTTCTTCAAATTCTTCAGCTGTATGACTTTGATCTGCATACCAACTTTTCTGTTCATCAAATGTAACATCTCTAGAAACAAGAAATTGTTTGGTTAAAGGATTCCACAACCTGTAACCCATCTGCTTTTCATCATAACCAATGAACACATATTTTTCTACCTTTGGTTCAAGTTTATGCCTAAGTTGTGATGGCACATAAGCATATGCAATTGATCCAAACACTCTACAATGATCTAGTGTTGGTTTCTTACCCCACCAAGCTTCATATGGAGTCATTCCATTCAGAGCTGCACATGGTAATCTATTCACAAGATATGTAGCTGTATTTACAGCCTCAGCCCAAAGATAATTTGGACAGTTCTTCTCCTTTAGCATAGCTCTAGCAAATTCAACCAAAGTCCTGTTCCTTCTTTCTGCTACACCATTTTGTTGTGGTGTATACCTGCAAGTTATTTCTCTCTTAATACCTGCATTCCAAAGATAATCATTGAACTCTTGGGAGAAATATTCTCCCCCTCCATCAGACCTCAGTCTCTTAAGCTTTTGACCTGTGACTCTCTCTGCATATGCATGAAAATGCTTGAAAGCTCCAAACACTTCTGATCTTTCCTTCAAAACATATAATGTTATCCATCTTGTAGCATCATCAATGAAAAGAACATAGTACCTTGAGCCACTGATAGATCCTTCTTTTGTTGGTCCCCATACATCTGTATGAATGAGCTCTAGTAGTCCATCATGTTTGAATCCTTTCTTTTGAAATGGTAACCTGTGTGCTTTACCCATTTGACATGCTTCACATTTATAAACCATATGTTGACTTTGCACATTTGGTAATCCTAGTACAGACTGATTAGCAACCATAGCTTTAATTCCTCTTTCATTGAAATGACCTAATCTCTTATGCCAAAAATCAAGTTCTATAATCACTGCTTCACCATGTGTGAGCAAAGCTTGACCAATGTTTCCTTGCACTCTTAAAGTAAAGAGTCTACCTTCTTTCTTACCAGAGACAATCTGATTATATCCATTCTCTGGATCTTCCACAAATACTCCTTCATTTGTAAACCTGACTTGAAAACCTTTTTCAACTATCTGTCCCACACTAATCAAGTTTTTAGGTATTGTAGGAACATACAAAACATTGGTTAGCAAATCTGCTCCACTCTTGCATTTCACTTTTCCAATTGAATGTACACTATGTCTTGTATTATCACCTGTTTGAACAGTATGACTAGAAATGCCTTTTTCCAATTCTGACATCAATTCTATGTTTCCTGACAAATGATTAGAACATCCAGAGTCAATGTAAAATACCTTTAGATCTTCTTTATCTGATGTGTTGATTGAGTTCATCATCAATGATGTATGACTTTCATTCTGTGTGTCATTTGCATAGTTGTAGTAGGTGGTGTTGTAGGATTGATTCTGTCCCCAACTTCTTCCTCCACCTCTACCATAGCCTCCTCTTTGACTTTGTCTACCTCTTTGGAAATTACTTTGATATCTTCCACCTCGACCTCTGCTATTGTTGTTTTGATTTTGGTTTGATCCTTGTTGGTTGTGCCAACAGTCATGAGCCAAATGATTACTCAATCCACAGATCCAACAAGCCTTCTTGTTGTTATTTTGATTACCTCTTCCTCTTCCAAAACCTCTTGCTCTTCCTCTGCCAGTGCCTTTACCTCTTGCATAATAAGCTTGAGAACTAGACTCCTCTTCATCCTTTGCTTTACCTTTATCTCATTTCTTCTTATTCTTCATGTACATTGCAGAACTTTGTCCTTTATCTCCATCTCCCTTCAAGTCTTGCTCATATGTGAGCATCAAACCAAGCAACTGGTTCAAATCTGGAACATAATGATTTAATGAAAGTTCTGTTGATAAGACAAAAGGTTTCCACCTTTCATCCCCTCTCAGACCTGCAAGTAGCTGAGCAATCAATCTGTGATCTTCAACATCTTCATCTATGGATCCAAGACTATCTCCTAGATCCTTCATCTTAGTGACATAATCACTAATGGTTTGACTTGGCTTCTTCTTGAATGTTGTAAACTCTGACCATAGACTTGCTTTCCGTGCTTTAGTAGTACTTTGGAAATGATACTCCAATGCATTCCATATATCTTCAGATGATTCCAATCCTCTGATGTGTGGTAGCAAATGATCAGAGATTGTATTGTAGATGTATGCTTTTGCACTTGCATCCTTCTTCTCCCAATGCTTTAAAGCATCAAGTTCTTCTTTCTTTGGTCGGCTTTCATCTTCAAATACTGGCTTCTCTTCTTCACCTGTAACATATATCATGAGATCCTTACTCATAAGTAAGGCTTCCATTCTCATTACCCATGCGGGGTAATTATCTCTGTCCAGTTTGTCAATGGAGATATGATCTGCCATAGTTCTTTCCTTCTACTGCTACCTGTGAGCTTAAAGGATAAAGGATAATACCTTTTGAAGTTCTTTGTGTATGAGGTTACTTTTGAAGTAACCTTTTGATTCTCTGTGTCTTCAAATGCTTCACCTTTGAAACTTTAATGGAAAACTTTACAAAACTTCTCGAACCTTTGTCGTCTTCTGCTCTCGAGAATCTTTCTGCTCTGATACCACTTGTTGATGTATGAAACACCACAAGAAATGAATTAATGTGACACTAGAACACCTCTATGGTCACCATTAACTCATTGCCACTCCAAACTTTGAGAAATGATAGCCTAAAGTGAGAACTTTGCTTCTACAGAAATTCCTAGTCACCAAAATGACATACCTTCAGTATTTTGCTAATTTATCCTAGCTGAAGTATTATTTCTCCATGAAACTTTATAGGCTGAAACAAGAAGATTAGAGCTTTCCAACAAGCTATCATATGCATCAAAGGGATCTCTAGAACTCAAGTTATGGCTCTCACAAGATGACCCTGTATGACCTTCCAAAACTGGAATTTTTTCTTGTTTTAGTAATCTTGGTGTCCAAAAATAAAAAATTCGATGCCTGGCATCGAATTTCAGTCCAAGTCGATGCCGGGCATCGACTTTGGGCTTTTTTTGGCTATTTTTCTGCACCAAAAACACTCTATTTTACACACACATGAAGAAGATGACTTATATGCTAGAAGTCGATGTCGGGCATCCATTTTATGCTGGAACTCGATGCCAGGCATCGAGTTGCTCCACAAACTTCATATTTTTAGAAGGTTCAACAGCAGTTAACACACAAAGAATGAAAAAATGACTTATCAGCCAAGATTCGATGCCAGGCATCGAATTGCTCAGAAAACATGAACTTTGGAATTCATCACACAGTAGGCAAGCATGGAGATGATGGAGAGAGACTCATACACAGAACTTTACTCAGTTCTTTCTCATAACTATAAAAAACTCAGAAGTTTTTACAGTTGCTTTCTCACTCAGAGAAGCACAACTATACACAGTCGTATAAAATGTTCTTCTTCTACTTCTTCTTTCTCTCTCTCTCTCCGCGTCAGTTGATACAAACTAACTTATATAGATTTTCGTATTCTCGTGATTTTTAAAAAACTTCTAGAACTAAGGTGAACTAACTTTACAAATATAATACATTTGTGAATTTGTCCCTTCACATAGGCATGGGGTTTTCTTCCTAAGATTTGACCTTCAAATATATGTCCAATTAGTGAGTGTTTCTCCAACAATCATGAAAGGTAAAAAGTAGGTCACAATACCAATGAGAGGTAAAAGAAACATCTCAGTAAGAGAGAAACCATTGATGGCTCAGACTATTAGTTTAGCAGACGAGATTGAAGATGATGAGGAGGAGGAATTTCTGAAGGCTAATTCAAGAATGGTACTAGTATTGGAGGTAGATGTGGAAGGAGTATTGTCAAAAGAAGAGGATCAGTTGGAGCATAAAGGTGAACTAGCTGAAGGTCAAAGAGAAGGTATAAAATTGAGAAAGATGTTTGAGAAAGATGTTTGAGAAAGATGTTTGAGAAAGATGTTTGAGAAAGATGTTTGAGAAAGATCTAGAAATTCTGACTCAATAGAAATTGGAGTAGCAAGAAAAAGGGGTAATTAATTTGGCTGAAAGGATATATGAATAAAAATATGCAAGTTCAGGTAGAGTAAAGGAGGATGAAGTTCAAGAAGTTAATTTGGGAACTCATGCTAAACCAAAGATGGTTAGAGTAAGCAAAGAGTTAGAAGGCAAGTTCTTGGAAGATTTGATTTGTTTGTTGAAGGAGTATGTTCATGTATTTGCTTGTGACTACTTAGAGGTGAAAGGAATAGACCCAGATCTACATCAGCATAGGACAAATTTAAAAAAGAATTCAGTTTCGGTTGTTTGGCAAAGATATCCTATGAATCCTAATTTTGCTAAGCAGGTTAAGGAAGAAATTGATAAGTTATACATAGTAGGATTTATCAAACTAGTTAATCAGGTCACACAGTTGTCTCCTATCATAGTGGTTCCTAAAAAGAATCGTAAGTTGAGAATTTGTGTGGATTATTGAAAATTAAATGTAGCAACAATTATGGATCCCTTCCCTATGTGATTTTGTGATGCAGTATTGGATGCAGTAGCTGGACATGAGATGTATAGTTTTTTGGATGGGTTTTTCGGTTATAATCAGATTCACATTCCTGAAGAGGATCAACACAAGATTGCCTTTATTATAGAATTTGGTGCATATATGTTTATAGTCATGAGCTTTCGATTGAAGAATGGACCCCCTTCATTCAATTATGTGGCACATAAAGTGCTTGAACTTTATTTGCAGTATTTCATGCAAGTTTTTGTGGATGACTTCTCAGTGTTTGGAAAGAAGATACAACATTTGCACTTGAAATTTTTTTTTACAGATGCAAAAAATTCAGGATGGTGCTCAATCCATTCAAGAGTGTCATTGTTGTGAAGAGTGGTATTTTATTGGGCCATGTCATTTCACAAGAGGGAATGGCTATTGATGTCAAAAAAATTGAAGCTATCAGGACAACGAAAGCTCCAACAAATGTAAAGGAAGTAATGAAGTGGAAAAATCAAGTGGCATGCTAGGTATTTGAGGTACTTGGCTGATATCTCCTTACCTTTGATATATTTGACAAAGAAAGATGTTCCCTTTGTATGGATTGAAGCACAAGAGAAGGCTTTTTAGTTATTGAAGAAGATGGTTTTTGTGCACCAATTTTGCAGCCGCCAAGTTGGTTTTTACCATTTCACATACTTGTTGATGCATTTGATGTAGCTATAGGAGCAGTGTTGATGCAACAGAAAGAAAAAGGTTGGTATAGACCAGTGTATTATGCTAGTATTGTGTTGTGTTCAGCCGAAAGAAATTATCCGGTGATTGAAAGAGAGGCATTAGCAATGGTGTATGCTCTCAATAAATTTAGACATTATTTATTGGGTAATAGAGTGAAATTTCATGTTGATCACCAAGCTTTAGTATATTTGATCAAAAATCCATTATTAACAAGAAGCTTGGCAAGATGGATGCTTCTACTGCAGGAATTTGATTGTCATTATTCATACTCTAGGCAAAGAGCATGCAATGGCCAATTATTTCAATAGATTTGAGTCAAGAGAAGCACCAGTAGGAGTAAATGATGATTTTCCAAATGCTGAGTTATTTAATGCTCAAATTGCTGATTTTTTATTCTTCATATGACCAATTACTAGTGTTTCTAACAGATGGAGCATTACCTCAACACTTTACACCTGATCAGAGGAAGAAGTTTGCTTTGAAAAGTAGGCCTAGTTTAGTAATAGAAGGTGCATTGTACAAAAAAGGAGTGGATCAAGTCATTAGAAGGTGTGTACCAGATTTTGAGCAACAGTTGTTTTGCAAGAAGCACATTCAGGTGCAGCAGGAGGACATTTGTCAGGTGATATTACAGGAAAAAAGGTTTTACAAGCAGGATTGCGGTGGCCTACTGTATTAAAGAATGCTCATGAGTTTGCTAAAAGATGTGTGATTTCTTAGAAAACAGGCCAACCAGAAAAATTAGATCGGATGTCTGATCATCATGTTTTACCATTGGATCCATTTCAAAAATGGGGCATGGATTTTTTTGGGCCTATTAATCCTATTAGTCAACATGGTAATAGATGTTGATATATTTAGCTAGTGATGTGTGTGAACACTCTAGGACCACCGGGGTAGTTTTTTCCCTCTTTAGGAGGTTTTTTTCCCTGGCTTGTATATATGTCGGGGCATTTTTTCCCTCTTTAGGAGGTGTTTTCCCCAACTTGTATGTACTTATCTTTGTACATTATAGTGGTAATACATTCAGTATTGTGTGTTGTGCTCCAAGATTCTTCTTCTTCCTTGTGTTGTTCGCGTGCTTCCGCAGACATCTAACTCCAACAGTTGGTATCAGAGCAAGTCGTTGCCTCATCTAGGGTGTCATCGCCACTCCTCCGGTTATAGTCTGAGAATCGCATGGATTTTGGTGAGCATGCTCAGCATGTTTTCAAGATCAAAATGGCTTCGCTCTATGGTGCCAAAATCGCGATTTGAGCTCATTTTGGCCTCCGAATGCACTATTGCAGCACTTATGCAGGCTATTTCATCTTTTTGTTCCAAAGGTATACACTAGTTTTGGTTTGCCAGTATAAGCATCTCAAAGTCAGCTACATGTCTATTAGAATTCGTCTGGGCAGATCTGTTTAACGTTTTGAGATATAGTCAATTTTTTGCATCAAGGTATTTTAGTCACTGGCCATGGCTGAAAATAGTGATGTATTCCATATGTTGGTTGTTGAGGATAAGTTGGATGGTACGAATTACCCGTTATGAGCTTATATGATGCGACATGTATTGGTTGCAAAAGGACAGTGGAACATGGTGTAGGGTGTTGAAAAACGTCCTATCACACCTGCAACTGTTACAACTACAGGTACGGATGCTGATGCAGAAGGTGTTGAAGATGATGATATTCCACATATTCTTATTCGTGCTAGGGTTTCTGCTGCACCTACTGTAGAGCAAATTTGTTGGGATGGTAGAGATGCCCAGGCACATGCATTGATAGCTTTGTCTGTCAAAGGTGCCATTATTCCTCACATTCACTCTTGCAAAATAGCTAAGGATGCTTGGGATGCACTTATCGCATTTTACCAAGCTAGGAATGAGGCTCGTGTTGCTTATCTCCGAAAATAGTTGGAGAGTGAGCACATGAATGAAGGTGATTCTATGGACAGTTTTCTAACGAAGATCAAAGACTTGAAAGAAGAGCTGATTTCTACTGATGAGGTTATACCAGATAGCTCACTTGTGCAGACCGTTCTGAATGGTCTTCCTAATTCAAATCAGAGTTTTGCTTCTATGCTTCGGTTGATGATGAAAGGCAATCCAAATGCCTTGTCATTTGAGGAGTTAGTTTCTGGTCTACTACAAGAAGATCAGTCAGGGCAGAACAGGTCCATTATGCTTGTTGTAGATCAAGCTTTCCTACCTAGTCAGAAGGGCAAAGGACAATGGAGCTCTTCAACTAGTAAGCAAACATTTGCTAATTCTGCACACTCGAAGAAGGAAGAAAAAGATGAGAAGAAATCAGAAAAGAAGAAACTGTTTTGCAGGTTCTTTAAAGGAAATGATCATATTATAAAGAATTGTCCTAAACTGGCTGCAAAAGAGGCCACGGAAAAAGAGGCTGGATTGGTTGTTGCAGAGGCCTCTATACCAAAAATAGAGTCTGCTAATCTTGTTCAGGAAGAAGAATGGGTGTTTACTACTGGTTGCATTTTTGACCCATCTTCTCATGAGCAGTGCATGTGCAATAGACTCAGATGTTTGGTACTTTGATAGTGGGGCAACCAAACATATCACCTCACAGTGCAGTTTCTTCACTTCACTCGAGCCTTCCCCTATAGGGAATACTATCACATGTGCCAACAACTCCTCTTATCCTGTCATGGGAGTTGCTAAGATCATTTTGAATACTTCTGATGGTAGTTCTTTCACTTTCTTAGATGCTTTATTTGTGCCAGGGATCAAGAACAATCTGTTCTCAGTTTTAGCTTTAGCCAAGATTGGCTTGGTTGTGAAATTTGTTGATGACAGGTGTAAAGTTCATGATCTGTCAAATGTCGATGTAATTATTGCTTCTGGCATTTTATGTCGCGGGCTATATAAGCTCATAGACTATGAAAGATCTGTAAATGATTCGGCATGTGCTCTTTCACTTTTCTCTATATTTCATACATCTGATGGATGGTTTGTACAATGTACATACTAACTCATCTCATACACTCTTCTCTATGTCTCAGGGCTACATGTCCCGACATTTCCAACATATTTATAGTCAAATATATACAAGCTTATGACTAATCATAAGTGTGAGTTAACTATATCTAAACTAATGTACATATGTGTACATAGCTTTGAGTTTCTGAGTATGTCCTTCCTTCAAACTTCTAAATTTGTTCTCTTCTTGATTTCTTGACTTCATTTCTTCATAAACCATCAATTGATGATTGTCATGCACCAACAGACCATAAGCTAGCCTTTCTAGCTTTCGTAGTATTTTGGAAGTGGTCTTCCAGTGCGCTCCATATGTCCTCCGCTTTCTCCAGACCTCTAATGTGCGGTAGTAGATGATCTGAAACAGTGTTGTAAATGTAGGCTCTTGCCGTTGCATCTTTCTTCTACCACAGCTTCAAAGCTTCTAACTCTTCTTTTTCAGGTTGGCTATCATCTTCGAAGGTCGGCTTCCTTTCTTCTCCGGTCAGATACATCATTAAGTCCTTACTCATAAGTAAGGCTTCCATACGCATTACCCACGCGGGATAATTATCTCTGTCCAGCTTATCAATTTGGACATGATCTGCCATGATCTTCTTGCTTGCTTTAGTTGCCTTTGAGAGTCTTTTGGCTCTGATGCCGCTCGTGGAGCTAACCTGCTCTGATACCACTTGTTGGCGATTATCTTTCTCTCTGATATCGCTGATAATGGTCGTCACGACAAGGCTTGAACCTTGTCAGGCCTGCGGAAATTGCCGTGCCGCCGAATAGAGAGCTAAGCTAGAGTGATAAAGAGCACCTCTGTAATCAACAGTAGCTTAGTAGAATTACTGTCGCTTAACTTTGTTAAACTGTGACTTGAATTCCACCGGGACTTCACGCGACTGTCACTGGGACATCACCGAAAATGTACCGGAATGTCACCGGAATGAACTTTGATTCTGCTCATGATTACTTCAAATGAGTTATGTGAAGTAAGGAAGTGATACGAGAGCTTCCTTCACTGAATGAACTTCTTAAGGAAAACTTCACAGTTCTGAAGCGGCACTTTCCGGTTAGACCTTGTACTGTGTGTACATATCCATTCCATCGAAAACTGTGATCAGCTTAAAGTAGAGACGTCTAGCTACAAGATGAGCTATCTCTCATACAAAGCTTCGAATTCTACTGCGAGATATACTTCGTTGTTTTACCGAAAACTCGCTTTTTCTGAGAAAACTATAACTGACCGAAAATGCGTTTACTGAGATATCTTTGACCGAGACATTCGTTTACTTAGAGAGTACCGAGGGACACGTTTAGTAACAAACTGTAACTGTTAATGGTTAACGAACTTTCTACCGTAACTCGAAAAACTCAGATTCTTCACATGCAAACAGAGCGCGCAAACTTCCACATGAACATGTGTTTTCTATTAGAGAAGATGTGTACAAATTAGCTTGGCCTCTTCTTGCTCAAGCTATAGAAAACTCTCCTACACTGAGTAGTTTCTTATTACCATCTCTCTCAGATGAATACCTGACATTCCAGGTTTCTGTTATTCATCTATACATACACGATCTATGGCGTCTTTTGAGAACTTCTCATTCTCTCTTCACTCATGCGCAATCTCTCATAATCCTCTTCTTCTCATCCTCACATCATCCCTATCATCCGAGTCCTTCAATCCTTGGTGTATATATATATACACTTTTTCCTTCTGTGCTCTTCCCGCTCTCATTCTTTAATTCACGTTACGCACGCATTATGCGCACTTTGCTGTTTATTGCTCTGTTACTCTGTTACTCTGTTTATGCGCACACCGCGCACTGATTTCGCACACTGTACAACTGAGGCTTTTGATTTTCTGAAGATTCTGCTTCTTTTTCTTTTTCTTTTCTTTTATGTCTGTCTATATTGTCAAATTCGTGAGTGATTCCTCAACATTTGCATAATGGGAGTAGAATGATAGAGCTTTGGAGTAAGCTCTTAAATCTCTACAAAATTACATGAAGTGGTCACATACAAGGCTTGCTAATTGCCTCTTCCTTCTTGCTCTTTTTATAGCTATTCTTGGATGGAGTTTTGAATTCGAATTCAAATGGATCCACCTAAAAGTGATCCCCAAAGTTAGGAAATATTCCCTCAGCTCACTAATTCATGGTTTTAGGTAGTTGGAGCCACGAATTTGCTTTTACATCATGGATGAGGTAAGCCATTCTTTTTCTTTTTTCTTTTTTACAATTACAAGAGATAAAATGTATTCTTTTACAAGAGGTGTTCACATGACTAGACATATGAACATAAATCAAATAATATCAAGCATTTAGGCTTGGTTAAAATGCACCAACAGCTCCCCCTCAAGCCTAACATGCTTGGCCTGCAAATATATCTTCAATTGTCCTTGATTTCTTGCAAGCCAATCATCAACTTGAATCTACTTAACTTTGTACCATCAAGAGCTTTAATTAACATGTCTGCACATTGCATATCTATGCAGACATAGGATAGTTGAATATCCTTGCTCATTAGCTTCTCCCTTACATAATGGTAGGGGACTTCAATATGCTTGGTTCTAGCATGGTATACCGGATTATCTGCAAGATGTAGTGAGCTTGTGTTGTCACCAAAAATGTGAGATGTTGAAGAATGAAGTCCAAGATCTGTGTAGAAAGACTTTAACCACATGATTTCTTGAGTTGCATTAGCCAAACCTCTATATTCAACTTCAGTAGAAGATAATGTCATTGTTGGTTGTTTCTTAGATGACCAAGAAATGATTTTTGAACCTACAAATGATACATATTCGGATGTGGTTCTTCTATCATCTCTAGATCCAGCCCAATCTGCATCTGAGTAGACCTTTAGCTCAATATCTGAAGTAAATGGATAAAACAAACCTTCATTCATGGTCCCCTTTAGGTACTTGAGGACTCTCTTGGTCGCCTTCATATGTGGTCTTCTTGGATTATGCATAAACTACCTCAATATGCTAACACTATAGCATATATCCACCCTTCTGAGTGTTGCATAGTTAAAACTTCCAACCAAGCTTTGATAGCTTGTGATGTCTTCAATTGGCTCTCCTTCATAAGCACTAAGCTTATGATTTTGCTCCATGGGTGTACCTGCACACTTGGTATTTTCCTCTTGAACTTGACGAGCATGTCATGCACATACTTCCTTTGTGTTATGTATATACCTGAACCTATGTACATTAACTCCAATCCAAGAAAATAAGTGAGTGGTTCGAGGTCACTTATTTTGAACTCCTCCTTCATTTGACTCTTTACTTGTTTCATTCCTTCAAGATTATTTCCTATGATAATAATATCATCAACATACACATATAAATAGATTACTTCAGATCCATTCCTCTTTATGAATAGAGAGGTATCCATCTTGCTAGCTTTGAATCCTTGGTCCTGCAAATAAGTCACCAATCTGAAATTCAAAGCTCTTGGAGCTTGCTTTAATCCATACAAAGATTTCTTTAATTTGCATACATAGTTAGGATGATGTGCATCCTCATATCCAAGAGGTTGTGCCATATACACTTCCTCTGAAATCCATCCATTCAAGAAAGCATTCTTTACATCAAGTTGATAGAGATTCCAATTTCTAGATGCAGCAAGACTAAAGATAACCCTAATTATAGGCATTTTTGCAATAGGAGAGAAAGTCTGCTTATAATCACTACCATGGGTTTGAGCAAACCCTTTAGCAAGTAACCTTGCTTTATGTCTATTTATACTTCCATCTGGATTCCTCTTGATTTTTTATATCCATCGAGATCCAATTACCTTCATATATGGCTTGTTAGGTAGTGTCATTCTCCTTCAAGGCTTCCATTTCTTCATCCATTGCATCTTTCCAAGCTTTCTTGCTTTGTGCTTCTTCGAATGTGGTAGGTCCTTCATTGGTTGAATCCTTTGCAATGTAGATTGAGCACTTGGTGACCAAAGAAGTATCATAACCAAACCTCTCTCGTTTCTTCTTCTCCCTTGAAGACCTTCTAAGTGGTTCATGTGAGCTCTCGGGTCCATGTGTAGCATCTTGCATCTTGCATGATTTGTTTTCATCAAAAATTACATCTCTACTCATAGAAAATCCTTTATTGGTTGGATTGTACAATCTATATCCTTCTTGCTTTTGATCATAACAAATAAATATGCACTTCTCTGCCTTGGGATCCAATTTATCTCTTGCTTGAGAAGTAATATGAGCATAGGCTAAACATCCAAAGATTTTACAATGCTCTAGACTAGGTCTTCTTCCATTACACACTTCATATGGAGTGGTTCCATCTAGTGACTTAGATGGAAGTCTATTTATGAGATATGTGGCTGTAGACATAGCCTCTGCCCATAGGTATTTTGGCAATCCCTTTGCATTGAGCATGGATCTTGCAACTTCAACTATAGCTCTATTTCTCGTCTATGCTATACCATTGAGTTCAGGTGTATAGCTTGTGGTGACTTCCCTTTTGATGCCTCTCATGCACGTAGGCGTCAAATTTAGAAGAGAAGTATTCTCCTCCACCATCTAATCTGAGTCTTTTCAAAGTCCTACCCATTTGGTTTTCAACAAGAGCAATATACTTCTTAAATCAATTAAACACTTCATCTTTGTGCTTCATGAAAAACAAAATAGTCCACCTACCACAATTATCTATGAAAGACACATAATATCTTGCACCTGATATAGATGGCTCCTTACTTGGACCTCACACATCCGTGTGCAGTAGATCCAAAGGATTTTGATACACATATCCCTTCTTATTGAAAGGTTGTCTATGAGCCTTGACGAGTTGACAAGCTTCATACTTATAAATCATGTGTTGCCTTGTGATATTAGTGAAACCAAGTACACTTTGGTCCCTAAAAATTTGTTTGAGCATCCTCTCACCAATGTGAGCAAGCCTTTTCTGCCATATCTTCAACTCTGTGAGAGTTTGAGATCCATAGATAAACAAAGCTATGTTCTTTGTGTCTCCCACTTCAAAAGTGAAAAGCCTTCCTGTCTTTTCTCCTTTGGAAATCCTTCTAAAGCCTTGCCTTGGGTCTTCAACATATGCTCCAAATCTGTTGAATCTAACTTGCAATCCTTTTTCAACAATCTGTCTAGCACTTATTAAATTTTTGGTAATTGTAGTGACATACAAGACTTTGCTTAAGAGGTTCATATTCCCATCTGATGTCTTCACATTACCTTTCTTCTCCGCTGAGTGATTTGTGTCATTTCGTGTTTTCACTTCATGCTTGTTGTGAGGATCTTCCAAATCAGAAATTAAAGCCACATTTCCTGTTACATGATTTGAGCATCCCAAATCATGTAAAAGATGTGATCATCATCCTTACCCTTCTTCACTCATAGATTCATAATCAATAATGAATCTTCATTGACTTTGGTCCTCTACATAGTTATTGTAGTCTCTTCTTCCTCTATGGCCACTTTGATAGTTGTTATTGTTGTTGTAATTGTTGTTGTAGTAGTTGTTGTTATAGCCTCCATTGTATCTACCTCTATTTGATCCATATCCACCTCTATTGAATCCTCTTCCTCTTGAGTTCCTCAGGTTCCTGAAACATTCTTCAGTAGTATGATTAGATAAGCCACATTTATTGCAAGGTTGAGATGATTGGAATCTCCCCCTGCCTTGCTTTCCACCTCTGCCTCTTCGTCTAGCTCTTCCTCTAGCTCTTCCTCTAGCTCTTCCTCTACCTGCAAAGTTTCCTTGGAAAGAGCCACCTTCATCTTCATTCTTCCTATTCTTTGATTTGTCCTTGAACTTAGCTTTATGAGAATATAAGGGAGACGTTTGATTACCTCTTGAGGACTCATCACCTTTGCTAATCTTTGCTTCATGAGTGAAGAGTTGGCCCATGAGTGTGTTGGGGTCGGGTACATGCATATCCATGTACAAATCCATGGCTGTTGTGAAGGAATCCCACTTGTCATCTGCTTTGATTCCATTTACGATTTGTCTAATGATTTGCTCCTCTTCAATTACCTCTCCAATGCTTGCAATTTGGTAGGAAATGGCCTTCATCTTTGTGACATAATCAATCACACTTTGCTTCGGGCTTTTCTTCATTGTTGTGAACTCCATCCACAATTGGTTCTTCCTTGCTCGAGTGTTGGAGGAGAAGAAAGAAGCAAGTGCATTCCAGCTGTCTCTTGATGTCTTGCATCCCTTGGCATGAGGTAAAAGAAAATCAGAGATTAATTTTAGAATATAGGACCTTGCAAGTGCATCCTTCGAACACCAATTTGAAAGTCCCTCCACTTCTTCATGTGATGGTTGCCCTTTGTTCCTCATGGTTGGAATTGCTTCATCTCTAGATATGAATGCATATAGAATCCTCCATTGAAGGTAAGCCTCCATCATTAGAGACCATGTTGGGTAGTTGTTTCGATCCAATTTGTCAATTGTTGATGGAAATCCTTCTCCTAGGTTGTTTGACTATTATCTGATACCACTGTGAAGAGAGATGGTGGATGCAATCTGAAGATGAGTTGGTGCTACTACAACCCGCTTCACACCAGCCAACTAAAACTTCAGAGTTGATTAGTAAAGCCTTTGAGCTTCCTAAATCCACTAGAATATTAGCCAATTACTTTGGTACATGTACCTCAAAAGTTTAAGTCAAGACAGACTAGTTGCAAAATGACTAGCTCCCAAAACTTGCTATTTTTTAACATACACCTGCTAGAAAAATGCATAGTGCTCTCAACATGGTACGAATTAGATAAATTCCTATTGAACATAGAAAATAGACTTAGGTAGCTTGCTAATACAAGTTAAAACACTTCAAATGATAAACTGAGCACTGACAACCAAATTCATCAATATCACGAACATGCCCACCATTCTCGTTGCTCTGCAGAGATAGACCAGTGAGCAGCAAAATGCAGATATCTCCCAAATTATAAATCCAATGACCATGAAATTTTATATGCAACAACTAGATAGTAAAAAAAATCCAACACACATTAGAATGTTGAAAACATTTGAGCAAAGCTGGAGATATGAGCTTCTGAAGTTACTGCTCTAAGTGAGTATAACAGAGAACAAAACAGTGAAGTAGAGACTAATGAAAGTATACATTCACATATGAGTACAACCACATTGGCAATGAATATTTGCACAATGGGAGAAGAATGATAGAGCTATGGAGTAAGCTCTTCAATCTCTACAAAATGACATGAAGTGGTCATGTACAAGGCTTGCTAATCGCCTCTTTCTTCTTGATCTTTTTATAGATATTCTTGGAGGGAGTTTCAAATTCGAATTCGAATGGATCCACCTAAAAGTGATCCCCAAAGTTAGGAAATATTCCCCCAGCTCAATAAATCGTGGTTGACTTGCATGAAGAAGTGTATCTTTTTTAGCCCCATGGCTTTGTGCAAGAAGGGCATGAAAACCAAGTGTGCAGGTTAAAGAAGGCATTATATGGTTTAAAACAAGCACCACATGTCTGGTATGAAAAGATACATGTCTATCTGATTGCACATGGTTTTGAGAACAATCCAATTGAAAGCACCTTATATGTTTAGCGTGCTAATGATGCACTTCTAATCATTGTGGTTTATGTTGATGACATGCTACTCACTGGTCCTCATGAGAAGCATATTGCTGTTTTTAAGGCTGATTTACATGCCTCATTTCAGATGTCTAATTTGGGGCATTTGCATCACTATTTGGGCATTCACTTTATGCACATTGATGGTGGAATGGCTTTGTGTCAAAAAAAAAATATTGACTCATTATTGTAGCATTTTGGCCTTGAAGATTGTAAACCTATTGCCACTCCTATGGAAACAGGTTTACGACTGAGTCTTCATGATGCTGGAGATGCATTTGATGCTGTTCTCTATCAACAAGCTGTCAGATGCTTGATTTACTTATGCATTACTTGGCCAGATATTCAGTTTGTTGTTTCACAGATGAGCAAGTTTATGCATTGCCCAGGAGTCAAGCATTGGCATGCGGTTAAGCACATCTTTTGCTACTTGAGTGGTACTTGGCTACTTGGGTTGTTTTATCCCAAGGGGAATCACTACCGCCAGATTTGCATGCTTTTTCTGATTCTGATTGGGCTGGTTGCTATGACACTCACGTGTCCACTAGTGGGTTTTGCTTCATGCTTGGTAGATCATGTATATCATGGTTGAGCAAGAAGCAGCCTAGTGTGGCCACTTCCAGTTGTGAGGCTGAGTATAGGGCAACTTTCACAGCGACTGTTGTGTGTGTGTGGCTCAGACGCCTTATGGCTGATTTGGGTGTTGGTCAATCTTCTGCCACCACCATCTTCACGGATAGTCAGAGCACATTGGTAGTTGCCATGAACCTTGTGTTCCATGCTCGCACTAAGCACATTCAGGTAGTGAGAGGCTCTCTATTGGGGAGATCAGCGTGGCATATGTGCCCACGCAAGAGAACATTGCAGACCTTTTCACGAAGGCTCTACCTAGGGAGAAGTATGAAGCTTTCCGCAAAGCTTTGGGCTTACTTCCTTTTGTGGAGTGATTTCCACATAGCTTGGCACTTCCTTATATATGAGTGTTAGGTCCTTGTTCACCCCATCACTTCCAGGGGGGATTTGTTGATATATTTAGGTAGTGATATGTGTGAACACTCTAGGAACGTAAGGGCATTTTTTCCCTCTTTAGGAAGTTTTTTCCCTCGGCTTGTATATATGCCTATTGCCCTAATGGGCTACTTATCTTTGTCCATTCTAGTGGTAATACATTTAGTATTGTGTCTTGTGCTCCAAGCTTCTTCTTCTTCCTTGTGTTGTTTGCATGCTTCCGAAAACATCCAACTCCAACAATAGATATATTTTAGTAGCTACAAAGTATTGCACCAAAGTGGGTGGAAGCAGTAGCATTGAAGGACAACAAGACAATGAGTGTTGCAAAGCCTCTACCACAACATCATGACTAGGTTTGATTGCCCAATAGAGTTAGTACGTGATAGAGGTACTCACTTTCTCAATGAAGTAAATTTAGAGCTAACAAGAACACACTTGATTATGCATAAAAAGTCTATAGCTTATCATCCTCAAGCAAGTGGTCAAGTGGAAATCACTAATAAGATTTTGCTATGTATTCTTAAAACGTTAGTGCATGATAATTAGAAAAATTGGGATTTGTTGCTTGATTCAGCATTATGGTCATTTCGAACAGCTTTCAAAGTGACAACAAGTATGACACCATTCAAATTTGTTTATGGCTTGGAAGCGGTAGTTACATTGGAGTTTGTGGTTTCGAGTTTGTGAGTTACAGCAGAAAAGATGTCTCTTGAAGTATCAGTTAAGCATCAAAGCTGTTATCAAGATCTTGCTCATGTGCACACAGAGGTTACACATGTAGAAAACACACACAAAAATAGACACGCCAGAGATTTGATAGAATGCAGTATTGGGTGCAATCCACGATGCACTCTATTTTGGCAGTCCACAGAGTGCATGTATTTATAGGAATTGTCGATTATGTCAAAGTGGTTACATGAGAGCAGCTTCAAAAAGCATGCGTGAAAGTAAAAGTTAGTAACTTTTGTAGAAACCATTTACGTTCAATATCAGAAATTGCAGTCTACCATGAGCCTTATTCTAACCACTACTTTTCTAACTGTTTCTAACAATAGAACCCTCTACGCGGGTTTATTTCCAAACTAAATAAATTATAAGTCATATAATTGATGTCCGCCCTAAAGTTGGATTATTGATGTTCGGCCTTTCATGCCTTTCATGCCCTCATGAACCTTCAGCTACTGTATCAAAAGTACCAAAATACATTAATACATTAATAAATTAACACGACAACAATTCCTTGTTCAACACATTCCATAATTCATAACATGCCCTTGAATTGAGAAAACAAGTGACCTCAGTTGATAAAATAAAAATAAACATGGATGGCTAGTCACATGTTCTATCACTAAACAAAAATAAGCATGTCCCATGTAAAACACATGGATGGAAATGTTCATGGAGATGTTAAATTATTAAGATTATATATGAGGTGTTGACATAGTCTTTTAATAAGCCAATAAGAGAAACATATATTACTTACTATTGATTTTTTTTCAATCATTCACCATCTAGAATATACTCTAAATATTCTAATTTATTTTAGGAAGCATAACTAAATTATTCTCCTACATACTAAATTCTATGTTTAAATGCATCCTATATAATCAATGAAATTTAGACTATTGAAAAGATTGTTGTTGCTGGCATGGCTGCTTCAAACTAATCATTTTGATAAGCGATTGGTACTCTTTTGTGCATCATGAGCAAAGGAAATAGCTTCATGAAGTAATGTAGGTTGGCATGAGCAAAGCTTTGCTTGAATCTCCTTCTCTAAATCATCATCATACTTCTTGTTCATAGTAACATTGGAAACATCTTCAAGCAAGCAAAGAAATACTAGGTATTGGTAGAACCCGTCCGTATAGGTTGTAAAACTATCACCTTCCATCCATGTAAACGTAGCCCATAATTGTCGATCATGTAGGTTGAACTGTAGGGGTAGCAAAGACTCCTTGAGCATTTCTTGAAATGCCTTCCATTTGTTTGGACAATCTGCACTATGAGAAAGGTCATTCCACCAAAGTTGAGCTTTTCCTATCGAATAGTTAGTGGCAAATTTAATTCTTTCACTTTTAGCATATGTTTCATCAGTATAAAAATCATCAAATTGTGACAACCATGAAAGAACTAAAGAGCCATCCTTACGGCCATCAAACCGTAGAAACTGGTAATTTTCAACACCAATCTTGGAATGTGTGCCATCTGATTGGGCAGAGACAATAGCTTTTACCACCCTCCTAAGGTTATCTTCATCAATTTGCATCTTCTAGAGTACTTCGTTGCATTGTCGAATCTCATTTTGAGCACCTCCAAGTTCCTGCCGTAGGAGCTCTAGCTGTTGCTCAAGTGTTACCTCAGGTAGAGATGACTCATTGAAATCCTCCATGGTGTTCATAGGGTCCATGAGCATGTATAGAACAAAACCCTCTTGCTAGATATGTGAAAACAATTTTTGCCATTGCTTCAATTAAAATGTAAAAGTAAGGTTGTAGCCCCTTGCCTATGAACTTTTCTTACTCTCAACCTCGATCTTATGAACCTAATTCTCACCCATGCAAGTTATCTTGGGTCCTCAATCTAGTGCTTCCCTATTTGGATGGACCCTAGCAGAATGTACCCTAGAAGGATGTACCCTAGTGTGATGTACCCTAATAGGATGTACCCTGTCTGGATGTATCCTCATGAAATGTACCCTGATAAGATGTACCCTGAGATGTGATGCGTCACATCGTGCCATGCTGCCTTGCCCAAGCCTTCTTGAAAATTTAACAAAGAGATGAAAGTTGTGCTAAACATAAGAAAACCGAACTAGAGTGACCAAACAAAGAGATAGTGTAGTGGTAAAGAACTTCCCTTGTGAGAGTGAGTTTGTGGGATCAAATCCTCCCACGTTGGTGAATATAACACTCCTTATTGCCACTCATAAATTAAAATTGGTTCCTGCATAGCGAATGGCCACCAAGGGAGCCTTGGGTGCCAAAGATGCCAAAGTAATGCCTTAAATTATGCCTAAGTTCTATGCCCTAGTCACCTTGGAGTAAGCCGTAGGAGTAAACATAGTTGTAAACGTAGGTGTAAATGTAGGTTCTGGTTCTAGAATTGGAACCAAAATAGAAACTAAAACATGAACCAAAAATGGAAATGGAATCGGAAACAGAATCGAAATCAGAATCGAAAATGAAAACATAAACAAAAAGAGAAATAGGAATTGAAATCGGATCGCGAATAGAGAATAGCAAAACAAAGACCAATCACCAAAACGAACAGAAACAGGTCCCTCTGTAGTGATGCATGCAGGGCTCAGATGCCACTATTATTAGGATCTTGCTCATGTGCACACCGAGGTTATGGATGTAGAAAACACATAGAAAAATAGACACGCCAGGAGGCAAGATAGAATGCAATATTGGGTGCGATCTCCCCCCATGCACTCTGTTTCGACAGTCCACAGAGTGCATGTATTTATAGGATTTTTTGATTATGTCAACATAGTGGTTACATGAGAGCGGCTTCAAAAGGCATGCACGAAAGTAAAAGTTGGTAACGTTTGTAGAAAGCCTTTGCTTTCAATATCAAAAATTGCGGTCTACAATGACCCTTATTCTAACCACTACTTTTCTGACTATTTTTAACAATAGAACCCTCTACGCAGGTTTATTTACAAACTAAATAAATTATAAGTTGGATTATTGATGTCCACCCTAAAGTCAGATTATTGATGTCAGCCCTTTCATGCCTTTCATGCCCTCATGAACCTTCAACTGCTATATCAAAAACACCAAAACACATTAATACATTACTAAATTAACACTCCAACAATTCCTTGTTCAACACATTCCATAATTCATAATAGAAGCAAGTATCTTCTGCAATTAGAGGAGGATCATTTAGTTAGTGCATACATAACTAAGGTTTTTCAAAGAAGGAGACATGCTTGGTTTAATATGGATGTGAAATTCAAGATATTTAAGGTTGGAGATTGGGTGATGGTGTACAACTCCAAATTAGGACCACATCTAGGAAAACTTACCTTGAGATATAAGGGTCCATATCAGATATTGCAAGACCTAGGCCAAGGAACCTTTTTACTTGCTGATGTGTTTGGCACGAGAATGGAAAAGCCGATCAATGGATTTTGATTGAAGAAATTCAAGGGGAGCTACCACATATGGATTGGTTGTCATCTAATCTAGTGCAAGTGACGTGTAATTCAGAAACTAAGAATGACACCATTGGTGATCACAAAGGTAAGAAGTCATATTTCTCTATATGTTTTTCAATGGTTCTATGTTTTCTCGAAAAATGTTGGATTCATAGTACTTTAAGTACATTCTTAAGGATACATTGGTCTGCAAAAGTGGATATGAGGTTAAGGGTGGTACTATTTAAAGTTTACTCAATTAGATCTTACTTGGTCGGATTTTACTGTAGCTGATTTTGGTTAATCAAATTCTACTCAATCTGATGTTGGAATGTCAAAACTTATTCAATCGGATTCCAATGGTTCCAAATTCCCTCAGTTAGAACTTCTTCACTTAGAAATGGTTGGGTTGATGTCTGTACATGTAATTGGTGCTCTATTCAAGTATTTGTTGTCTGAAATTTGTTCATGGGAGAAGAGAAGCATAAAAATATTTTAATTTCTTGCATTGATTTGTGGGAAAAGTTTAAGTCATTTGCTAAAAGTTTCACACAAAAGTATGCATTATGGAAATATGATGCAATTTTTGCAAATTATAGTGTCGTACAATTTCTGGATTGTGGTTTTGGATTGGTACAGTTCAAACATACATTTCAAACGTGCATTTATATGCGCCAATGGAAAAAAATGAGTTTAGCCTCTATGATTCTGAGCACAAACATAGCAAACATGAGGAGTAGAGCATGCAGAAGAGAAGTGGTTGCTTGCAAAGAAGATTCTTTTACTGAAGAAAGTGATAGCTTGCCCCAAGAGGAAGAAGATGATGTGCACACTATCACATCGGCGAGTAAGTATGAATTCTAGAATTTCTTCCTTCTTATCATAAATCTCCCTTTCTGCTATATATGCATTGTGTGAGAGTAGGTTATCACCTATATCTGGAATATTGAATCTATATCCTTTGCTTTCAATTGCATAAACAATAAAGACGGCCTTAATGGCTTTTACATCAAGCTTACCACGATCCTTCTTCTCAATGTGAAAATTTGAGTAACTCACATTGGGTTTATTCCCATAATAGGATTCATAAGATGTAAGAACCTTTAAAACTTTTGTGGAAGACCTATTTAGAATGTGATTAGCTATATGTACTACATCAAACCAAAACTTGGGAGAAAGCTTTTTGGATGACATCATACTACACATCATCTCAACAAGTATCCTATTTGTTTCTCCTCCTCTTTCACTTCTCAAAATCTAGATCTTTGACTGAATTTCATTTTCAACCATACTAAGAACTTCTTAAAAGTAGGAAAAACCTCCGACTTCACTTTAAGATCATAAATCCATGAATATCTTGAAAAATCATCAATAAAAGTAACAAAGTAAATGTAGCCTTGAATGGAATTTGTTCTCATCAGACCATTCACATCTGCATGTATGATCTGCAACTTCCTTGTGGCCATAATATATCCATGCTTGTTGAAAGGTGGTTTGTGAAGATTTCCTTCAAGACACCCTTCACATGACTCTGCATCATTTGGTAAAGCAAAAGTAGGAAGAACTCTCCACCATACCTTGATCTTTAATATGGTTGAGAGCTGTGTAACTGATATGACCGAATCTAGCATGCCATAACTTCATATTCTCCATAGGTGTAGTAGACCTAACAACATTAGCATGAATTATTTTGGACAATACAAACATGCCACTTCTTTTTTCACCTTGACATAAACAATGCTCATCATCAGGTGAGAGGATCTGACATGAATCTCTTTTCAAAACAACTTTATAACCATGATCATATGATTGGAGAGTTTTTCTTGCACTTTGGTCATGGATATGCGGAGTGAGCTCAAGGAGTTATGCCGATTGGATGGATCCTACACTATTGCGCTTGGGGATCTAAAAGCAATTACTACCCACCATAGCTTGTTGTTGGTTGAGGCCCCATCTATGACTTGGCAAGAACACCATTTCTATGTCTTACAACATGTGAGATGTTCTGTGACTGAGGAGATGTAGGAATGGATTTTGGTAACATTCTCTAATAGTGAACTTTTGGATGCATTGCATGCATGGCTCAGGAAAAATGTCCTCATGATGATGGTCTTTTGCGTGGTTTTTTTAGGAGATATTGCGGGTTTATTGGGGACTAGATTTGTCTTGCCTTTTAAGAGGTTACGGAGGAGGGTCATCTTCATCCTTTGCTTGCAGAGGGCGTGCTTTTCTTATCCCCAAGGAAGGAGGGTAGTTGGATGATATCTGTCTCAACTCCACATACAAGATTCTTGTGAAGGCTTTGAGTTTGAGATTGCACTCACTTTTGGAGTCACTGATCCACACAACTCTGACTAGTTTTGTCAAGGGTCATAATATCCTTGACAACATCTTCACCTTCGGGGAAGCTAGCTCCTTGGACAAGATGCGAGGTGAGCCTCTTACTGTGCTTCTTTTAGATTTTTGAGAAACCCTATGATCAGGTTGATTGGGATTTTCTTGGGGACACTATGCTTTGTATGGGCTTTAATGCTCACTGGATTAAGGGTCTTGCTTCCCTTTACCGCCTCGCCCATGGCAAAGTTTTTGTTGTTGGTGGTCGGAGAGAGAGATTGAATATCTTGATGTTAACTTAGTAGGGTTGCCCCTTGGCTCACACTTTTTTTCTTTTTGCTGAGGCCATGAGTGCTTTTCTGGCTACGCAGAACACAGGTGTGCAAGGCATCAGGCTCCTAGTTAGGGATGAGTATTTGCAGGATGCTAAGTTTGCAAATGACACTGCCATTTACTTTTAGGGCCAAGAGGCCAATTTGGTTAGATTTCAACATGCCTTGGATATATTGTTTGATGCATCGGGTGCGAATATTAACTAGAATACGTCATGTGGTTTTTGGATTGGATATGAGGATTTGCCTAAGTGGCTTTTTGTGGGCAGTTTCAATCGATCCCCACTAGCACCATAGTCAGGTACCTTGACTACCTGATTGGTCTAGATCTTGTGCTTGAAAAATAGATCTCCCTCCTCCTTTTGACCATTAGGAGGAAGCTGCTTCATTGGAGCTCTACACATTTGTCTTTGGCTAGGAGGGTTATGGTGGCTAACCAGGTTCTCTTGGCTACAATGTGGTATGTCACCTCTAGTTGGATCTTGTCGAGTTCATATATCAGGAAGATCGAGTGGATAATTAGGAACATTTTATGGTTTAGCCAACATGGCAGCCGCGCTCACGCCAAGGTTGCTAGGCAAGTCCTCACACTTCCTGTGGAGCATGATGGTGTGGGGAGCATTGACCCTATGTGTCAGGGCAGAGCCTTGCTGAGCAAGTTTATTGTGCATGGTCTTCTTCTTGGCCTCAAGCCTTGGAAGGATTTTCTCTACCATAGGCTGGGCCTATTTGCTCCTGCCAGTAGTGGACCTTGGTTGCTTGACATCTGGTTGGATTTCATTGAGATGATGCATACGGGCTTCTCACGATGCAGTGAGGATCGATTTTCTTGCAATAACTTGAAATCTTGGGAGCAACTTCATTATGCTCTTGTGTAGATTGCTCCCTCTTGTATCGAAGAGAAGCTTTGGTAACCTATTACATGGAACCGCCCCCTCATCCACTTTGAGAGAGGGTTCATAGTTGGCTCCCACTCGCATGGCTCCTGGGGAGAGTTTGCTAGAGGCTTTGGGTGTAGTGTGGCTGATTGGCCTAAATTTCAAAGTCTCTCTATGGTGTGGCAACAAGACCAGTGTATGAGGATGGGTGGTGCATCTCAAATGATTAGGGATGGTGAGGCCACATTATAGAGGGATTAGGGACTTAAGGTCTATCCTCAACCACAAACGGCTTGTCTTTGGGCCTTTACTCATACTAAGGTCTTGAATGCTACCTAGGGCATTATTCAAGACATGACTCTTTTCTTTGAGATTGGTGATGAGGGGTGGATGTTTAGTTCTTCAATAGAGTCAAAGATCATTGTAGATTATATGTTGGGGGATTCGTTTGCGGAAAGGGACTTGAGTATTTGTAGGAGAAGGAAGAAGAAGAAGAAGAAGTGGAAAACAGACACTAGAAGCTTTTGTATATTGATTACCAATAGTAAAATACAATGATAATGTATAAAAAAAAGTCCAAGTGTTCTTTGTGCGGAGTGCTCAATACCAAAGAATACACGCACACACGGTTACAAGATACCCAAAGTTCCTTATGCCGCCAACCGTCTCAACACTAGACCTCACCTGCTCCAGGAGCTTGCTCTTGAGCATACCTTGCACTCAAGCTTCTAGTAGGGTAGGAGGGAGGGACACCTTCTATTGACACACACACACCTCTTCAATGGTACCTTGTGCCACCTTGATTGCCTTGCTTACTGGTTCTCTGCAATCTTTCTCTACACATAGTAGATCACCTTCCTTGCACACTCTATCTCACACTTGCCTATCTACATCAAACTCTAGTTGAATGTCTCTTGCTCTTCTCACCGAGTGTAGACTATGCTCTCACTTGCTTAGTCTAACTCCAAGAATAATGCATGCTCTTGGCTTGTGTGTTGATTCATTTACGTATGCCACTCCTAACTGATAGCATATCTTGGTGCTCACTTTGATGTCCCAAGAATGTCTCAAAATGTGTACAACCAATGACAACCTATTTTGTCTTGTAGTGACTTTAGGACTAAAACAAAATTTTAAATGGGGGGCCATACATACACTTTTGGGTACTGCTTCCTCTTCACATGCCTTTACTTTTGCCTTCATTTTTTCAATATGTGTAGGGAGGGTTCACCTGAACCTTCCAAACACTTTAAAACCCTTGAAAACCTTACAGAAAGACAATCTGCAACCTGCATCCAACTTTTTGCAAAACCATAACCATTGTGAATAAATTGATTGCACCACCTGTGCACCTTGACCAGTCAACTTTGACCACTTTGAATTTGACCAACTTGATTTTGACCACTTTGACTTTGACAATTTTGACTTACACCAACTTGAATTCGACCAATATGACTTTGATGGGCTCAACAATTGCGCATCACTTAACGGGTTCTCCATCCTGGAGAGCTAATAGCCAAACCTTGAGCAGAGTGGTTCACCTTGCAAAAATCTTCAAAATCACATGTGAGCAGCTAGCAAGTCCACCATGAGCATGAAAGAACAATCACAAGGGACTAAGCAAAATTGGATATTAACTCATTGAAGAAGCATAAGCTGGATAATGGAGGGTAGGAATGAAACGTTAGGGACAGCTGACGGCTAAGAAGGATAGGGCAAGGAGGGGTAAGGGCAGGGTTGGGTAGAAGGATAATGGGAGGGGCAAGGAGGAGGATTGGGGGCTCTAGAGAGGGCCATAATGCTAATCAATGTAAACTACAGAGGGCTTCATATGGAAAAATGTTAAACATGTAAGAATTGAGGATGGAATAGACCATGTTGAACATGTGCAAAATAATAAACACATGTTAAATGTGCACAAAACATGTAGGTCTATACCAAAAGTAGGAGAAAACTCTGGATTTTGGCAAAACAAAATGCAAAAAATGAGTCCAAGAGTGTCAAAAGACATGAAATTGACCCCAACTTTGAAAAAATGGCCATCAGAGGTGTAATCTAGAGCCAAAAACATCTTTCCAATAAAAATAAAACAAAATGCTGCCACACCATAGGATAAATTTATCCTATGCTAGGTGGGGGGAGGAGGCATGGGGGGAGGGGTGACGGAGGGGGGGAAGAGAGAGAGGAAGAGAGATAGAGGGAGAGATCAGAGAGAGAGGGGGAGAAACTAGAGAGAGGGTAGGGAGAGATTAGAGAGAGGCTAGAGGGAGGTAGAGAGAGATAGAGAGAGAAAGAGAGATGAAGAGAGGTAGAAAGAGGTAGAGAGAGAATATAGAGAGAGGTAGAGAGAGAAGGTAGAGAGACGTAGAGAGAGAAGTTCTTTTGAATATAAAAGATGAAAGCTAGGTGGCTGCCTTTTTTTGAAAATATGTAAAAAATAGATAAAAAATCCAAAAAAATCAGAAAAAATTCTCCTAAAATTCTCTTAATTTCTAGAACACTTTTCCCACTCAAGAACAATAGAGAGCTTCCTTTTCTTCTATTTTATCAAGAAAAATGACATTGATAAAAGATGAGAAATTCTAAAAAAATTCTAAAAATTCATAAAAATTTCTAGCAAGGTCTTCATGAAAAGAGCTATGAAACAGCTTCTAAATTGCATAAAAACCCAAAGAAAAAGCATGAAAATGGATAAAAACTAATAAAATCTAAGTAAAAAAGATGGTACGAGAAGGCTACATACAACGTGGATAGAATTTGCAAGTTCCAGGTGATCCAGAAAGCTTTACTTGTACCAATGATAGGTCTTGAGCCTAGATAGAATGACTAATGGAAACTTTTTTCCCTCCATAGTCTCTAACTATACCGCACTTAATTTCAATTGTCTTCCTTTTGGGCATACTAATCATCTGATAGGGTGACTAATGGAAACTCCTTTCCCCCCAGAGTCTCTAGCTATACCGCACTTCATTTCAATTGTCTTCCTTTTGGGCATACTAACCATCAGAAAAAGAAGCAGAGAAAAGCGAGCCCCAAAAATTTTCAAATTATGGGCACAAATTTTCTTCTTCAAGTTTCTATGAAATACCTCATGAAGCCATATAAATGCACTAGAGGATTCCTCTAGATACAACATTTTTAGGCACATGTATACAAGTCATTTTGTGACTCTATGTTAGGACACTTTTTGCCATTAGGAGGAATCAAGCTGATTTTTTGACTTTGCTTCTTCTCTGCTGTGTATCTTCTTCTCCAAGAGCTTGTGTGTGTATTTGATGCTTGAAATGTGTGTCCAATACTATTGTCTACCCCATTCCCTCTTTTTTTCATGGTTGTAATGCATGTGTGAAGCTTAGTGAGTCATTGAGTTGAAGTAGGGTTTCCTGCAGATCACTATTTTGATCATAAATTGAAGCACATATGTCAGATTTGAGTGAAAATGCCACCATTAGATGTGTTTCATCGAGGTCTTCGAAAGGTAATTCAGAGATCGCAACTAAGAGAAAAGTTTGAATTTGTGCTTATGACTGTTGCAAGTATCACGACGTGCATTTTCGAAGGACTAATGAGTAAGAGAGGTAGATCAACTGCATTCCATGCATTGTGGCATTGTGACTTCATTTACCATCATGTGTGCACATGTCTTCGTACACTTGATATGTCTAATCTCACAGATTGATAATTAAGCATGTATTAATCCACCTCTATATGCACTTGTGGGGCGATTGAGGTATAGTCTCAATTGACACAAGTCCCTAAGGCCTTATGACATAGGTACACACATTTTCTGCATCGTTGCAAGGGAACTAGTCCAATCAAGGTGCCTTTGTGATGGTGATATCTTTGGAGTGCATGAGTCATGTGAGTAGAGGTAATCTGAGTTAGTGGCAAGTCACCAAATACTTCAACACATGTTACTTCACACTTTAGGGGTGTGTGTTATGAGTTTCTAGGTTTAGGAGTGTTTGTTATCCTTTGGAGTTGTCCTCTCCAATCATCATAGCATAAAGGATTAACTCTCACATCTTAAATTTTTCAGTCCAGAAGTATACTAAGACCACATCCCCTTCTAGTTAACGGAATCCAAGAAAATGTAAAAGCAATTCTGATTTCTAAGAAGAATGTGAAAAAGGAGTAGGAAAACTAGGTTTTCTTGTATCTTGAGCTAACCAATAGATTTTTCAATGATTCTTGTGCTTAAAGCGTGTCATTTTTCTTGTAGACTACAAATATGAACTCAAAAATAAATTTCTGCACTTGTCTCACCCAGATGAGACAATCATGATTATGATAAAATTGAGAATTTTCATTTCCACCAAGACTAAATCGACCATTGTATAGTTGAAAAAACCAAAAAATCTGGGAAATATTTACGAGAGTATCCTCTCCAAAATGAGCATATAATTAGTGCCAAAATCTCATAAAACTAGAAGTATTAACATGCTTACTTGCATAGTGAATCACTGACTCCTCAACATATAATGGATTACCCAAAAGGAGCTAACCAGGCTTATCGAGCAATTATGAACAACTACAATACATCTCCTATGGCGAGGCTAGCTAAGTCTTCCACCTGCATTACCAAAAAGATCCCAACATCTTGGTGTCTCCCAATTAAGAAAACCTCACCACGACCCTCTTTATCAAACGTAAAAGGCTTTATGCAAAAACGTAACCACTATATTGTTAGTCGGCCGCTGGATTGGCAATTGTATAACTGAATCTTGTTTCGCACGTACGAAAAGATGGTTACCAAGACATTTGTAATCTTTATAAGCAATGAAAAAAGACACTTCGGGACGTTCGAGAGATCACCAGATTGTCTGTCTGGGTGATTGAACGGAGCGCTACTGTAGTGTTAGTTTGTCTAATTCCAAGTGTTTGGAGTTTTCTAAGTAATCTATTCACCCCTTATCTGGTCTGTTATCTGTGTCTGTGGTCTATCGATCTCTGTTGCGGTTGTGAGTTTTATTTACATTCCAGTAGATCATCGGACTGTGGTTTGAGAAAGTCGTTTTGCGAGTCTCTGTAGTGATTGTCCTATTAATTACGTATATCGTGGTGTCACTCTTTCTTGGAGTGTACTGTCAGTTGTTGGTGATGTCTGTGAAGTTATGGTAGTGTTCTTAAACGCTGTGTAGGATTTTATTGACCTTAATACTGAAAGCGATACGTGTACGATGAGATTAGGCTACGGTAAAGGTTATCTCCGGTGTGTGTTAGTCTTTCAGGCGCTGTGTATCTGAGTTGCTGAGTTCTTCTGTGTCTCCTGTTTGTCTGATTGTGAGTACCTATTCGGTGAATATTGAACTGCTGTTATTGTCCCTAATGTTACAATAGTGTGTACTCAGAAAAGGGTTCTGTGGTAACGTAGTACCACGATATTAATAGTCTGGTACAATGTATTCGATAGCAGCTGAAAGGGTTAGAATGACTAACCGTAAAGATTGAAAAGGGTATACTAAAGTTGATAGAATTCTTGAATGTTGATATATTGTGGTGTGAAGTAATTTTTTGGGAAACAAGTATAGGGCCTCTGTCTTTAGAGACCCCTTCCACTCCCAAGAACCCAATAATCGTTTAAACGCGCTACTGACAGTTAGTCTCGCATTTTAAGCGTTTAAGACTAGCGCCGTCTGTGGGAAGGTGGCAACAGATCAGATTGTTGCAAACCAGTTGTGGAAATATGACTGCAGATTGTAAATTGACATTACTAGTACGCGATTAGTACCAAAAGATGATACATGCGGGTTACTCGATCCGGTGAAACGTATCCAAAGAACAGACAGCCTTGGGTACCTAACCTGCTAAGGATGCCTCGAGGATGTAGAAGCGTAGGAAGGTCCAAATCAGTTGACAAGAAGGTAAAGAACGTTAGTAGTGATCCCGGTCATATTCCGGTGGAATGTACTACATCTCTGGTAGATTCCGGTACAATTTCGGCCCAATCTATCGAAGAGATAGTAACATCCAGAATCTACCTGGACGTAGCCTGAAGTTAGTTTAACAACATTGGGTAAAGATTCCAATTTGTTTACAAATAGAAACGCTTTAGCCAAAGAAATTAGTAAGGGAGAAAAAGCACCCTGTATTGGTGAAAAATCAACACATTCCGGTGATATTTCGGTACCAGTTGCTGAAAGATCGCAGTTTTCCGGTGATGGTTTACCATTTTTTGGTGAATCTTCAGCCCAGTCACCACTATTGGGAGTAAGCTTTCCTACATTTGACATCAAGCAGGAAGGTAACTTGTTTGAAGCTGAGATTCGAAACATACTGAACAAGATTATCGACCCGGAAAGTGCACCGGCTGGCGATACAGATTCCAACGGTCGAGATACTCAGCCTCGGGATACAAAAGATAGTCACAATACAACCATCAGCATGATGAACGGGCAACAACAACAACAACAACAACAGCAACAACATCGGCAACAACAACAACTATGCCCACCCAGGCCGACTCCAACAGGAGTGACGTACACCGAATTTGGTGGATTTCTAGGTGATGACCCAGATGCTCATGTACGCACATTTGAGATAAGTTACATAGTGCTCAATTATCCACTTGATCCGGCGTATAAAGCTATTGTCTTCCAATCTACTTTGGTTAATGAAGCAGCTAGATGGCTTACAGAATATGATATTAACCATTTCGGCACCTATGAAGTTCTGCAAAGATTGAGGCTAAAGAAGAATCCAGCGGAAATTTTCGACTACTTGCAAAACAATAGACAAAAGATAAATCAAACAGTGCAGGAATATGCCACTCTATTCAGAACCCATTTGCGGCAATTGCCACCAGCACATGCCAACCTGCCGGATGACGTTATTACTCAATGGTTTATCAATGGTTTGACTCCACAACTTAAACAAATTATGATCATACGCTGTGTAGGAGCTATGACGCTAGATGCCGTGATCGCAATGGCTTTGCAACTTGAAAACAAGGTTGGAGGATTTAGAGAAGATCTGGAGTGGTTAAAAACAAATAGAAATGTCACCGAAGACCCGACCAGACAGATGTACTGCACTACATGCAAGAATTCAAGCCATACTAGTGCCACTTGTGCACTTAATCAGTTGTTTTGTGCTATCTGCAACACTACTGGACACACCACCGAAAACTGTGCATATAACGCCAAAGTACAGGGACCAGCAACTGTCAATGCTATTATACAGGAACCAGGGTAGCCAGCCAATCACTATGTACCTCCGCAAATGAGAAACAACCAGCAACAAGGTTATCGAAATTACAGAGGACAAAGAAATAATAACTACAATGCAAACCGCTGGCAGGCCGGACCAGCACCGAAAAATCCCAATTTGCCACCACCGTGCTGTCCTTTTTGTGGTGAATTTGGTCACATTAGAAGATTTTGTAAGGATGCAGCTGAGTATGATCAGAGGAAGAAAGAACGTCAAAACCCAATGACTAATATGGTACAAATCACACCAGTAGAAACGCAAGCTGTAGTAATTGAGACCCGATCCGGTAAGCAACTGCAACTTGCAGCAGAAATATTTGAACCAGGCATACGTGAACAACAAAGGATGTATGATAAGGCTAGTCAATGGACCATCGCAAAACCTCCAGTGTTTCCAGATCCTATTCCGGTGACCCAGGCTCTATTAATAAAGGAAGGAACACAAAAACAGGATTCTAATTCAACAGTAGGCACATCATCTTCAGCAGGCGCATCATCTTCAGCAGGCGCATCATCTTCAGAATCTGTGGAAAATACAATTCAATCACAAAAGGCCTGTGAAATTTTATCTAAAGCATCCATCACTCTTCCTCTGGGCCAATTACGTGCACTAGTATCGGGAGTTCGACAACAATTCCAACAACAGTTCAGTTATGTGCCTTCTTGCATTCCAGCAACAGCAACAGTGCAACCGGAACCTGATTCTACGGTCGATCATTCAGTTCCTTTAATTACGGTATGGTATAAAAATCATAAAATCACACAAGTACTAATTGATGGAGGATGTGGTGTCAACATTGCTACTGTTGCACTGTGTAAAAAGTTAGGGTGGACCGAAATCGAACCAGTTCAGTTTTTTGTCAGAATGGTTGACCAATCAAGAGTTCATCCAGTAGGACTTGTGCGAAATGTACCAATAACTTTACAAGGTACAACATTTAAAATGACCTTGGTCCTACTAGAATTACCGGAATCCACCCTTGATTATAATCTCCTTTTCGGCCGTCCTTGGCTGAAGCACGCTAAGGTGATACAAGATTGGTCTGCATAGGAGCTCACTTTCAAAGATAATAATCGTAAACACGTTGTAAAATTAGATGCTATACAACCTTGCGAGTTGCATGCTAGACCGTATTTTGCAGAACCAGTCCATATGCTAGATGGGTTGTCAGATGATGAAGAAGAAGAGTTTCTGAAAAATAACATTGACTTAATCTTCCTAAGAACTGTTGATCTACAATCTGTTGTAGATAATTGGAATCCTGCAGTTTGTACGGTGATGTCTTTAACAGAAAAAGATACGAAAGAAGATAAGGCTACCATAGATGACGCTCATCTACAACAACTTTTTAAGCCAGCTGAGGATACAGAGAAGCCTCGACAATTCTATGCTCCAGAAGATCAGCTGACCATCTACAATTTAGGGGATGAAGAAAATCCACGTCCTATTAAGATGAAGGAAAGCTTACCTGAGTTATTTCAAGCAGATTTAATCCAACTACTTCGAGAATTTTCTGATGTATTTGCATGGGATTACAAAGATATGAAGGGTCTGGACCCGCGCATCTATCAACACAGGGTCATCTTGAAGCCCAAAGCAAAACCACTTAAGCAACCCAGCTACCAGATGAATCCGAACTATGCATCACAGGTAAAGGCAGAACTTGATAGGCTACTCAAAGTCGGATTCATTGTACCAGTAGAGCATGCTGAATGGATCTCACCAGTTGTTATTGTGCCTAAAAAGAATAAGCAGCTATATGTGTAGATTACCCGAAACTGAACGCAACTACGGTGTATGATCCATTTCTGCTACCTTTTCTTGACACGATGCTTGATAGAGTAGCAGGACATGAAATGTATTCATTCTTAGATGGGTACAGTGGGTATAATCAAGTTAGAATGGCTGAACAGGATATACGGAAGACCGCCTTCATTACCAACTGGGGTGTTTTTGCATGTACTGTTATGTGGTTTGGATTAAGAAATGCCCCTAGTACTTTTCAGCGATGCATGCAGGAAATATTTTCTCCTTACCTTACCTCTTTTATGCAAGTATATCTTGATGATTTTTTGATTTTCGGTAAGATGATAACACACCTGTTCCATTTACGGTGCTGCTTTGAAAAGTGCAGAGAATACAGACTCTGTTTGAACCCAAACAAATCTGTGTTTGCGGTTTCATGTGGAAAGCTACTTGGCCACATTGTATCTGCACACGGTATACAGGTTGATCCAGATAAAATCACAGTTGTGTTAGAAGCACCTGTACCCACTACACCTAAGGAAGTAATGCGCTTCATGGGCCAAGTAAGATGGCATGGCCGACACTTACGGTGGCTTGCTCATTTGACAATACCACTGAACCGATTGATAACCAAGACTCCTCGATAATTTGAGTGGACCCCGGACTATCAAATTGCTTTTGATCGTCTAAAGGGATTACTAACAGAGGTTCCAATCTTACAGCCTCCTGACTGGGATCGCCCATTTCATGTATTTGTTGATGCTTCAGATATAGCAATAGGGAGCGTTCTAATGCAACAAACCGATAAGTGATTCAGACCAGTGTACTATGCAAGTCAAAGATTGGTCCCTACTAAAAAGAATTACTCTGTAACAGAAAGAGAATGTCTAGGTCTAGTATATTCTGTTAAGAAATTCAGACATTATTTGCTGGGCCGTAATTTTACTTTTCATGTAGATCATGCTGCACTTGTCTATCTAGTTCGGCAACAGCATCTAGGTGGTCGATTAGCACGATGGGTTCTACTTTTACAAGAGTTTGACTACGAAGTTATTCATCGGCCAGGCAGTTCACATGCCTTAGCAGATTTCCTTTCTCGCTTAGATTCCGGTGAAGCTCCGGTCGGTGTAGATGACACAACACCAGCAATTTATGTTTCTGAACCGACTAATGATGAAATTACAGACCCACCTGTGCCATCTACATATTATGATCAGATCTTGATCTTCCTCACTGATGGATGCCTTCCCCCTCAGACTTCTCGTGCAATACGAAGGAAAATTTCAGTTTTCAGTCGCCGATTTCGGTTGATTCCTGGGGAATTATACTATATGGATCACACTGGAGTTTTACTTCGTTGTATTCCACCACATGAAGTTAACTCAGTTATTACTTTGGCTCACTCAACTCCTTCCGGTGGCCATTTTGCTGCAGATTTAACACACCGAAAAATTCTGTAGAGTGGTCTTTGGTGGCCTACTATGAACAGGGATGTATTGCAGTTTGTCAAAAATTGTGATAATTGTCAGAGGACTGGACAACCTTTACAACGCCATTTTTCCCTCTACAACCGGTCCTGCCATTAGATCCTTTTCAAAAATGGGGTCTAGATTTTATTGGACCTATTACTCCACCAGCAATACTCAGTAATAATCGTTATATTTTGACATGTACGGATTATGCTACCAGATGGGCAGAAGCCTGGGCTTTACGGTCTGCTACAACTGTTGCAGTAGCAAAGTGTCTAATGAAAGATGTCTTTCCACGTTTTGGTTTACCGCTGGAACTTGTTACAGATCAGGGCACTCATTTTGTCAATAATTTAATGAAAGTACTCACACATTCGTTCCAGGTCACACATAAATTTAGTTCTCCTTATTATCCTCGTGCTAATGGTCTGGCTGAAAGTACAAACAAGACTTTGTTGAATATGCTTCGAAAGTCGATTCTGGACGCATCGAAAAGATGGGATCAATTGTTACCTGCAGTATTATGGGCATACCGGACTACATACAAGGTAGCAACAAGATTAACCCCTTTCAAACTAGCTTATGGATTGGAAGCCATAGCACAGATGGAGATAGTTGTGCCAAGTTTACGAGTAGCAATCACTCAGAAACTGCTACCTGAAGAATCTCTGTCATTTCGATTGGATACACTCAGAGAATTAGACGAGCATCGATGGCACAGTTTTTTTACTATTGAGGAAGTACAGCTAAGACAAGCTCGAACACATGATCGATATCTAAAGACTCCAATTTTTTTGGTGGGACAACTTGTACTATTTTACAATGCAAAATCAAATCGCTCTGCTGGCAAATTCAAGTTACGATGGTTTGGCCCCTACCAGATTTCTGAACAAGTGGGCCCAGTAACTTTTCGGTTGACTACTTTGATCGGAATTCCTCTTCCAAAAGTCATCAACGGTTCGAAGCTGCGGCCGTATCAACAAACATCTAATCCGCAATGAAACGTTTCGCGGTTGGCCGCGTCTTTTGGCATTCTCTTTTCTTTTATTTTCTTTTCTTTTCTTTTTTTTGCGTGCTTAATACAATAAGTCTGTAAATATCGGCGTTTTGATACCTAATTATGTCAAGAGCTGCCCTGCCCTTTCCAGCTACTCATGCATGCACACCGAAGTTAAGAATTATCATCTCAATACCGCGCGATGATTAGTGATTTTGATTTCTATCCCCCGTAACACATCTACTTAACCTTTTCTGTTTCGCCAAAAATCGCTATTGTGTTTGTGTGATTTGCGTCATTGTGCGTACCCTGTGTTCTGTATACTTGTGATTGCTTTCCCTGTGTGCACCATGGAAGCTTTGGCTAACTATGCCGCTTTCCATGATGGACTCCCTACTGACGTAGGAGAGTTCCTGCGCATCCGTGGTCTATCCAATTTCGCTGAACTACCTTGGCATTCAGTGGAATCCCACCCCTTCTTTGCCCAGATCATCTCCGCCATCGCCAACACTCCTGCCACCGAGCAGAGTTGGCCAATCACCTCCCTACCATCCCGTACACTGATCACCTTCCAAACTTTCACTGAGTCGTTTCGACTCCCTTCGCAAGGTCGGGAAAATGGCCCGAACCTCCCCGTAGCAACGATGATACAATTATTTCCTAGGTATTCGTCAAACGAATACGCGATCCTATGTCGACCGGAACCTGAAAGATCCACCCTTCAATTCTTAGTAGCTATCCTGAACCTATAGAAACGTACTTATGGAATATCGCGTCCATTCTACTCCGCTATTGATTTAGCTGCTCGAGAACCAATGAATTTTGCGTCGTACTTCTTCCACCGCATTCACAAAGAATGCGGGGCAATCATCAAACAAGTAAACAAGGGAGGAATGCCAAGATCGAGACTCCCTCATATCCTATCCTTCCTGTTTCCGGCCATTCTTGTAGCACAACCACCACCTAGAGGCCCGGTCCTACGCCATGAAGAGTCTGTGCAATTATTGGAGGATGATGAAGAAGACGAAGAAGAACTAAATCAACTCTTTTGCAGGAAAAGAATTAGAATCAGTTCATCTGAAGGTGAAGCCCAGGGATCAGCCGAAGGAAACAAAGAAGATGACAAAGAACAAGAAAAGCATAATGAAGAAACCTTCCATGACACCGCCACATCTATGCAGCACGAATCATCCGTGCAATCATCGTCAGAAGGGAAACAAGAACAGGAGGATCACACTAAAGCCGACACAAGCTCGTCAGAAGAGGCATCACAACAACATTTGGAGCCGGAAAAACAAAGAGATGAAGAACAGGTCGTTAAGGATGTTTTCGACGAACTGTTGAGAGTAGTAGAATCTACAGTTGCTGATACCGCCGACATTGCACAACAAGCCATACATAAGGTAACACCATCTCAATCTATCCTTCCCACTCCCCCACCGGAGCCGCCACTCGACCCCATTATCCCTATCCAACCCATCCACCCCATCGAACCCACTGCCTCTTCTTCCTCATCCCCCAACTACTCTCCACCGAACTCCCAGCAGTTGCTCACCGCGTCCTCATCCCAACCTCAACCTCAACTGCCAATTCCTTCAATTCCTACGATCTCTAAACTTGCAAACATGGGCCAACTGTTAATTCAGTTATCACAGCAATTGCCAATCCAGATGAGAGAAGTCACTGATAACATTCGAAATGAGTTACAACACAAGGTGGATGTCCTAGAAGCAGATATCACGCCTCTACAGGAAGAGATAGATGCGGTCAAAGCAGAAAACCATCAGCTGTAATCCCAAATTACCCATCTCCAAGCCCAGCTTGCAAAACAGCAGACAATTGCCAATCAGAGAGATACAGCACTGGCAGATCTCCACCAAAAGGACAAGTTATTAAGCAAAGCACAAGCCGAAATCAGTAACATGAAGCAAGAGTTACAGGATAAAGAGGATGCAAGAACCGCATTAGGAAATCTGCTCGAAGAAACCAGAGTTCAACTAGACGAAGTGGTACAAAAAGGCCAAGAACAACACGATCTGGCAATGAAGACAGCGGAACTACAAAGATACAAGGATCAATTAGATGATGTAAATAATATACTCAAACGTTATTTGTCAAAAGAAGCTCAAACACAGAAGGTAATAACAGATCTCCGCAGAGAAAGGGACGCATACTCCAGAACCATACAGTTCCAGAATCAAGAGATCAAAAGAAGGGAAAATCAGCTGGAAAATAAAAAAGAAAGAGTAGTCAAAATGGAAAAACAAGTTGCAGAGATGAAGATTTCCAGAGATGCGGCCTTAGCGAACGATTTCTACCTACAAGAAGCCTTTCTGCAGACACAAGCAGAAATTTTGCTGACCGAAGCTATAGCTTTAAGTTCTGTAAGAGTAGATGCACAGATAGTAGAACCGGACACCCTCAAACAAATGTTAGAAACTTTAAAAAAGAAAATCGCCCGAACCTTTAGATTAGCACAATCCATGTACTTAGAAGGAATAATAGATGAACAGTAATTTTGTAAAACCTGCGGGTTCGAGTCCACCGTGCGTGCCAGAGTGTTAGTCGGCCGCCGGATTGGCAACTGTATAACTGAATCTTGTTTTGCACGTGCAAAAAGATGGTTACCAAGACATTTGTAATCTTTATAAGCAATGAAAAAAGACACTTCGGGACGTTCGAGAGATCACTAGACTGTCTGGGTGATTGAACGGAGTGCTACTGTAGTGTTAGTTTGTCTAATTCCAAGTGTTCGGAGTTTTCTGAGTAATCTGTTCACCCCTTATCTGGGCTGTTATCTGTGTCTGTGGTCTATCGATCTCTGTTGCGGTTGTGAGTTTTATTTACATTCCAGTAGATCGTCGGACTGTGGTCTGAGAAAGTCATTCTACGAGTCTCTGTAGTGATTGTCCTATTAAGTATGTATATCGTGGTGTCACTCTTTCTTGGAGTGTACTGTCAGTTGTTGGTGATGTCTGTGAAGTTATGGTAGTGTTCTTAAACGTTGTGTAGGATTGTATTGACCTTAATACTGAAAGCGGTACTTGTACAATGAGAGTAGGCTACGGTAAAGGTTATCTCCAGTGTGCGTTAGTCTTTTAGGCGCTGTGTATCTGAGTTGTTGAGTTCTTCTGTGTCTCCTGTTTGTCTGATTGTGAGTACCTATTCGATGAATATTGAACTGCTATTATTGTCCCTAATGTTATAGTAGTGTGTACTCAGAAAAGGGTTTTGTGGTAACGCGGTACCACAATATTAATAGTCTGGTACAGTGTATTCGATAGCAGCTGAAAGGGTTAGAATGACGAATCGTAAAGATTGAAAAGGGTATACTAAAGTTGATAGAATTCTTGAATGTTGATATATTGTGGTGTGAAGTAATTTTATGTGAAACAAGTATAGGGCCTCTGTCTTTACAGACCCCTTCTGTTGGTGCATTTTGCCCAAGCCTACATGCTTGATATGCTTGATATTATCCTCATTTGTAAGTCACATGAGTAGTGATGTGAACACCTCTTGTAAAAGAGTTCATTTTTATCTCTTGTAATTGAAAAAAGAAAAAGGAAAAGGATGGCTTACCTCATGCATGATGTAAAAGAAATTTTGTGGCTCTAACTACCAAAACCCATGACTTTTTGAGCTGAGGGAATATCTCCTAACTTTGGGGATCACTTTTAGGTGGAGCCATTCGAATTCGAGTTCAAAACTCCCTCCAAGAATAGCTATAAAAGGAGCAAGAAGGAAGAGGCGATTAGCAAGCCTTGTATGTGACCACTTCATGTCATTTTGTAGAGATTGAAGAGCTTACTCCATAGCTCTATCATTCTACTCCCATTGTATAAAGATTCATTGCCAATGTGGGTGTAATCATATGTGAATCTATACATTTATTATCATCTACTCCTCTGTTTTGTTCTCTGCTATACTCACTCAGAGTAGTACCTTCAGAAGGTCATATCTCGCATTCTACTGATTTTTTTTCAGTGATTTAACATGCGTTGGATAGCTCTTACTTTCTAGTTTGTGCATATCAATTTTCAAGGTCATTGAATTTATAATTTTGGAGATATCTACATTTTACTGCTGACTGGTCTATCTCTATAGAGCCCCGAGAATGGTGGGCATGTTCCAGAATTTGATAAATCTTGTTCTCAGTGCTCAGTCCATCATTTGAACTGTTTTAAATTGGATTGAGAAGCTTGCTAAGTCTATTTGCTATGCCCAAAATGAATTTTTCTAATTCCTACCAGGTTGAGAGCACTGTTCATTTTTTCCAGCAGGTGCCTGTCCAAAAATAGCAAGTTTTGAGAGCTAGTCATTTCGCAACTAGTCTGTCTTGACTTAAACTTTTGGGATACATGTTACAAAGTATTTGGCTGATATTTTGGTGGATTTAGGAAGCTTAAAGGGTCTAATAATCAACTCTGAAGTCTCAGTTGGCTGGTGTGAAACTGGTTGTAGCAGCACCTACTCATCTTTGGATTGCCTCCACCATCTCTCTTCACAGTGGTATCAGAGCATAGTCAAGCAACATGGGAGATGGATTTCTATCAACAATTGACAAATTGGATCAAAACAACTACCCGGCATGGTCTCTAAGGATGGAGGCTTACCTTCAAGGGAGGAATCTATATGGATTCATATCCGGAGATGAAGCAATGCCAACCATGAGGAACAAAGGGCAACCATCACATGAAGAAGTGGAAGGACTTTCGAATTGGTGTTCGAAGGATGCACTTGCAAGGTCCTATATTCTAAACTCAATCTCTGATTTTCTTTTACCTCATGTCAAGGGATGCAAGACATCAAGAGAGACCTGGAATGCACTTGCTTCTTTCTTCTCTTCCAACACTCGAGCGAGGAAGAACAAATTGTGGATGGAGTTCACAACAATGAAGAAAAGCCTGAAGAAAAATGTGACTGATTATGTCACAAAGATGAAGGAGATTTCTGAACAACTTGGATGCATTGGAGAGGTAATTGAAGAGGAGCAAATCATAAGACAAATCATGAATGGAATCAAAGCAGATGACAAGTGGGAGTCATTCACAACAGCCATGGATTTATACATGGATATGCATGTACCCGACCTCAACACACTCATGGGCCAACTCTTCACTCATGAAGCAAAGATTAGCAAAGGTGGTGAGTCCTCAAGAGGTAATCAAACTTCTGCCTTATATTCTGATAAAGCTAAGGTCAAGGACAAGTCAAAGAATAGGAAGAATGAAGATGACGGAAGCTCTTTCCAAGCAAACTTTGCAGGTAGAGGAAGAGCTAGAGGAAGAGGCAGAGGTGGAAAGCAAGGCAGGGGGAGATTCCAATCATCTCAACCTTGCAACATATGTGGCTTATCTAACCATACTACTAAAGAATGTTTCAGGAATCCAAGGAACTCAGGAGGAAGAGGATTCAATAGAGGTGGCTATGGGTCAAATAGAGGCAGGTACAATGGAGGCTACAACAACAACAACTACTACAACAACAATTACAACAACAACAACAACTATCAAAGTGGCCATACAGGAAGAAGAGATTACAATAACTATGCAGAGGACCAAAGTCAAGAAGATTCATTATTGATTATGAATCTATCAGCGAGGAAGGGTAAGGATGATGATCACATATTTTACATTGATTCGGGATGCTCGAACCATGTAGCAGGAAATGTGGCTTTACTTTCTGATTTGGAAGATCCTCATAACAAGCATGAAGTGCAGACAGGAGATGATACAAAGCACTCAGTGGAGAAGATAGGTAATGTGAAGACATCAGATGGGAATATGAACCTCTTAAGCAAAGTCTTGTATGTCCCTACAATTACCAAAAATTTAATAAGTGTTGGACAGATTGTTGAAAAAGGATTGCAGGTTAGATTCAATCGATTTGGAGCATATGTTGAAGACCCAAGGCAAGGCTTTCGAAGGATAGCCAAAGGAGAAAAGACAGGAAGGCTTTTCACTTTTGAAGTGGAAGATACAAAGAACATAGCTTTGTTTAGCTATGGATCTCAAACTCTTACAGAGTTGGAGATATGGCACAAAAGGCTTGCTCACATTGGTGAGAGGACACTCAAACAGATTTGCAGGGACCAAAGTGTACTTGGTTTGCCTAATATCACAAGGCAACACATGATTTATAAGTGTGAAGCTTGTCAACTCGGCAAGGCTCATAGACAACCTTTCAATAAGAAAGGATATATGTATCAAAATCCTTTGGATCTAGTGCACACAGATGTGTGGGGTCCAAGTAAGGAGCCATCTATATCAGGCTCAAGATATTATGTGTCTTTCATAGATGATTGTTGCAGGTGGACCATTCTGTTTTTCATGAAGCACAAGGATGAAGTGTTTAATTGCTTTAAGAAGTATATTGCTCTTGTTGAAAACCAAACAGGTAGGACTTTGAAACGACTCAGATCAGATGGTGGAGGAGAATACTTCTCTTCTGAATTTGATGCCTTCTTGCATGAAAGAGGCATTAAAAGGGAAGTCACTACAAGGTATACACCCGAACTCAATGGTGTAGCAGAGAGGAGGAATAGAGCTATTGTCATAGCAGCAAGGTCCATGCTCAACGAAAAGGGATTGCCAAACTACCTATGGGCAGAGGCTGTGTCTACAGCCACATATCTCATAAATAGACTTCCATCTAAGTCACTAGATGGAACCACTCCATATGAAGTGTGGAATGGAAGAAGACCTAGTCTATGAAGGGGGAAGTATCTCAACCCCTAAGCAACGATGAAGCGCGAATGACCTCCACAGGTATCCTTCTTTGACCTCTGCACACCAAAAATGCTCTTACTCAGAGCTTATGCAGAGAACTCCAGTGAGCTTTTGTAGACCTGTAGTAGACACCAAGGGCTTTCCAACAAAACAAATTTCACTTGAAATGGATGCTTACACAAAGAGAAACAATGTCTACAACATGAGCTAGTTGAATGCTCACAACTGCTAGTCAAGCAGAGACCTCACTTCACTCCAGCAAACTTTTCTCAGAGATTATACAGAGAATGAATCTCAAACTTGAGTCAACTTTAGAGCACTCTAATAGCTACCCAATGACACCAAAATCATAGCAAATGGATACCTAGAGAAGGAGAACCAGCCCTTACAAGAGAGAGCAAAATATTTCCAACAGAGCCTACACAAAGAGAGAGATATCAATCACACAACTTCACTAAAATGAATGTTGCTCCCAGCTTACTCAGAGAATGCTCCAGAGAATTGGTAAGCATAAAATAGACTCTTATAGCTATCCAATGAGACAAGAATTACATCAAATGGATACCATATGAGGGAGAACCAATGCTAACAAATCAGGGGTAGAGAGTTGCAACACTGCCTGCGCACACACATAGATATGCCTACTAAAAGAAAACAAACAAGCAAGCAAGGGGGTTGCTTAAGCAAGGGGCTTGCTTATCACAACTCCAACACTTAGTGCTCACTTTACATGAGCTAAAACCCCAAGAAGATGGCCCAAAAGAAGTCGGGATACATGCTCCTTTTATAGCGAGAGGTGTGCCCCTAAAATCTAGGAACTACCTTTCCAAATCAGCCTCCTAACTTGGAGGAATTAGTTGAGATGACTTGGGGAGTGGTTGAGTGACTTTTCTTGATGGAATCTCGTGGCTTTTGGCTTCCTTTGATTGCTCCACATGTCCATAAAAGATTCCCCACGAATTTTTTAGCTTGAAGCTTGACTTTTAACACTCCCCCTCAAGCTTCAATTCTTCATCCTCATCCAAGCTCCTTCATGTTGATGCATTGCTTGAATTTTGAAATCTTCATCCCATCCAAAGCCTTTGTAAACATGTCCGCAACTTGGTCCTTGGTACCAATATGATGTACTGAAACTTCCTTGGATATCACCTTTTCCCTTATGAAGTGATAGTGCACTTCAATATGCTTGGTTCTAGCATGATAAACAGGGTTCGATGCTAGATGAATGCTACTCATGTTGTCACAAAAAATTGGATATGTGTCAACCTGCAAATTAAGCTCCATAAATAACTTCTTAATCCACATTAGCTCACATGTGACTTGAGCCAAAGCTCTATACTCAGCCTCGGTGGAAGATAATGCCACCGTGGGTTGCTTCTTTGAAATCCATGAGATGATCTTGCTACCTAGCATGACTAGGTAACCACTTGTACTCCTTCTATCTTCCTTCGAACCGGCCAAATCGGCATCGGAATAAGCTTTGACCTGCATATCATCATCAAATGAGTAGAACAATCCTTCATTTATAGTGGCTTTGAGATATCGCAACATTCTTCTTGCAGCTTGCAAGTGTGTAGTCCTTGGACTATGCATAAATTGTGATAACACTCCAACTCCATATGCTATGTCGGGCCTGGTTATTGTGGCATAATTGAAAGAGCCTACAATAGATCGATACAAAGTTACATCCTCTAATGGCTCTCCATCAATGGAGCTTAGCTTTACATTAACTTCCATGGGATTTGAAATAGGCTTGCAATGTAGCATCCCAAACCTCTCAAGTAGGTCTAGAATATACTTCCTTTGTATGAGCATAATACCTTCTTCTTTGTATACAACTTCAATGCCAAGAAAATACCTAAGATCTCCAAGATCAGAGATCCTAAACTCCTTTCCAAGCTTTGCCTTGATCTCCTCAATGCCCTTTGTATCATTACCTGTAATGATAAGATCATCTACATACACACACATGTAGACCACAAGTTCTCCTCTTTGTTTGATGAAGAGAGATGGATCCGTCTTGCATTGATTGTAACCACATTTGATCAAATAGTCCACCAATCTTTGGTTCCAAGCCCTTGGAGCTTGCTTTAGGCCATAAAGTGCCTTCTTCAACCTACAAACATGATGTGGAAACTCTTTATGAACAAAACCTAGTGGTTGCTCCATGTATACCTCTTCTTCCAAGTCTCCATTGAGAAAGGCATTCTTGATATCCAATTGGAAGAGCTTCCATCCTTTGCTAGCAGCCATTGCAATGAGTGTCCTAATGGTGCTCATCTTTGCCACGGGGCTGAATGTGTCTTCAAAGTCCACTCCATAGGTTTGTGCAAAACCCTTGGCCACCAATCTTGCTTTGAACCTAGAAATAGATCCATCTGAATTCCTCTTTACTTTATACACCCACTTATTACCTATTACCTTCATGTTCTCCTTCTTGGGCACTAGAGTCCATGTTTGATTTTCCTCAAGTGCGTCGATCTCTTCTTGCATTGCCTCTTTCCATTCGGTGTACCTGCTTGCATCTTCATAGCAATCGGGCTCATGATCTTCTACTACTTTGTTCATATATGCATAATGTGTTGCCATGTATGAATCATAAGTAAACCTTTGAGTTGGATACTTAACTCTAGAAGACTTCCTTTCTTCACCTTTTGGAGGAATAAACCTCCTTTGCCTTGGGAACTTGATCTCTTTCTTTGACGTGGCTTCTTTCTCCATCATGTGTCCTTCATCATCTTCAACTTCATTACCTTCTTCATCCAACTCCACCAATGTTGCTTTGCCTTTGTTGATTGATTGTGCTTCATAGCTTGATGAAGATCTCCCCCTCCATGGTGAGTTCATGCTTGAACTATCTTCATTGATGGAACACCTTGGGCCGCTTAGCTCTAGGTCGATTTGTTCTTCATCATGTCCATGCTTTTCTTCTTCATAGTCTTGCATACAATCATACTTCTTATACCAAGGGAGTAGCTCATCAAATGCTACATCCCTTGATATCCTCAAGTCCTTTGTGTTTGGGTTGAAGCACCTGTAACCTTTATGATCATTTGAATATCCTAGAAACACACACTTTTCTGCCTTTGGTTGTAGCTTGTGCCTCAATTCACTTGGCACATGTACATAACAAGTACATCCAAATATCTTCAAGTGGGAAAGATCAGGTTTCTTACCATAATAGGCTTGATATGGTGTCAAGCCATGGATCCCTGAGGTAGGAGCCCTATTCATTAGATACACGGCGGTATTTGCTGCATCACTCCAAAACATGTTAGGTACATTCATCTCATTAAGCATTGCTCTAGCGATCTCGGCAATGTATCTATTCTTTCTCTCTGCTACTCCATTTTGTTGGGGTGTGTACCTGCATGTTACTTGCCTCTTGATGCCTTGATCCATTAAAAAATCAGAAAACTCATTTGAGAAATATTCTCCCCCTCCATCGGACCTTAGCTTCTTGATATATGTACCTGTTTCCTTCTCTACCATTGCCTTGAATGCTTTGAAACATGTAAACACATCTGATTTGTTTTTGATGAAATAAACCCAAACCATCCTTGTGCAATCATCTATAAAAGTGACAAAGTACTTGTTACCTCCAATGGATTGCTCTTTCGTTGGCCCCCACACATCTGTATGTATCAACTCCAATGGATGTTGGCTTATGTAGCCACTCTTCTTGAATGGAAGTCTCGCTTGCTTCCCTAGTTGACAAGATTCACATAAATGCTTCATACCTTGTCCTTGGAAGTTGGGAAGACCTTCAACCAGCCTCTTGAATTGCATTTCCTTCATTCTTTGTATGTTGATGTGTCCTATCCTCTTGTGCCACAAGTCCAACTCCGAAATCCTCTTGTTTCCATATGTGAAGTAGACATGTTGAGTGGAATGAGAATTTACCTCCAAGGTGAAGAGTCTCCCTTGCTTCTTTCCTCTTGCTATGACCTTGTAACCTTGCTTAGGGTTCTCCACAAAGCATCCACCTTTGTTGAACCTTACTTGATAGCCTCTTTCAACCATTTGCCCAACGGACACCAAGTTCTTTGTGATAGTAGGTACATGCAAGACATCCTTGAGACATCTTCCTTCCTCCTTGTCATCCAAAGCTACATCTCCAACATGGGAGATCTCATGGGCTGTATCATCACCTGTTTCTACATGTCCTTTACCTTTGGGAACATGTAGATTAGTAAACCAAGAAGCATTGCAACTCATATGGTTGCTACATCCACTATCAATATACCAAGTGTTATCTACTTTGCTTGAATTCCCATTCATGTGCATCATCAAGAGATTGTCATTTTCTGAACTTGTAGAAGCATAATTACCTTGGCCTTTGTATGAAGAACCTTGATTATAGTTCCTTTGGTTTCCTCCTTGGTAGCAATCTCTAGCATAGTGGCCAAACTTGCCACATATGTAACATCCTTCGCCATCTTGATTCCTGTTTTGTTGATGTCGTCCTCCTCTTCCTCTTGATCTTCCTCTCCCTCTTTGTGATGAGGTGCCTTGGTCATGTCCTTGATTTCTTGAGTGGCCTTGCCTTCCTCCAAACCTTCCTTTGCCCCTTCCTTGTCCTTGTCTTCCTTTGCCCCTTTGATTACCTACATAGAAAACTTGTGCATCTTTGCTTTTAGTTGAACTTCCACCTATGTTCATTTCTTCGGTGACCATGAGAGCAACCAATTGCTCAAAATCGGGAAGATTATCCCTTACATAAACTGAAGTGGTAAAGGGCTTCCACTTATCATCATCTCTCAAACCATTGAGAGTATAAGCCACAAGATCGTCATCGTCTACGTGGCTTCCAATGGATCCCAATGCATCTGATAACTCCTTGACCTTAAGTATGTAGTCATTTATGCTACTCCCTGAGCTCTTCCTAAGGTTGTTGAGCTCATTCTTGAGTTGGATCTTCCTTGCTTTGGTGCTTGTTGAATAAAGCCTTTCAAGTGTCTCCCATACCTTCATGCTTGAATCCAGGTCTTGGATATGGCCGATCATGCTATTGCTAATGTGTTGGGAAAGAATAAAGATAGCCCTCTTGTCTCTTTCATTCCATTCCCTAAAGGCCCTTCTCTGGTCATTGGTTGGATTCTCATCCAACCTAGGTCTTGGTTCACTTCCACTAATCAACCCCCAAAGGCCCTTGCCCATAAGATAGTTGGAGACCCTAAATCTCCATGGTTGATAGTTACCTTTGTCTAGCTTTTCAATTTGAGTGTTGAAGTCTCCCATATCTAGTCTTTGATACTTGACCTAGCCCTTGGCTAATGCTCCAATGTGTGTAAAATGAAAATGAGGCTCTGAGGTTACCTCAATCCAAAGCTTTCCTTAGATGGATACCTTGTGCTCTTGCAAATTTGAGTAGAATAGCTCCCCCTTGATGTGAGCTACCTCCAAGAAGCTTTTGTTGATGCAAATCTTGAACCACCAACTCCAAGAGGTCTTCTTGCTTGTATGTGATACCTCCAAGATGCCCAAATGCTCTGATACCACTGAAGGGGGAAGTATCTCAACCCCTAAGCAACGATGAAGCGCGAATGACCTCCACAGGTATCCTTCTTTGACCTCTGCACACCAAAAATTCTCTTACTCAGAGCTTATGCAGAGAACTCCAGTGAGCTTTTGTAGACCTGTAGTAGACACCAAGGGCTTTCCAACAAAACAAATTTCACTTGAAATGGATGCTTACACAAAGAGAAACAATGTCTACAACATGAGCTAGTTGAATGCTCACAACTGCTAGTCAAGCAGAGACCTCACTTCACTCCAGCAAACTTTTCTCAGAGATTATACAGAGAATGAATCTCAAACTTGAGTCAACTTTAGAGCACTCTAATAGCTACCCAATGACACCAAAATCATAGCAAATGGATACCTAGAGAAGGAGAACCAGCCCTTACAAGAGAGAGCAAAATATTTCCAACAGAGCCTACACAAAGAGAGAGATATCAATCACACAACTTCACTAAAATGAATGTTGCTCCCAGTTTACTCAGAGAATGCTCCAGAGAATTGGTAAGCATAAAATAGCCTCTTATAGCTATCCAATGAGACAAGAATTACATCAAATGGATACCATATGAGGGAGAACCAATGCTAACAAATCAGGGGTAGAGAGTTGCAACACTGCCTGCGCACACACATAGATATGCCTACTAAAAGAAAACAAACAAGCAAGCAAGGGGGTTGCTTAAGCAAGGGGCTTGCTTATCACAACTCCAGCACTTAGTGCTCACTTTACGTGAGCTAAAACTCCAAGAAGATGGCCCAAAAGAAGTCAGGATACATGCTCCTTTTATAGCGAGAGGTGTGCCCCTAAAATCTAGGAACTACCTTTCCAAATCAGCCTCCTAACTTGGAGGAATTAGTTGAGATGACTTGGGGAGTGGTTGAGTGACTTTTCTTGATGGAATCTCGTGGCTTTTGGCTTCCTTTGATTGCTCCACATGTCCATAAAAGATTCCCCACAAATTTTTTAGCTTGAAGCTTGACTTTTAACAGTCTAGAGCATTGCAAAATCTTTGGATGCTTAGCCTATGCTCACATTCCTTCTCAAGTAAGAGGGAAATTGGATCCCAAGGCAGAGAAGTGTGTATTTATTGGTTATGACCAAAACCAAAAAGGATATAGATTGTACAATCCAACCAATAAAGGATTTTTTGTGAGTAGAGATGTAATTTTTGATGAAAAAAAATCATGGTTTGATGATGACAGGAAAGTGAAGCTGCCATATGACTTGGATGAAGATTTTCCATCACCTCAACCAAAGGAGCCAAAGCAGATTGAAGAAAGTGATTCGGAGATTGACCTAGAAGACTTGGAAAGACTAAAGCTATGGAAGAACAAAGGTAAAGCAAAGATGTAGGATGCTACATATGGAACCAAGACAAAGATGAGAAAAAATCAGAAAAGCAGAAATTGTTTTGTAAGTATTGTAAAGGGAATGATCATATCATAAAGAATTGTCCAAAACTGGCTGCAAAATGGGCAAAGAAGAAAGAGGCTGGAATGGTTGTTGCAGAAGCCTCTACACCAAAAACAGAGTCTGCTAATCTTGTGCGGGAAGAAGAATGGGCGTTCATTACTATTTGCAGTTTTGACCCATCTTCTCATGAGCAGTGCATGTCTGCAGTAGACTCAGATGTTTGGTACTTTGACAGTGGGGCGACCAAACATATTACCTGGTAGCATAGTTTTTTCTCTTCACTCGAGCCTTCCCCTATAGGGAATACTATTACATGCACCAACAACTCCTCTTATCCTGTTATGGGAGTTGGTAAGATCATTTTGACTACTGCTAATGGTAGTTCTTTCACTTTGTAAGATGCTTTATTTGTGCCAGGGATCAAGAAGAATCTGTTATCAGTTTCTGCATTAGCCAAGATTGGCTTGGTTGTGAAATTTGTTGATGACAGATGTACAGTTCATGATCTGTTAAATGGCGATGTTATTATTGCTTCTGGCATTTTATGTCGTGGGCTGTATAAGCTCATAGACTATGAAAGATCTGAAAATGATTTGGCATGTGCACTAAATGAATCTCAGGCTATGTCAGATGCAAAGCTTTGGCATGCACGCTTTGGTCATCTGAATTTCGCTAGTTTGCTACTCCTACAGAAATCTGAAATGGTGTCCTCTTTGCCCAAACTTGAGGCACCTCGAAAACATGTTTGCAAAGGCTGTATTTTGGGCAAAATGCAGCGTTCCTCCTTTCCAAAAGATGGTTCAGTTCGGGCTACACAGAAATTGCAGCTTGTACATAGTGATGTCTGTGGTCCTATGTAGACACCCTCTTTTGGAAATTACCTTTACTTCGTGACTTTCATTGATGATTTTTCCAGGCATGCATGGGTATATGCACTCAAAGCAAAGTCTGAAGTATTCATGTGCTTTAAACAGTTTTTGGTTTTGGCTGAAAATCTGTCAGCATGTAAAATGGGCACCCTCCGTTCTGATCGAGGGGGGGAATATATGTCTTCTGATTTTAATGCATTTCTGGTTGAACGTAGGATAAAACACTAGTGTACAGTGCCTTATACACCTCAACAGAATGGAGTTGCTAAATGAGAGAATAGGTCACTCATGGAGATGGCGAGGTGCATGGTCAAAAGTCAGGCTTTACCACATAGTTTCTAGCTTGAGGCTGTCATGTGTGCAACATATGTACTGAACAGGTGTCCCACTAAAGTGCTACAGTCTATCACTCCATATGAGGCTTGGCATGACCGCAAGCCATCTGTTGCTCATTTGCGTGTTTTTGGTTGTTTGGCATATGCACTAGTGCCTAAACAACATCGCAAAAAATTGGATGATAAGGACGTAAAATGTAATTTTGTTGGGTAGAGTTCTGAAAGTAAAGGCTATCGTCTGTATCATCCACAGACTAAACACATTCTGGTTAGCCGTGATGTTTTCTTTGTGGAAGATGCTATTCAGCCATTGCTTTGATGTACTAAGGAGACATTTGTTAGCTCCAAAGCCATGTATGATACTTTGATGCCTCTTTTTACAGGTGGATAGTCTAGTGTTGGTCCTAATGAGGCAACTTCTCAGCCTTTGCAGGTTTCATATGATGATGCAGATCATTCCATTTCTGATGTAGATTTACATGATGCACTTGTTGATGAGAGAGCTGATTTTGAGCAGGCAAAAACTATGCCAAAATGGTTGGTGCAGACTTTGCGTGACACCAAATTAGATGCACCTTTGTCATATCGTACTCATTCAGGCTCTCATAGTGCCTCCTTTGCATCAGATTGTTATGCTATGGCTGCGTCTAGTCTCTGTGATGAGAATGAGCCTGTTTTTTTTTATGAAGCACAAAATTCAGAAAATTGGATGGCTGCTATGCAATCTGGATATGATGCTATAATGAAGAATGGTACATGGTCTTTATGTGACTTTCCTCTTGGCAAGAAGGCCTCACTAAGTGGGTATACAAGCTGAAGCATAAACCTGATGGTACAGTTGACAGATATAAGGCTGGGCTTGTTGCAAAGGGTTATTCGCAGGAAAGAGGCATTGATTTTGATGAGACCTTTGCACCTACATGCCGTATGACTACTGTTCGGAGCATTTGGGCACTTGCAGCCCATCATGGTTGGAATGTACATCAGTTGGACATTAAAACAACATTTCTGAATGGTGACTTGCATGAAGAAGTGTATGTTTTTTAGCCCCGTGGCTTTGTGGAGAAAGGGCATGAAAACCAGGTATGCAGGTTAAAGAAGGCATTATATGGTTTAAAGCAAGCACCACGTGCTTGGTATGAGAAGATAGATGCCTATCTGGTTGCACATGGTTTTGAGAACAGTCCAACTAAAAGCACCTTACATGTTAAGCGTGCTAATGATGTGCTTCTGATCATTGTTGTCTATGTTGACGACATGCTGCTCACTAGTCTTATTGAGAAGCAAATTGCTTAATTCAAGGCTAATTTACATGCCTCATTTGAGATGTCTGATTTGGGGCATTTGCATCACTATTTGGGCATTTAGTTTATGCAAGTTGATGGTGGAATGGCTTTGTGTCAAACAAAATATATTGACACATTATTGCAGCATTTTGGCCTTGAAGACTATAAGCCTATTGCCACTCCTATGGAGATAGGTTTACGATTGAGTCTTCATGATGCTGGAGATGCATTTGATGTTGTTCTCTATTAGCACGCTATTGGATGCTTGATTTACTTATGCATTACTCGACGAGATATTCAGTTTGTTGTCTCACAGGTGAGCAGATTTATGCATTGCCCAGGAGTCAAGCATTGGTCGGAGGTTGAGCGCATCTTTCGCTACTTGAGTGGTACTCGGATACTTGGGTTGTTTTATCCCAAGGGGGGATCCCTACCGCCAGATTTGCATGCTTTTTTTGACTCTGATTGGGCTGGTTTCTATGACACTCGTGTGTCCACTAGTGGGTTTTGCTTCATGCTTGGTAGCTCATGTATATCTTGGTTGAGCAAGAAGCAGCCTACTATGGCCACTTCCAGTTGTGAGGCTGAGTATAGGGCAACTTTCATAGCTACCGTTGAGTGTGTGTAGCTCAAACGCCTTATGGTTGATTTGGGTGTTGGTCTGTCTTCTGCCACCACCATCTTCACTGACAGTCAGAGCGCATTGGCAGTTGCGAGGAACCCTGTGTTCCATGCTCGTACTAAGCACATTGAGGTGCATTATCACTATGTCAGGGAGAGGTTCTCTACTGGGGAGATCAGCTTGGCATATGTGCCCATGCAGGAGAACATTGCAGATCTTTTCACGAAGTCTCTACCTAGGGAGAAGTTTGAAGCTTTTTGCAAAGCTTTGGGCTTACTTCCTTTTGTGGAGTGATTTCCACATAGCTTGGCAGTTCCTTATACATGAGTGCTAGCTCCTTGTTCACCGCATCACTCCCAGGGGGATTAGTTGATATATTCAGGTAGTGATGTGTGTGAACACACTAGGACCATCGGGGCACTTTTTTCCCTCTTTAGGAGGTTTTTTCCCCAAGCTTGTATATATGCCTATTGCCCTAATGGGCTACTTATCTTTGTACATTCTCTAGTAATACATTCAGTATTGTGTGTTGTGCTCCAAGCTTCTTCTTCTTCCTTGTGTTGTTCGTGTGCTTTCGCAGACGTCTAACTCCAACAAAGGGAAGTATAAATGAAGGTCTATTTTATGATTATGATGAGAACTGGAAGGTAAAAGACTATTGTGATGCAGACTAGGCTGGCTCAAAAGATGATAGGATAAGTAAAAGTGGCTATGTAGTCATGTTTGGAAGCAAGAATATCTGGTGAAGCTCTAAGAAGCAGCCAACAATAGCCCTATCTGCCACCAAACTTGAATATAGAGGCTTCACCCTCCTCACATGTGAGATTTTGTGGCTGAAGAAGCTCTTTTGAGACTTGAACTTGCAGGTAAAACAAATTCCAATCATGTGTGATAATATGAGCAGTGTACACCTAGCTTTGAATCCAATTTTTCATGCTAGGTCCAAGCACATTGAGGTACACTATCACTTCATAAGAGAGAAGGTGATTGCAAAAGAGGTCAAGGTGGAGCATGTAAGTACCAAAGATCAATTTGTAGATATGTTTACAAATGTATTTGAAGGAATGAAGCTACTAAAATTCAAAAGAAGCATTGGCCTGGTAGATTTAAGTTCAAGGCTTCAGGGGGAGTATTAAAAGTCAAGCATTGAAGACGACCAAAATTTATTTCGGTGTTTTTCTAGTGTCTTTCTCATACTTTTCTGGGGGCCTAAAAGTCTTAGGGGTTATGTAGTCTGGTGTCTCTCTTATGGTTTTTTGGCGTATTTTTTATACTTTTTTGGTGGCCTAAAAGTCTCAAGGGTTATGGAGTCTAGTGTCTCTCCAATGTTTTTCTCGTGCTCTAGTAGTCTAGTAATACGGTATGTTCTGGTGTGGAAGTGTTTTGAATATTTGCGTGAAGTCTCAAAGGCATGGATGACAAGTGAAACTATTAATAAGAGGCTTCATATCACAAATTGCATCTTTTAAGAAGCCTCAACTACTTTCCTAAATCATAGCTTACCAAAAATGTTAAAGAAGCTGATTGAGAGATTCTTGCAAAACTGTAGGAGCACTTTTGGATAGCTTATATATGTATGAATCAAAGTCCTGAAGTTATTTCCATGACCTCTACTCTCTTCCTAGAGTTAGTATAGTGTAAGGAAGTTGCTATATGCAACCCCTTGCTTAGTTCGTCATTTTGTTAGCTTATTGTTCTGTGTAGTTAGCCATTACGCACTACCTTTCTAAGGAGTGAGCTAGTTTCCAACATTATTTTGTGTTTGCTCTAGATCCTTCTTTGTTGATATATTTAGGTAATGATGTTTTTGAACACTCTAGGACCACCAGACACTTTTTTCCCTCTTTAGGAGGTTTTTTTCCCCCCGGCTTGTATATATGCTTGTTGCCCTAATGGGCTACTTATCTTTGTACATTCTAATGGTAATACATTCAGCATGGTGTGTTGTGGTCGAAGCTTCTTCTTTCTTCCTTGTGCTGTTTGCGTGCTTCCGCACACATCTAACTCCAACAATTGGTATCAAAGCATGTCGTTGCTTCATCTAGGGCATTGTCTACACCTCTCCAGTTGCATTCTCAAAATCGCATGAAATTTAGTAAGCATATTGACGGTGTTTCAAAGATCAAAACAACTTCGCTCTATCATGCCAAAATCGTGATGTGATCTCGTTTCAATCTACCAACGCACTATCGCATGGCTTATGCATGCTATTTTGTCTTTTTGTGCCCCAAGTATATAGTAGTTTTGATTCGCTAGTATAAGCATCTCAAAGTTTACAACATGTTTAGCAGAATTTGTCTAGGAAATTCTGTTCAACTTTTTGAGATGCAGTCATTTTTTTGCATCAAGGTATTTTAGTCACCGACCATGGCTGAAAGTAGTGACGTATTCTGTATGTTGGCTGTTGAGGATAACTTGGATGGTACCAACTACCCATTATGGGTTTATATGATGTGTCATGTATTGGTCACAAAAGGCCTATGAAGGATGCTTGGGATACACTTACCACATTGTACCACGCTAGAAATGAGGCTCGTGTTGCTTACCTCCGAAAACAATTGGAGAGTCAACACATGAATGAAGGTGATTCTATGGATAATTTTCCCATGAAGATCAAGGATTTGAAAGAATAGTTGATTTCTGCTGATGAAGTTATACTAGATAGCTCACCTGTAGACCGTTCTAAATGGTCTTCCTAACTCATATGAGAGTTTTGCTTCTAGTCTTCGTTTCATGATGAAAGTCAATCCAAATGCCTTATCATTTGAGGAGTTAGTCTCTGTTCTGTTGCACGAAGAACAATCTAGGTAGAACAGGTCTATTGTGTGTGTTGCAGATCAAGATTTCCTCGCTAGTCAGAAGGGCAAAGGTAAATGGAGCTCTTCTACTCGTAAGCAGAAATCTGCAAATGCTGCACATTCAAAGAAGGAAGAAAAGGATGAGAAGAAATAAGAAAAGCAAAAATTGTTTTGCAAATACTATAAAGCAAATGATCATGTTATCAAGAGCTGTCCAAAACTGGCTGCTAAAGAGGCAAAGAAGAAAGAGGCCAAAATGGTTGTTCTAGAGGCCTCTTCATCGAAAACAGAGTCTCCTAATCTTGTGCAGGATGAAGAATGGGTGTTTACTAGTGTTTGCAGTTTTGACCCATCTTGTCATGAGCAGTGCATGTCTACAGTAGACTTAGATGTTTGGTACTTTGATAGTGGGGTGAAAAAACATATTACCTCGCATCAGAGTTTCTTCTCTTCACTCGGGCCTACCCCTACAAGGAATATTGTTTCATGTGCCAACAATTCCTCCTATCCTATTATGGGAGTCGGTCAGATCATTTTGACCACTGATGATGGTAGTTCTTTCACTTTGTCAGATGCTTTGTTTGTGCCAAGGATCAAGAAAAATCTATTATCAGTTTCTGCATTAGCCAAGATTGGCTTGGTTGTGAAATTTGTTGATGACAGATGTACAGTTCATAATATGTCAAATGGCAATGTCATTATTGCTTCTGGCATTTTATGTCATGGGATGTGTAAGATCATAGACTATGAAAGATATATAAATGATTTGGCATGTCCAATACATGATTCTCAGGCTATGTCAGATGTAAAGCTTTGGCATGCACGCTTTGGTCATCTAAATTTTGGTAGTTTGCTATGCCTGCAGAAATCTAAAATGGTGTCCTCTTTGCCCAAACTTGAGGCACTCAGTAAACATGTATGTGAAGGCTGTATGTTGGGCAAAATGTAGCATTCTTCCTTTCCAAAAGATGGTTCAGTTCGGGCTACTAAAAAATTGCAGCTTCTACATAGTGATGTATGTGGTCCTATGAAGTGACCTTCTTTTGGGAACTATCTTTACTTTATGACTTTCATCAATGATTTTTCTATGCATGCATGGTCATAACCATTGAAGGAAAATTCCGAGTGTTTATGTGCTTCAAATAGTTTCTGGTTTTGGCTGAAAATTTGTCAGCATGTAAAAATGGGCACCCTCTATTCTAATCGACGGGGGGAATATATGTCTTCTTACTTTAATGTATTTCTAGCTGAACGTGGGATAAAACATCACTTTACATTGCTATATACACCTCAAAAGAATGGAGTTGCTGAAAGAATAGGTGACTCATGGAGATGGCAAGGTGTATGGTAAAGAGTCAGGCTTTACCACATAGTTTCTAGCTTGAGGCTCTTATGTGTGCAGCATATGTACTGCACAGGTGTCCCACTAAAGCACTAAAATCTATCACTCCATATGAGGCTTAGCATGGTTGCAAGCCATCTCTTGATCATTTGCATGTTTTTGGTTGTCTGGCATATGCATTAGTGCCTCAAAAACATCACAAAATATTGGATGATAAAGCAATAAAATGTATTTTTGTTGGGTATAGTTTTGAAAGTAAAGGCTATCATCTGTATCATCCACAAACTAAACGCATTTTGGTTAGCCATGATGTTGTTTTTGTGGAAGATTTTATTCAACCATTGCTTTCATGTACTAAGGAGACATTGCACAAAATTGGATGATAAAGTAGTAAAATGTATTTTTGTTGGGTAAAGTTTTGAAAGTAAAGCCTATCGTCTGTATCATCCATATACTAAACGCATTCTAGTTAGCCGTGATGTTGTTTTTCTAGAAGATGCTATTCAACCATTGCTTTCATGTACTAAGGAGACATCTATTAGCTCCAAAGACATGTATGATACTTTGCTGCCTCTTTTTAGAGGTGGACAATCTAGTGCTGGTCCTAATGAGGCAGCTTCTCAGCCTTTGCACGTTTCATGTGATGATGCAGATCATTCCATTTCTAATGCAGATTTACATGATGCACTTGTTGATGAGAGAGATGATATTGAGTAGGCGAAAACTATGCCTAAATGGCTGGTGCAAACCTTGCATGACAGCAACTTAGATGCACATCTATCATATCGTACTTGTTCAGACTCTCATAGTGCCTCTTTTGCATCAGATTGCTATGTGATGGCTACCTCTAGTCTCCATGATGAGATTGAACCTATTTCGTTTGATGAAGCACAAAAGTTTGAACATTGGATGGCTGTAATGCAATCTGAATATGATGCTATCATGAAAAATGGTACCTAGTCTTTATGTGACTTGCCTCCTTGCAAGAAGGCCATTGTCACTAAGTGGGTATACATGCGGAAACGTAAAACTGATGGAACAGTTGATAGATATAAAGCTAGGCTTGTTGCAAAGGGTTATGCACATGAAAAAGGCATTGATTTTGATGAAACCTTTGCTTCTACTTGTCGAATGACTGCTGTTCGTAGCATCTGTGCACTTGCACCTCATCATGGTTGGAATGCACATTATTTGGACATTAAAAAAACATTTTTGAATGGTGACTTGCATGAAGAAGTGTATGTTTTTCAACCCTCTGGCTTTGTGCAAAAAGGGCATGAAAACCAAGTGTGCAGGTTAAAGAAGGCATTATATGGTTTTAAAGCAAGCACCACATGCTTGGTGTGAAAAGATACATGCCTATCTCATTGCACATGGTTTTGAGAACAATCCAACTGAAAGCACCTTATATGTTAAGCGTGCTAATGATGTCCTTTTGATTATTGTGGTGTATGTTGATGAAATGTTGCTCACTGGTCCTCATGACAAGCATATTGCTGATTTTAAGGCTAAATTGCATACTTCATTTGACATGTCTGATTTGGGGCATTTGCATCACTATTTGGGCATTCAATTTATGCAAGTTGATGGTGGAATTGTTTTGTGTCAAACAAAATATATTGAACATTATTGCAGTGTTTTGACCTTGAAGACTGTAAGCCTATTGTAACTCCTATGGAGACGGGCTTACAATTGAGTCTTCATGATGCCAGAGATGCATTTGATGCTATTCTCTATCAGCAGGCTATTGGATGCTTGATTTACTTATGCATTACTTGGCCAGATATTCAGTTTGTTGTCTCAAAAATGAGCACGTTTATGCATTGCCCATGTATCAAGCATCGGCAGGTGGTTAAGGTGCATCTTTCGCTACTTCAGTGGTACCCAATTACTTGGATTGTTTTATCTCAAGGGGGATCACTACCACCAAATTCGCATGCTTTTTCTGATGGTGATTGGGCTGATTGTGATGACACTTATGTGTCCATTAGTGGCTTTTGCTTCATGTTGGTAGCTCATGTATATCTGGGTTGAGCAAGAAGCAGCCTACTATGGCCACTTCCAGTTGTGAGGTTGAGTATAGGGCAGCTTTCACAGTGATTGTTCAGTGTGTGTGGCTTAGATGCCTTATGGCTGATTTGGGTGTTGGTCAATCTTTTGCCACCACCATTTTCACTAACAGTCAGAGCACATTGGCAATTGTGAGGAACCCTATGTTCCATGCTCATACTAAGCACATTGAGGTGCATTATCATTATGTGAGGGTTAGGGTTCCACAAATGTTCAAGCTCTCACACTCACTTCTCCTCTTAATGGGGGCCTTATAACTTTGAGAACCATCGATCCTTTATGGTCACTTGAGGGTGGAGTATTCACCATATCTAATAGCCACTCCAACTCAAACCGATGCTTCAATTTTGGGAACCAAGGACAATATGCCACAGATTGTTGGAAAAATAAAGGTGGGAACAATTACAAAAAGAAAGGTAATTATCTTAACTCCTCAAGCAATTCAGAAAATAAGCATTTCATAGCTTTGAATCATAGTAGTGAAGGTCAGACACATGATGCGGTGTGGTATATATATAGATGTTATAATAAACACATGTGAAATAAAGAGGAGTTCTTCAATAATCTTCCACCATCCAAGAAAATAGGCTTTGTCGAGATAGGAGACAACACAGAGCATGAGATACAAAAAATGGGAGATGTGAAGCTTGAAGGCAACCACAAAGCAAGAAGACTATTTGAGCTATTGCGTGTCCTACTATTACAATAAACATAATCCGTTTTTTTGTACAAATGGTTGAAAGGGGATATCAAGTGAAGTTCAACAAAAAAGGATGCTTTATTGTAAGACTCAAGGAATGGCTATGAGATGATAGCAAAAGGAAAGAAGGAAGGAATGATCTTCACGCTTGACATTGGGAAAGGACAAAGCAACAAGGCAATGTTCATCACCTATGGAGACAAGAAGATTGGAGACTTGGATTTGTGGCACAAAAGGTGTGGTCACATCAACATTCAAAGATTGAAAGACATGGATAAGAGGAAATTCGTAAGAGGTTTAACACATTTTTCTTTACAAATGCTACATGAGATTTGTGAAGCTTGTCAACTAGGCACAACTTCAAGAAGAGTGGATATTTAGTAGAGTGTGTGTTTGATCTTGTGCACAAAGATGTGTGGGTGCCAACAAAAGAGCCCTCTCTTGCAAGTAACAATTACTTGTAACCTCCATTGATGAATAATCAAGAAACATGTGGTTGTATTGTATAAAGCAAAAATTAGATGTGTTTGATATGTTCAAATGATCAAGGCACAGGTTGAGAAGGAGATAGATTGCTACATCAAAACCCTTAGGTCAAATGGAGAGGGAGAATACTTCTCCCATGCTTTTTGCAATTTCTTGCATGACCAAGGTATAAAGAGGCAAATCACTTGGAGGTATACTTCCTAATAAAATGGGGTGGGAGAGAGGAAGAATATAACATTGAGTCACAAAAAAGGAGAACAAAGACATGTTCTCTATTCCTTTTTACCTAAAGACCATGATATCAAGCAATAAAGTGGGCATTTTACAATATCTAGAAAGCATCACTTGTTCTTGCTTTTAAATATTGACTAGAAGCTTGATCCCATATCCCAAGTAGTCAAGATAGATATGTTAAAATACTTGGTGCCTTGAAAACTAGTTGTTAAGCATGATCAAGAATCCCACATCATGATCTTTGACAAGAGATTAGAGTTCAAGGTACAAGTAAGAATTGGGGAAACTCCTTCATTACATCTAGAACCTTAACAAGCACATATTATAGCTGATTAAAAGCTACTCGAAAATCGCAGTACATGTGTTGCAAAAGTCGGAACATTTTAACAAGGCAATTAAGATCATCCCCTTTGTATAGTTAAGATCCTCATTGAATGTTGGGCCATATTCATAGCATATGAAATAAATAACACAAAAGCATTCCCAAGAGAAGATTATAATCAACAAAATTATACTAAGAAACATTCACACATTCATCAGAGAAATGCTCAAGATAAGTCAAGCTTAACACAAAGTGGAAGCAGAACTCAGCATTATATTTCTATTAAGATGATGTTTTACATTTCATGTGTTTTACAAGAATAATATGAATCTACAATAGATGTTGATCATAGCTTTCCTTAGGCTCAAGCATAATGGATCCTCTAGAACATTAGAACACATCTCCTGCCTCTCTTGCTCCAAGATTGGCTCTTCAAGGTCAGCCATGTCCCCCGGTTCATTTGCAAGTGGGGGAACAGGCTCCCTTGAAGCCGGTTGGAATCTCTTCGTGTCTCCAATGTGCTTCCTTCCAACCTCTTGGTCTTCATCTAGGCATTCATTAAGCCCATTGATTCTCATTCTAATGAAGCTCACTTGAGCATCATCCTTCTCCACAGCTATGCAGTGCCTGAACATCTTTAAGGAGCAAGCCAGAGTTGTGCCTAAAACAGAAGAAAACCACTTAGAGGCCAATCAACATCATGGGTAATGAAAAATGTTACAATTGAAATTACCTGTGCCCGAAAAAAGGTCTAGGACCTAGTCACCATCATTGGAGAATAGTTGAAGCAATCTCATTATGAGCTTTTGTGGCTTTTGATAGGGGTTAACCAATGTCCTGTCCCTAGCTACATGACGAAGTTTCTTGGTAACGGCTGGGAACATGAGCACATTTGAGATCCCATTCTCATTGCAATGCTCCCTGACTCTCCTTTTGCTTACTTCATCATAATAGCCAACTGTAATGCATTTAGTGGAGCTCACAAATCTATGCAAAGGAGTGTGATTGACGTTTGTCTTCACCCTGCCAACAAGAACTATAAGTGACAGAGAGCATCGTTAAAGCCATGGAGAAAGAAAGAAAACTACTTACCACGTGAGGCACTCCACAACATGACATCTTGACTTCAGAGTAGTTGAAACAGAGAAAGACGCATCTTTGCTATGGAAAATTACTATCCTCCAAAGAGGAGACATAGTCAGCTCTGCAAAATCAGTGACCATCTTCCGAATCTGAGGGTGTTTGAAGGGCTCATCGTCATTAACTGATCCCAACATCCTAAATCCATAGGTATGTCTGCTATAAGAAGGGAGAAATGCTTTCTAGGCACAATAGTACAAATATTATTTACATCACTACAGAATACATTGTAATATACAGGCCTAAGGGGGTCTAGGGGATTGGAGAAACATTTTAGATCAGGTTCATCATCAAAATCAATCTCCTTGGTTTTCAGTCTGGATTTCTCATGCCTTGCTCTTTGAATGTGAGCCAGGAATGCAGGGGGGCAATCATCTACTACCTTTGCAGACTTAATTTTCTTTGGTTTCTGCAGAATAAAGTGGAAAGACAATTAAATGAGCTCTTCAATATACCAAAGGAAACATACGGAATCGATGCATGGCATCAATTTTGTGTCTTGGTCGATGCCAGGCATCGACTTTCTACTGAAACTCGATGCCTGGCATCGATATCTCGCATAACGTAATGCTTGGCATCGACGTATGCCACCAGGTCGATGCCAGGCATCGACTTATGCCCCGAGGTCGATGCTAGGCATCGACTTATGCCACGAGGTCGATGCCAGACATCGACTTATGGCACCAGGTTGATGGCAAGCATCGACTTATGCCAGCAAGTTGATGCCAGACATCGACATTCAGCAGTAAGTCGATGCCAGGCATCGAGTTCCTACTAAAAGCATGGCATTTAATTGGTTAGGTGAATCAAGGCATCTAGTCAAATAGCAAACTAGGCATGCTCTCTGAAAGAGAACCTACCCAATCACAAAACAAGATAAAATATTCTAATAAAGCTTTGTATGATGATTGTGTTGGATAGTCTGCTTGGACCTCTGTCCAAGAAAAGCAACCCAGCCTCTTCATCATCATCTCCTGAATCTTCATGTATACTTTATGACTGCAGTCACAGAAATGAAAAAGAGACTAGGTTAGACCAGAAACATGGGAGGAGGGAAAAATGATCTGAGAATAACATACATACTTATTTAGCTCAGTCACCATCTCCTCCAGGCTTAACTCTTTGGAGATTACCCTTGACAAAGTTGATATAATGAATGTATCATCTTTGATTCCTTGAAGGGCTCTCCATGGTGTCAGCTTCATGTCCTCATGAGCCTCTTCAATTGAAAGGTAAACTTTCCTTCCCTTTCCCTTCAGATCAACCTGTGGGTCTAGCCTCGACTTCCGTTGCTTCTGGCCCTTGACCTCCTTGTTCTCCCACATTGTGATTATCTTATCCTGCACATCCTAGATCTCACCTGTTCTAAATGCCAGTTGAAACCATGGATCATATTTTCGCAAAGCATCAGACTTTCTATTTTCATCCAGTGCAATGCCAACCTCAATAAGGCATTGCTTTCGTAGATTCAGATCTATTCTTCCAGCCTCCTTCACGAGACAATCATCGTATTCATGGTGGAAGAACTGAATTCTCTCTATGGAGGACATTTTTTGCCTGTAGTCATTGTCATTCTTGTGATCCCAAGCAAGAAGCTTGGCTTCCTCAGTTGTAAGACCAACATATATTTTGCACTCTGCATACCTAAAGAAGAATGTGGTGGGGTGCTCCTTCACTAGCTTCTGCGGGGCTCTACAGAGTGTGAACCACCAATCACATAATATGTATAATCCTCAAACAGACCCTCATTGAACTCCTCCACAGAGCTGCACTCATTCGGATCCACCATGACAAGGAAAGGCACAACATTAGCATGAGGATTTATCTTCATTTTCTTCTTACGATTCTGCACGTGCAAATTGTGTGGCTCCCTTATCTCAAGGGGCCTCCTCCCTATGACTGGATCCATTGGTGGCCTATGGATGATATTGATTGGCAGGTGGAACAACTGCCCCTTCTTCACAACTTTTCTTCTAGCTATGTCCTTCCTCATCTTGTTCTGCTCAGTACCAAGAATACCCGAGGCAAGCTCCCCACCAGGTGCAACTATTATATCCTCAGAGCTAGAGCTTGAGTCAGAAGACTCCTCATTAGCAATTCTCTTCTTTTCTTCAAGAACTTCTTATGCACGCACTGCTTACCCCTTGCCTTTAGAGGGGTTTTCATCTTCTATTGTGTTGGCATGATGTTGCCCTAGATCCATGGCATCAAGTCCTTAATAAGATTCAATGAGACCCTGCATATCTCTACAAGCCTCTCTGGAACACAGCACTTTGGGCACAAGAAATCCATCTTGCATATAACGTTTCTTAAACCTTTTGATGTCTCTACCAGGACAAGGAGGCTGTCAGAATCCTCATCTTCATAATCCAGTTTGAACACAAGGCCATACTGAAAACCCTATGATGTCGTGATCTTTCCTCTCCCGTATGCCCCTGCGAACACAAGTAGGACTGCATTCTTTTCTTCCACATATTGAAGGCACCACTCTAGGTTTTTCATGTCCCGGAGTGGACGATCTATCCTTGAGACCTCTACGTCCCTCAAACTTTCCTTCCTAGTTGCATCATCCTCAGGTATTTTGATGCTACTCTATCCACCAGAAGACATTCCAACCGGATTGCTGGCCTTCTCAGAGGATAAGGATGCAATGTTTTTCTTCAGTTTTGCTTGGTGACCAATGCCTCTGTCACATTGCTGATCCATAAAGCTCATTGTCACTTTGAGCTTCTTGAAGGGCCTCTCACTTTTTGACTTTGCATCCCTGAAATGGGCTCGAAAATATGAGCTAATACATTAATGTGTTCTTCAAGCTTCAAAGTCGATGCCAGGCATCGAGTTGAGAGTGCAAGTCGAAGCCAGGCATCGACCTGAGGGTGCAACTCGATGCCAGACATCGACTTTGTGTTAAAGTCGATGCCAGGCATCGACTTTGTGTTAAAGTCGATGCCAGGCATCGACTTGACGGTGTAAGTCGATGCCTGGCATCGACTTGAACCCTCAAGTCGATGCCTGGCATCGACTTGCACCCTCAAGTTGATGCCTCGCATCAACTTGCACACAAAGCCGATGCCTGGCATCAACTTGCACCTAAAAGTTGATGCCTGGCATCGACTTTGCACCCTAAAGTCGATGCTTGGCATCGACCTTCAGGCCACATTCGATGCCAGGCATCGACCTTCAGGCCACATTCGACGCCAGGCATCGACCTTCCAGGTCGATGCCAGGCGTCGACTTGAGGGTCTAAGTCGATGTCAGGCATCGACTTGACAGTGCAATTCGATGCCACGCATCGACTTTAAGTGAAAGTTGATGCCAGACATCGACTTGAGGGTGCAAGTCGATGCGAGGCCTCATGTTGGACCCCAAAGTCGATGCGTGGCATCGACTTGCACCTAAAAGTCGATGCCTGGCATCGACTTACAACCTTAAATTGATGCCTAGCATCTAGTTGTACCCTCATTGGATCTATATTTCATGAGCTAAGGGAAATAAAAACCTAGAAAGCATACTATTTACTCAAACATACAAAAGGAATCTTTTAGGAATCTCTTTTTATGGTATGATTTTGTCTACCTCTTGGTACTCTTGCCAACATTCTTCTTCTCCATGAGACGTGCCTTGCTGGTTTGTTGAGCTCTGTGCTCGATTGCTGTCTGTGCTTTGTTGCTCTCTCTTGCCCACAGATTTTGGAAATGAGAATGATCTCCTCCTTTGCTATTTATAGACAATTGGGTTACTTGAACCAGAGATTAACTGGATCTAACTGAATGAATCCAGTTGCTAACTAGATCTGTCAACTTATCTAACCAAGAAATACCACTCACACAAATAGGTTGTTTCACCTCGAGTTTAGTGAAATATTTATAGAACCTTGTAACTATGTATATACATTTTCATGAAATTTACACTTCAATGGCAAGAGTATGGTATGTACATGAGGAGTTCTAGATCTCAAAGAGGGCAGGCCAATAAACGTAAACAAATGTCATGAAGAAGTTGACTTGATGATCGTTTCTTTACGTGTTTATTGCGTGAAACTTCTGATTTTTGAAATATTCTATATTCTCAAATCCTAATTTGAAGATCAATAACTGCAAACACTTTAAAGAAAAACAAAAATGAAGAAAACTCCAACACTTGAAAGAAAAGGGCACAACTATCTTTAAATAAAAAGGAAGAAACCTCTTAAAGAGGGAAAAAATCACCCCAATGGCCCTAGGTGTGTTTACACACATCATCACCGAAATATATCAACAATAAAAAGAGGAAGTTGAGAAATTTGAGAAGAAAAACGGAAGTAGATAATAAGGAGAGACAGTGAATAAGATAAAGATTCAAAGTGTATAAGTGACCTTTTTGTTTACTAGCATATGCCACTATAACTGACGCCTTTGATGTTTATATTCTCTAGATATGGAGAATGCAATCTGTTAGTAGGAGATTGATATGAAGAGGGCACGCCAATAAACATAAACAATAAACTAATCCTTGATATCTTAGCCAAAGGTAAAATTTCTTCTTGTAAAGTCGCCAATGGCACTACTCCCAACAACTTTAATATCTAATCCAATTGAAACTCAACTTGGATATATTTTGATTTACTCATAATGCTATAACTCAATGACTCATATCTAGTTTGAAATCAACTGTGTATCTCATCTTTCAAAAGTGAATCAAATCTTTGGTTCCCTTATTATTGTATATCTGAGTAATTAAGTACTTTAATTTTAGACTTTAAGTACTTTAATGTAATTTGATGTTTAATGCACTTTAATTTACTTTAATGAGCTTTTGATTTCATATCTACTTGATGTGACATTTGATGTGACATCTTCACTTGATCTCGGACTTCTACTAATTTAAAAAGGTAATTCATCTTCGGTCTTCTTTGAACTGAGTGAAGATGAGCTCAATCTTTTCAATGGATGCTTGGGCATCAACTTCCTCTGCTCATATTGATACAATTTTGGATTCATTGTTCTCAGTTGACCTGTAGCTCAGTGATGAGTAGCACCTCCTTTAATGTCAATCCGGGAAGACGTGAGGATGATATGAAGACCTCGAGCAAGTGGAAGCACAAATGCGTGAGTGAGAAGCACACCAACATGCACACACATACACACACACGCGCACACACGGCAAGACAAAGAGTGAGGAGCAATGGAGTTCTTAGATTACTTTCAAAAAGCTCTTACAAGTTTGTTTCAATTACAATCTCACCTCAAAAATGAGCTCTCTAGCTCCTTTTATAGTTTTTGACTAGCTTTGGCCCTGTTCAGACCTAGTGTCCGGCCTAGTTAAAAATTAGGTTCCAGGGCTTATTTGAGGGCTCAAACGGAGTCTAAAAAATACGAAAATTGATATGTAGGTACTTCTAAGGCTCCTCAAGCTCGAGGACTCCTCGGCTTGCACAAAATGGAGCTACAAAATATGAAATGGTATTTACAGGGGTTGTTAGTGATGAGAATCACTTTTAATTGGTGTAAGGGTGTTGAAAAATTAAAGGTTGCCTTAGTGCTAGATCTGCGTGAATGCTCGTACTTGCTTCTTCATAAAGAAAATTATTGGCCTACTTGCCAGATCGTCGTTGACTCCCTTGTCTGCTGCTAACACTCCCCCCTCTCTCGCGTCTGTCGTCCCTGACAGACCCTTGTTGGGAGGGTCGTTGAATGTAGTATTCGACAACATCTTGCGCTAAGTGATGTTCGGCAATCCTCAATCCTTTGGCCAAATCGGTTAGTAGAGCATCCCAATCTACCGGCCCGGGAACCTCTGGATGTGGCATTCGTAACTTTTCTGAGTGGAGAGCTTGTTCCACTGCAAACAATTGTAATAAATGTGAGGGCCTGGGAATGAAGATCTCTGAGTGATATTCCCAGAACCCGGTGACAAACATCTCTTCAAATGTTTGTTTGAAGCAGGCCGGTAGGTACTTTATGCGGGCATGCCATGCATAGACAACATTAATGGAGGGCATTGTGCTCATGTCGTAAACCAGATCCTGATTGCCTTCATTGAATCCGAGCGCAGAGAGATGAGGCTCCTTAACGTTCTTGAAGGTCCGGAAGGTGACTATCATGAGTTCAAAAATTTTAAGACACATCTGTGTCATGACATCTGGTATGTTTTTGAACCTGACGCCCCAATGCCGAATTGTCGATATCATGTACCCTACAGTAGGTTGACCTTTAGGTGGCGCCAAGTAGACATAATTGAGCCACTTTTCGCAGCCTTTGGTTGTCAGCACCATCTTTGTGTATTCCGGCCACGATCTTCTTCTGAAAACAGGACAGTAGCAGGGATTGTACTTTATATATAGGGGCATGTTATTCCAGGTGTGATTCATTTCCGGATAGGTTTCAAGAAGTCGAATCCTCCAAGTTGGTTGGCGAATATTCCCCTGCTTGGCACTTTCTGGGATATCGTCGGGTGCAAATTGTGTAGCAGAGGTTGGTTCCCGTGAGGTGTGGTGCTTGATTTCAGCATTATAGTCCGCCATCAAGACGCAAAAAGGAACATACAGGTCGTCGTAGGTGCCGATCCACCTGTGATGAGAGAGGTTCCTAAAATAGTCCGATTTTATGACCACCTCTTCTAAGCGTGACATTGATGCTATCTGGACTGCCACCCTATCATCATGTGTTGTGGCCACTTTTTCCAATTTCTGCATCCATTCCGGAGCCTCTATTTCCAGGGTGTCCATGCTCTCTGCTGTCTGCTTGCCTCCAGGTGCTGGCATCGGAACGTACGGGTCCTCAAAAGTTTCCTCTACTTCGATTGGCACTAGGTCTTCAGGTTCTGGTTCTGCCAAGGGGGAGGGTTGTCGCTCATATACAAGCACTTTCTTTTGCAATTCTTCGAGTTGTGCTTTGAGCGCTGCTACTTCGTCAGCTGTGTCAGCTGTGGTTGGGACTTCTTTGGGTGGTGCTGGTTGAGCTGCCAATTGCCTTCGTAGTTCGTCTCTTTCCTTTTCTAAGGCTGCATGGGCTTCGAGGAGATCCGCATGGGTTTCCAATATGATCTACATATTGTCCGAGGGAATAGCCTTAAATCTCTCTGGGTCAATTTCCTGTGGGGAACCTTCCATGGCTAACTCCAAGTTCTCTTCGTTTTGTGTCTGAAGCCGTCTATTTTCTTCTAGGGCTGCAGACATATGCTTCCGTAATAGAGCCATGTTGCGGCGGAGCTTGAGGTTCTCTGTGATTTGTGAGTGTAGCAAATCATCCATATGTTGTCTTTCTTCTGCATCGGGCTGCGGTGGATTTGCCACAAGTTGCTCATGTTGTTCTTGCAATGCACTAAACTGTTGTTGTAACTGATGCTTTTCTTTCTCTAAATCAATGAATCTTCCTTGTAACTCCTCATGTCTCCTGAACAAGCTTGTATGCTGAGCGTCGAGGTGCTGATAGTGTTGTTGTAACTGAGACATGCACTGATACATATTATTGAATACATTATTAATGGGGATGGATGCAGGGAGGGTGGTATGTGCAGAGGGGAAGGGAAAGGGGAAGGGAAGTGTGAATGCAGTGCTGGAAAATGGTGAGGTGGGTGGTGGGGGAATGGGAAATTGTGGTGGTATGGGGGGAGGGAGAGGTGCAGTGGAGGGTGATATGTCCATAAAATCCGTGGTGTAAGCAGTAGTGGGAGTGATTGTGAATAGTGGAATTGTGGGTGCAGTGATTGTGGTGAATGTGTACAGTGGTGTGTGCAATTGTGAATGTGAACTACCCGAAAGTGTGAGGGGGGGAATGGGGATGTCAGTAGCTGTCGTTAGGGTTATAGTGTTAGTGGAGGTATATACACGGGAGGTGTTGAGAGGGTGTGTGGGTTGATTGGCGGTTTGTGCTTCAGTCATGGCGGTGGGCGCGGAGGCGGTAACGGTGGTTGTTACATTGGTAATGGGAGGTGAATGTGGTGGAGAGGGAGGCGAAGGTGGTAAGGGAGGTGATGGAGGTGCACTTGATATATGGGCTTCCTCAGTGTCCTGAGCGGTGTGTGCAGTGCCCGTGGTTGTGGGGGTGCCTTGTGGTCCTGATCCTAATACATTCATTTGTTTCCCTGCTCGTGGGGGACGTCTTCCGTATCTTCTTTCCATTCTGCGTGATTGTGCCAGGGCCGTCTGCACTGCCTCAGGTACTCCTAGGGTATCAGAGATCATATCTAGTGTGGCACGATACTGTTCATCAACTCCTTCCTCCTCAAGGATTTGGTGCATGATAGCCTTTCCTGCTGCAAGGGATAACTTATGTTGTTGTTGGACCCTGTTGATGGTATCGTAGAGCTTTTTCAGCTCCTTTGTATATGCTGGGGCACCCTCTAACTCTTGTATAACTTCTTGCTCATAGTCATGTGCCTCTTCGTCAGAAAATCCTTCTTGTTCATCCTCTTGGTCTTCTTCTTCTACATCTTCCACTTCCACCACTTCTGGTTGTCTTGTCTGGGGTTGTTGTGCGGCCGTTTGTTGTCCACTACCCTGCTCTGCCTCAACTTCCGCATTAACGGCTTCAATAATTCTAGCCACTTCCTCATCCGTTAGATCTTCCAAAGTAAATCCATGAGGAAATTCCAGATCAGTAGGTACTGGTGGAAACACAAGGTTAGGGCCATCTGTGCTGTGCCTGGGTAACCTGATAGTAAATGGTTGCACTCTTCGAGGAAGCCTTGGAGTTGTTTCTGGTGTTAGGGTTGCACCGCGGGGTTGTGCACAAGGCATCTGTACGGTGCCTCTCATCTTCTTAGAGGGAGGTCCGACGGCTGACAATCTGCGTTGAAACTCCTGTGCTCTGGACCAATTGAGAGCCCGTTGCACCGGTACATCATAGGCGAGACATCTGTAGACGATTCTGGTGAGCGCGCAACATCCATAGAGTACAGACTTCTGTTTCTTGTACCATCGTTGATGAGCCATATGGATCTGATCGATAACCCAGTGGGGCATATTGATGGTCAAATCAAAGGCATCCGCTAAGTAGAGGCTAAACCAGATCTTCTTGGGAGGCATTGTGAACCTGTCTTGCGCGGGGAATGCGAAGTGTTGCATGACCATACGTAAATGAATGGCTATCGTGGGAGTCATTGCCACCATGTCCTTTAGTTTTGTCAGATTCCTGTTCTTCATATTATCGGGGACCATAGTCTCCTTCTCCGTAGGAATGTGCATTCCGTGCATATCAAGAGCTTCTCTTACCAAGTTGATAGTCAAGCGGAAACACTTCAGCTCATTGCCCCTTGTGAGTGAGGGAAGCACAAAGGAGCTGTATCCTTTTTTGTCTTTGCTTGGAGTGAGAGTGCTAATCAGGTATGAGCACCTTAGAAAATCGGGCTTTGGTAGTTGGAACTTGAAATAATCATAGAGCCCAGCCTTCTTCCATGTTGGCTTCAGTCCTTCGTTGTTCTGTAGCTTTTCAAACTCTCTGGTAAAGAAGTGGTATCTTCCCCAACGTCCATTGAATTCTACCTCAGACTCCCACATGTATGTGCCTTCACCCAGAGGTCCCGCAACATCACTGAACCAGTGTGAGGTTTTGCCCACCGGCATTGTGTGGCCCTGTGGAGGATTCTGAATCGGTATGGCATGCAATGCCCTTAATGCCGCTGGTCGTTCCTTTAATTCCTCCTCAACCGGAAGGCTTTCAATGTCCACAACTTGGGGGCTGGTGCCTGCCTGGGAGCTGGTTCCTACCGTATCGGCCATGTTACTTCTTGCTGCCTGTCTCTGTGAGAATATACAAACATGTGTTAACATTGTACAGGACAAGATAGAACTGTTGTTGTTCCCATTACAACATTAACATGAGGGTCGGGAGCGAATAATGGGTTAGTAAGTGCTCGGTGCAAGTGTGTGTGTGGTTAGGAGTTCGGTAGACCTAAGAGCTATGAGGAATGATGTAGTGTGATAGTGAGGTGGTTAGTAGGTTGTCATGGATTCACAAATGGGGTCCGGGGGTTTGTTACAAGTCTTGGGCTGCCAAATGCAGTGGATGGGTTTTGCTCTAGGTTTCGTAGAGACTCTCGAGAGCTTTATAGGCGTGTCGGCTTGAAAATGAGGCTTTTTAGGGACCCATTTACAAGTGATTCTATTCGAGCTCATGGGCCTTGGTGTGTTCCTGATTGTTGAAAATGAGTGGATGCCAGCTGTGCGAGTGAATGGATCATACTGTATAGGGTGTGGTCTTGGTGTAGCTATTTGAGCCCGCAAACAAGCCTTAGGCACCCAAATTTGTCTTGATTGTGGGCTAGCCTTCATCGACCTCTTGGGCACCCAAATAGACTTCACATTAGCAGAAGAACTTCTGAAAGACTTCTTATTAGTGTCGTGTTGTTGGTTACTAATAAGAGGCTTTGCCCGTGTGGTTGGCTTGAGTGCAACCGGGTGTTCGCCTTTCCGCACCCACACTTGTTTCACTAGCTGAGACATTTTGCTGCGCAGGTACTTTTGATCTCCGACATAGGTAGTACTCTGCTTCTTCTGCCTTTGATCCACCTTGGGTTGCTGCCTCCCTCTGGCCTTTGGAAAAGAAGGGAGTTCCGTTGTGGTTCTGACTTCCTCTTTGAGATCTTCATTCTTCTGCATCACATAGCCTTGGACAAGAACAGCATGGTCAGCTTCATGTGCACCCTTGGAGGGACCAGGAGTCTGTGCCTTTCCTAGTTCCTTGAGTGCTCCATTATTTAACTCCATTGTAATTCTGGTCTGATTCACCCATACCTGAAGAAGTCCACTTCTTAGGTTTAAGTTGACTGCTTGGTCATAAATCCAGTCTTGACCCAGGACAAGGGGTTCCGTGAGGTCCTCGTCTTGGCATACTAGCGCTTTAACTGTCATTGCCTCATCATGAATATAGAGGGGAAGTTCCACCTCACCCATGCAAGGGGTTTCCACGCCTCCCAATCCTATGAGATATGCTTCCACAGGATTGACAGTTAACTGCAACTCTTGACAGTAAGACGGTTTAACAGCACTAGTGGCTGCACCTGAGTCAATCAAGGCTCTTACAGTCCTTGCACTCTTTCCTTGTCCTATATCTAAGGTTATGAAAGGACGTCGGTCAGTTATTCTATGTGAGCTAACACCTGAAACTTCACACATAGCCACTGTTGGTGTGTGAAACACCACAAGAACCAAACTAATGTGGTATTAGAAGACCTCCATAACCACCATTAGCTTAGCAATACTCACATTGTGAGTCTCCATCTCTGAATTTAGTGAAAAATCAAAATTTCACTTCACAGAAATCTGCGCCTTTTCTTCAAACCTTCAATCTGACCTTTATCAACTTGATCTTTGCAAATTCTTCTGATCAATTACTAAGAAAGGTTCTTGCTAATGTTCAGTAACATATAACAAGTAAAACTTTCAAGTAATAACTTCAAAATCTTCTGATTTTGTACCAAACTTTACACTATATCTGAAAACTGGAAATTTGCTTCATCGATTTGACATACCTTCACTCTTAAGCTGATTTCTCTGAGTATGCGTCCCGTTTCTTAAAGATCTTTTGACCAAAAGTAGTTGAGGACAGTAGCTTTAAAATGAGCTATCACTTACCAAAAACTTTACAGTATGCTTCGAGATCTGACCTTCAGAAGATCAGTCAGATGTGCGCCAGAAAAGTCGTAACTGTCAACTACCTTACATAGTCATATAGAATGACTTAGAACTCAATATACAAGATGAATTAGACTCAATCCTTCTACACAAAGATGTGTTGATTATCAGAGAAGATGTGTACAAAATGGCTTGGCCTAATTTTGCTCACAGCCATGGAAAACTCTCTCAGACTCAGAAGTTTTCTCTCACCATCTCTCTCAGAAATTACACGACTTTTCTCTACTCACACAGATTACAAAATTGAGTTCTCTTTCTTCATATTTTTGACTCAAATTAACTTATATACCTATGGTTTACATCCTTCTAGACTTAAACTCGTAAGTTCTGAAGATCAAATGAAAATCTAGAATCTAATTTTGCACTAATTTACAATAGTGAAATTGTCCCTTCACTTAGGCTTGATTTCCTGTAAGTCTTTACTTCACTTCTTCTTCCTCCATCATATGTCTTCATACATCTTCATATATCCATGCCTAATTAGTGAGTGAAGCCCCAACAGCTCCCCCTCAATCACTAATTAGCATAATTTGACTTCTTCACATAATCTTTTTCTCTTTTATTCCTGCCATCTCCTTGAACTTACTTGTCTTCACTCCATCCAAGCTTTTTGTCATAATATCTGCAATCTGATCTTTTGTAGAAGTGTACACCACTTCAATCTCTTTCTCCATTACCTTTTCTCTGAGAAAATGATACTGTATCTCTATGTGCTTTGTCCTTGCATGAAATACAGGATTTGCTGCAAGATATAATGAACTCATGTTATCTCCATGAATAATGGGTATACCTTGATCAATTCCCAAGCTCTTGAATAATGTCTGCATCCATATAACTTCCTTTGCTGCTTCCACAAGTCCTTTGTATTCAGCTTCTGTTGATGATAAGGCCACTGTGTGTTGTTTCTTTGAACACCAACTCACAAGTTTATCTCCAATGTATATCATATAGCCATGGGTAGATCTTCTGTCATCTTGACTTCCTGCCCAATCTGAATCACTATAGGCTCTCAATCTTATATTTGATGTAAAAGGATAATACAATCCTTCTTTCAAAGTCCCTTTGATATATCTAAGGACTCTTTGACCTGCAATCCAATGTGGATCCTTTGGACAATGCATGAATTGAGAAAGGACACCAACTGCATAACTAAGATCAGGCCTTGTTAGTGTAGCATAAATTAAACTTCCCACTAAAGATTGATACTTCCTCATGTCTTTGAACTCTGTACCATCATATCTACTGAGTTTATGATTGACCTCTAGTGGTGTTGATGCCTCTCTGCAATTCTCCATGTTAAACTTCTTTAGAAGATTCAAGAGATACCTTTCTTGTGATACATAGATGCCATGTTCTGCATAAGTGATTTCCATTCCAAGAAAATATGACAATTTCCCTAGATCACTTATCTTGAATTCCTTCTCAAGTAGCTTCTTCACTTCCTTGATTCCTTCATTTGATGTACCTGTGATTATAATGTCATCTACATATATACAAATGTAGATCATACCTTCATCTGTTCTTTTGATAAGTAAACTTGCATCTGCCTTTGAGCTTTGATATCCAAGATCATTAAGATACTTTACAAGTCTATAATTCCAAGCTCTTGGAGCTTGTTTCAATCCATAAAGAGCTCTTCTCAACCTGCAAACATAATTTGGAAACTTATGATCTGCAAACCCTTGAGGTTGCTCCATGTAAACCTCATCTGATATATATCCATTCAAAAATGCATTCTTAATATCCAATTGACTCAATGTCCATCCTTTTGATGCTGCAATGGCAATGATTGTCCTTATGGTTGACATCTTTGCCACAGGACTGAATGTCTCATCATAATCTATGCCAAAAGTTTGAGCATAGCCTTTAACCACCAATCTGGCTTTGTATCTGGCTATAGTTCCATCTGCATGCTTTTTAACTTTATAAACCCATTTATTTCCAATCACTTTCTTACCATTAGGCTTTGGAACAAGTTCCCAAGTTTTGTTCTCTTCAAGTGCATCAAACTCTTCCTTCATTGCTACTTCCCATTGTCTCTTACCTTTTGCTTCATCATAACTTTGAGGTTCTTCATCTTCCTTAACCATGTAAGCATAATTTTTCTGAGTCAAGTAAGAAGTGTCATATGAATACCTTGTAGGTTGCTTCCTCATTCTGGTTGACCTTCTTGGCTCACAATCTTCATGTATATCTGGATGTACTTCCTCATCAAATATTGGTTCATCTTCATTCCTTCTATATGATCCAACTCTTGATGTGCTTGCTTGCATATGTTCTTCATCTCCATCTATCTGCATATGTGACTTACCTCTTGCACTCCTTCTTATCTCTTCTTCAAATGTTTCAAGATCACAATCTTTATCTGCATACCAACTCTTCTGTTCATCAAAAGTCACATCTCTGGAAACAATAAAATGTTTAGTTAAAGGACTCCATAGCCTATAACCCATTTGCTTTTCATCATATCCAATAAACACATATTTTTCTGCCTTTGGTTCAAGCTTATGTCTGAGTTGTGATGGCACATAAGCATAGGCAATTGATCCAAACACTTTACAATGGTCAAGTGTTGGTTTTTTACCCCACCAAGCTTCATAAGGGGTCATACCATTTAAAGCTCCACATGGTAACCTATTCACAAGGTATGTAGCTGTATTTACAGCCTCAGCCCAAAGATAATTAGGGCAATTCTTTTCCTTTAACATTGCTCTTGCAAATTCAACCAATGTTCTATTTCTCCTTTCTGCCACCCCATTATGTTGAGGTGTATACCTGCAAGTTATCTCTCTCTTTATACCTGCATTCCAAAGATAGTCATTAAACTCTTGAGAGAAGTATTCTCCCCCTCCATCAGACCTTAGCCTCTTGAGTTTGTGACCTGTAACTCTTTCTGCATAAGCATGAAAATGTTTGAAGGCTCCAAACACTTCTGATCTTTCCTTTAGAACATAAAGGGTTATCCACCTTGTAGCATCATCAATAAACAAAACATAATACCTAGATCCATTTATTGAACCTTCTTTTGTTGGTCCCCATACATCTGTATGTATGAGTTCAAGTAAACCATCATGCTTGAAACCTTTCTTCTGAAATGGTAGTCTATGAGCTTTTCCCATCTGACAAGCTTCACACTTGTATATCATATGTTGATTCTTCACATTTGGTAGTCCAAGTACAGATTGGTTCTCCACCATAGTTTTGATTCCTCTTTCATTGAAATGTCCCAATCTCTTATGCCAAAGATCTAACTCTGTAATTACTTCATCACCATGTGTGATTAGGGCTTGACCAACATTTCCTTGTACTTTGAGAGTAAAAAGTCTACCTTCCTTCTTACCACAAACAATGGGTTTGTATGCATCCTCTGGATCTTCAACAAATACCCCTTCATTTGTAAATCTGACTTGAAAACCTTTTTCCACTATTTGTCCAACACTAATCAGATTCTTTGGTATTGTTGGAACATACAAAACATTTGTTAATAAATCAGCTCCACTCCTGCACTTCACTTTTCCAATTGAATGCACATTATGTCTTGTATTGTCACCTGTTTGTACTGTATGACTGGAATTGCCTTCCTCCAATTCTGACAATAATTCTATATTACCTGACAAATGATTTGAACAACCAGAGTCAATATAAAATACCTTGAGATCCTCCTTCTCTGATGAACTTATTGAATTCATCATCAATGTTGTATGGTTGTCATTCTGTGTATCATTTGCATAATTGTAATATGTGGTGTTGTAAGATTGGTTCTGATTCCAATTTCTTCCACCACCTCTTCCATAACTTCCTCTTGAATTCTGTCTTCCTCTTTGAAATTGATTCTGAAACCTTCCACCTCTTCCTCTGCCATTGTTGTTCTGATTTTGGCTTGCTCCTTGTTGATTGTGCCAACAATCATATGCTAGATGATTGCTCAATCCACAAATCCAACATGTCTTCTTGTTATTGTTTTGATTTCCTCTACCTCTTCCATTTCCTCGACCTTTACCTCTGCCAAATCCTCTTCCTCTTGCATAATTTGCTTGAGTTGTTGACTCTTCTTCATCCTTTGCTTTGCCTTTATCTCCTTTCTTTTTGTTCTTCACATACATTGCAGAACTTTGACCTTTGTCTCCATCTGACTTCAAGTCTTGCTCAAATGTGAGCATCAATCCAAGTAATTGATTCAGTTCTGGCACATAATGGTTTAATGAGAGTTCTGTTGAAAGAACAAAAGGCTTCCATCTCTCATCACCTCTTAACCCTGCAAGTAATTGTGCTATCAACCTATGATCTTCAATATCCTCATCAATAGATCCAAGGCTATCTGCCAAGTCCTTCATCTTAGTGACATAATCACTAATGCTCTGATTTTGTTTTTTCTTGAATGTGGTGAACTCTGACCATAAGCTAGCTTTCCTAGCTTTAGTAGTGTTTTGGAAGTGATCTTCCAAAGCATTCCAAATATCTTCAGCTGTTTCTAAACCTCTGATATGTGGCAACAAATGATCTGTAATGGTGTTATATATATAAGCTCTTGCACTTGCATCTCTCTTCTGCCATAGCTTCAAAGCTTCTAGCTCTTCTTTCCTTGGATGACTTTCATCTTCAAATTTAGGCTTCTCTTCTTCACCTGTCACATATACCATTAGATCCTTACTCATAAGTAAGGCTTCCATCCTCATTACCCAAGCAGGATAGTTATCTCTGTCCAATTTGTCAATGGACACATGATCTGCCATGGTATTCTTGCTTCTGCTTCAACCTGTAAGTATAAAGATAAAGAATGATACCTTTTGTAGACCTTTACCCTTGGAAGTAACTTCGAAATAGTCTTCTGATGGCTTTTGTTTATTGAACACCTCAGCTACCACCTTCTTTGATAAAGAACTCTTCAAATCTTCTTGTATCTGCTTTTCCTTTACTCTCGAGGACCTTATATGCTCTGATACCACTTGTTGGTGTGTGAAACACCACAAGAACCAAACTAATGTGGTATTAGAAGACCTCCATAACCACCATTAGCTTAGCAATACTCACATTGTGAGTCTCCATCTCTGAATTTAGTGAAAAATCAAAATTTCACTTCACAGAAATCTGCGCCTTTTCTTCAAACCTTCAATCTGACCTTTATCAACTTGATCTTTGCAAATTCTTCTGATCAATTACTAAGAAAGGTTCTTGCTAATGTTCAGTAACATATAACAAGTAAAACTTTCAAGTAATAACTTCAAAATCTTCTGATTTTGTACCAAACTTTACACTATATCTGAAAACTGGAAATTTGCTTCATCGATTTGACATACCTTCACTCTTAAGCTGATTTCTCTGAGTATGCGTCCCGTTTCTTAAAGATCTTTTGACCAAAAGTAGTTGAGGACAGTAGCTTTAAAATGAGCTATCACTTACCAAAAACTTTACAGTATGCTTCGAGATCTGACCTTCAGAAGATCAGTCAGATGTGCGCCAGAAAAGTCGTAACTGTCAACTACCTTACATAGTCATATAGAATGACTTAGAACTCAATATACAAGATGAATTAGACTCAATCCTTCTACACAAAGATGTGTTGATTATCAGAGAAGATGTGTACAAAATGGCTTGGCCTAATTTTGCTCACAGCCATGGAAAACTCTCTCAGACTCAGAAGTTTTCTCTCACCATCTCTCTCAGAAATTACACGACTTTTCTCTACTCACACAGATTACAAAATTGAGTTCTCTTTCTTCATATTTTTGACTCAAATTAACTTATATACCTATGGTTTACATCCTTCTAGACTTAAACTCGTAAGTTCTGAAGATCAAATGAAAATCTAGAATCTAATTTTGCACTAATTTACAATAGTGAAATTGTCCCTTCACTTAGGCTTGATTTCCTGTAAGTCTTTACTTCACTTCTTCTTCCTCCATCATATGTCTTCATACATCTTCATATATCCATGCCTAATTAGTGAGTGAAGCCCCAACAGCCACGTCATATCCTTGATCTGCATATGCGTCTTGCCTAGGATGCTCTCTACCTTGTCTTCTTAATTTCATTCTTCGTATGCGCTCTAGGGCTTCTGCTTGAGCTTCTTCTCGAATTCGCTTTTCTTCCTCTTTGCGTTTCTTAGCAGTGTTGAGTCGACTTAGCGTTTCCTCTATGAGAGGTTCCTGATACAACTTAACTCTGCATCCGCTAATATAGTTTGGGAGAACATCGCCTTCTAATGTGGCTAGTTGCACTGCTCCACTTGTTGAGATCCTATTGATGATCATAGGTCCGTAGCCTCTCTTTTCTAGCTTCCTTGCATGTTGTTTCAATGTGTAGACTAAAACTAGATCTCCTGCTTTCAAGCCCTTATCCTTCACATGGGCATCAAAGTATGCCTTCTGTCGTTTCTTTGCTGCATATATCCCTGCAGCTGCTCTCAGTCTTGTTTCTCCTAATCGTTCAAGGTCAAAAAGTCTAGAGGAGAGTTCATGACCCGTCCATTCGTGCTCTTGTGCTACCTTCAATGTAGGTATCAAGAAGTCCAAGGGTAGCACTGCGTTTTGGCCAAATACCATCTGAAAGGGGGTGGCTTGGAGTACTGTTTTGTAAGCGACTCGGTATGCCCAAACAGCATGGTGTAACTGTTTGTCCCAATCAGAGCGTTTAGTGTTTACTAATTTTGTCAGTACATTGCATAAGATCTTGTTGGTGCTTTCAGCTTGTCCATTAGCTTGAGGGTGATAGGGGGCAGACTTCTTATGTATTACCAAGAATTCTTGGAGTAGATTTTCAATTACTTCGTTCAAGAAGTGAGTGCCTCTATCGCTTACAAGCTCTATGGGTAGCCCATATCTTGTGAATACATTCTCAAACAAGAATTTAGCAGTTGTTTGAGCATCGTTCTTCGTTGTGGCTTTTACCTGCACCCACTTAGTTAGATAGTCTGTTGCAACAATGATATATTCTGCATGGGAACCCTTAGCTGGGGGATTAATAGGACCTACGAAGTCTATTCCCCACTTAGAGAATGCACGTCCACCCATCATAGGTTTCAGTGGCATCTCATCTTTACGTATGGGATATTGAGTTCTCTGACAGACATCACAGCGTTTCACATAGGTATGTGCATCCATGTGAAGGGTAGGCCACCAGAAGCCCGCAAATAGTATTGCCTTGATCACCCGATCTGGTCCAAAGTGTCCTCCTGCTACACCTTGGTGAGCAGTTTCCAAAATCTTGAGATATTCACTTTCATGGACACATAGCCTTAGGTAACCATCTTTACCACGCTTGTATAGATTATCACCAATGAGTGAGTAATCTTGGGCTTCTTGTTCTAAACTCCTTTTCCTAGCCAAAGTCATGTCTGGAGGGAATGTTTTTGTCCTCATGAAGGATACTAGTGGTTCACTCCAATCTGGCACTAGGGAAACTTGATAAAGAGTGGCATGTTCCACAGGTGGTTTAGTGTGACAGATTGGGCATTCCTTGCATAACTTTTGGACATCCGCTTCCATAGTTGGCCAATGTACTCCGAGTCTCCTTAGGGTCTGTAAGGTTTGTTGTTTTGAATAGTGTTGCTCTAATGCGCCTACATGTGCTAATTGCAACCATTTAGCATACTCATCCTCTTCCACACAACAAGCCAAGATTCCTTGATCTGTGTGCTTGTACATGCTTCCTGCCATGATGTGGTACTTTTGGGCTTTCACAACCTCTCTATTCTGTGTGTTTACTATTGGATGGTTAGGCCCGTATGTCAATACTGGCACTAATGGCTTAGCCCACTGCGGTACCACTTCCAAGTTAAACAAGTAAGCATCAGGAAGGTCATCTGACACTCCTTGTGGGGCTTCTTCAGATGTGAGCCTAGAGAGATGATCCGCTCTCAAATGTGTCCTACCTTTCCTTACCACTACCTCAAAGTCGTATTCCATTAGTAAGAGAAACCATCTTACTAATCTTCCTGTATTGCATGGCTTGTTCACGAGATATAACAATGCTTGGTGATCAGTAAAAAATTTAAACTTATTTGCAAGCAAATAGTGTCTAAATTTCTTGACTGCATATACCATGCCTAAGCCTTCTCTCTCTGTAGTGGTATAATTTCGTTCAGCTGCATTCAATTGTCTACTGGCATAGGCAATTGGAAGATCCATATTACCTTCACCCGTAGGTTGTGCGAGTACACATCCAATAGCATAATTGGATGCATCCACGTGAACATGGAATGGCTTGTTCCAATCTGGTGTGGTCAAGATTGGTGCTGAACATAATCTTCGTTTAAGCTCCTGGAAGGAGTTCTCACATTCATCAATCCACTCAAAATTAGTCAGAAGTCCGTACATGGGCTTTGCAATGACGGTGTACATGTGAATGAACCGGCGGTAGTAACCACAATGCCCCATGAAAGCTTGTACTTCCTTGACATTCTTTGGCCTGGGTAGCTCTGCTATGGCTCTCACTTTCTCTTCGTCAGTAGATATGCCATTCTTTGACACTATGTGCCCTAGGATCTTGCCTTGCCTGACCATAAAAACGCATTTTTCTGGGTTCAGGCAGACCTGATATTCTCTACATTTGTCAAAGATTTGTCTGAGTTCAGGAATATGGGTTTGTCTAATATTGGAATGAGCACAAAGATCATCAACATAGACTTCTAAATTCTTCCTCAGGAACTCCTTAAACACATGGCACATTAATCTCTGGAAGGTAGCTGGTGCATTGGTAAGCCCAAATGGCATTACTCTAAAGGCAAATATGCCCCATTCTGTGGCAAAAGCTGTTTTATGTTGATCCTCTGGAGCAATGGCTACTTGATTGTAGCCCGAAAAACCATCAAGGAAGCTATACACTTCCTTGCCTGCTACTCGTTCTAAGAGATGTTCTGTGATGGGAAGCGGATAGTTATCTCGAATTGTGGCTGCATTGACCTTCTTCAAGTTAATGCATACACGCAGCTTGCCATTCTTCTTGGGCACCACTACGATGGGGGATACCCACTCAGTGTGCTCAATTTCATAGATAAATCCAGCTTCGACCAGTCTATCTATCTCCTCTTTGATCTTAGCAGCGTAATTATCGTTATATGTATAGGGCTTTTGCTTAGAGGGTTTAGCATCTGAGGTCATGGGGATAGTGTGTGAGCATATGTCAGGGTCAACACCTTTCAAATCCTTGTAACTCCAAGCGAATACATCTCTGTATTCTCTTAGCAAGGCAATTAATGCATGCTCTTCTTCCTCTGTTAGGTCATGGCCTATGTATGTGCATCTCTCCTCTCCTTCTTCTAAGGCCACTACTATTTTCTTGGTGGTTTCTTTGTTATCATAGGCCTCTCCTGATTGTGCCTCTCGTTTAGGCATTCTTATCATGACTCTCCTGTCGTCTATCTCATACTTCTTAAAATTTTCTGGGACCTCAAACAAAGATTCTTCCTCTTCTGGTGAGACTTCTCTCTTCTTTCGTTTCTTTCCTTCTTCCTTCGGGGTCACATGTGTTGCTAATCTTACATCATTTGTAAGCTCTCCATGCCTTTGGGGTTGAAATTCTATTTCATGGAAGTATTCTTCATCTGATGCAAATGGTGGGTCCATAATGATTGATTCTAGATCGGAGTCACTTGCATCCTCAAATGCATCAGGGCTAGGTTCGCATTCTTCTAGAACGGCCTCTCCCATGATTGGCTCTATGGAGAAGACTGAAATGTCATAGCCATCCTCATCGCAGTGAGGTGTCCATTGTTCCTCATTGATGGCTACATCCATTGTTGCTAAAATTTCTGCCCAGCCATGGGGTTCAAATTCCTCGTCCGGAAAAAGCACAGGTGCATAGGCTGGGTCTTGGATTGATCTATGGGTTTCTTTTGCACCTATCTCCCTGGCGTTTTCTCTCTTCTCTTCTTCTACTGCTACCTTGCACATCCATAAGTGGGTGTCTTCATGCATCCATGAGGATCCTGATCCTATGGAATGCACCGATTCTGTGTCATCTTTGGCTCTATGAATGGGATTCCATTGGATAGGGGGAACGTCTCTATGAGAGTAATCTTTGAGATTCACTTTGGTCGTAACACCCAAGTGTTGCAAATACAAGGAGTTGGTTCCCCAGTCCTGTACCACTTGCAACTGTCGCATAAATGGTCTTCCCAAAATCATCTCATAGGCATGATTTTTGCTGAAGTCACATATAGCAAATGTATGCTCAAACTCAACACCACAGGTGGTGAGAGTTATTCCTTCTAGCAATCCTAAGGGTCTCTCTATGTGACCATCGGCCATCTGCAGTTTCATTCTCGTTGGCCTGAGTGCTGGCTTGCCCCAACGCTTCCATAGGGAAGTGGTGGCAATTGCAACTCCTGCACCTGAGTCCAAAATCGCCTTGGTGGTGTACTCTTGGTAGGTAATGGGAAGATAGGTGTTCCCTTCTTCACCTTCACACATATCTCCTATCTTATCCAAGGGTATCTCTGGCACTGTCCTATGTGATCCTACCTGGGAACGAGGTTTTGCTATCTCTGGTACTTGTTTGGCTACATGTTTCCATAATTCAGGTTTAACCTTGTGTAGCTCTTCCAACTTGAGATTGCGCTGCACTTTAGTATTTTTCACTACCTCTGTGTTCCTAGGTATGACTGAATCTTCGTTTCTTACCATGACTGTGGGGGTCCTCATACAAGTAGACTTGGCTTCCCATGGGCCCGTGAAGTGGGGTAATTCCTGTAAAGAATTAGACTCGAAGTCTAATCTTTCTTGAGATTGGGTGCTCTCCTGCTCCCCATAGATGGATGGGATGTCTTGTGGGAATTGATCATGTGCATCATCCACAAGTTCGATAGGAGGAGGGATTTCACTTTCTTTAGCCCATTTGTCTTCTTGAATCTCTCGTAGAAATTCTGGTGTGAATCGATTCATAGAAGAAGATGTGTCTGGCTCCGTAGAGTTAGGCACGTAGGCTTCAGGCACATAGGCTTTAGGCACATAGGCTTTAGGCACATAGGCTTCCTGGGCAGGAAGACTTTCTCTTTCACTTGCCTTGTCCTTTAGTTGAGAGGTGGGTTTCTTTTCTGATTGCGCAATCAGCTTCTCTATTCTCTCTAACAGTCCATCAAAGTGCAATTGTGTCTTCGCTAAACTAGAGATGTTAAAGAGGCGACTGGCTTCAAACATGGTTTGAGCCAATTCCACCATCTTAGCACAAATTTTGGTTCGTTCTAACTCTAGTTCTGCTCTAGGGTAACACTTTTCATGATCAGTTACGTTTGGCCCTTCTTGGATTCTAGCCTGATATGCTTTAAGCATCATATTAAGGTCCTCGGGAGTGGGATCTGCTAGGATTGATCCTACTCTTGGGGGTGGTGGGTTTAGGTGAGGCGGGTTGGATGGAGATGGTATGGAGGGTGGCGGAGGAGGTGATATGGATTGAGGCGGAGGTGACCTGTGAGAGTCTGGTTGAGAGGTGAGCTCCACAACTTTGGCTTTTGTTTCTCTTATGCTTTCTTCTAATTCGTTCATTTTCTTTTCCCATTGTCTTTTCATTCTTTCACGGTTGTCTCTCCAGGCTCTAGTCCTTTTCTTGGTTATGCTCTCAGTTTCACTAGCTTCTGGGTTCTTTTCCTGATCTACAGCTTGGTTTTGCTGCAATGCTTGAGCTCTAGTGACTACCTGTACTGGTGCGGTGGAAGTTACGCTCCCTGTGGAGTCTACCACTAATCCAACAACGTTGATAGGAGTGATTTTTGGCATGTTATTGGGATTTTTAGGGCAATCTCGTAAGAGATGCTCCTTCCCACACTCTTGGCAATAGCCTTGGATCGTCACTGACTGGGGTTGTGTAGGTGGAGGGTAGGGACAATCACGGATGAGGTGATCTCCCTGACATCTGTAGCATGGTCCTCTAGGGAACGGGGGTCTTACCTGCCTAGATTGAGGTCTAGGGTTGGGGTTTGCATACATGACATTTGTGTAATCTGATTCCCAACTGGGTTCATTTGGCTCTTCACTATAGTAGGACTCACCATGTTCAGGAGACTGCATGAAGTAAGCCTGGGGACTCTCAACATGCGTAGAATCGAAGCTATGGTCACTGGGATCACTTTCTGAAAGCAAAGGTGTGACGGGGACTATAGCTCTATTCAGGTTCTCTTCTGCCACAGCATACTTTACCGGAATCACATTAGCTGGAGCTGGGGGTTGTTGTGCTAGCACAGGCTGAGGCCTTTGTTGGTTTTGGTAGGGTTGGTAGGTTTGTTGAGGCCTAGCATACTGCTGAGGTGGGTACTGGTTCTGGTATCTTCCTTGTTGAGGGTATGGCTGTGGGTAGGTTTGCCTAGCTGCTTGCTTGTTGTATGGGCAGTCTTGTGCTGTGTGATTTGTGTATCTTCGTTCGATAGTGCAGTACTGGCTACTAGGATTAACTTGGTGTTGAGCCATAATGGGACATACGTTCGCCATGTGGTCGCCACCACAAGTATGGCACCTTTTCACAGGGGCAAACCTTGGGCTCTGTTTGCTAGTTACCCCTAATTTCTTAGCTACTTTCTCTGCAAGTTCCTCGATTGATGTGGATTGCGTGGACGAGAGGTTAGAGGCACTATCCGAGTCTTTGTATATCTTGGAAAGCTCTAACTCCTCCCCTAGGTTGTCCTCAATATCAATGCACATGCGTACACAATCTTCTATGGTCCTAGGGTCCTTCAAGTACACATAAGATCTCAATTTGGTACTTAGCAATCCATCCAAGAATAAAGCCACTTGCTTAGCTGGTGTGGGTAGCTCAGGAACAAGGCATCTTTCAAGATATTGCCTAAATCTTCGTCCTGCAAGTCTCACGGTCTCTTGCGGGGTTTGCTTGAAGCTGTGAATCAGCGAGGAGGTATTATGTCTTATGCCACTCTTAGAGAATTCAATAATGAAAGCCTCTAGGAGTTGGTCTATGCTCCTGAACTCCCTCTCGTTTAGCGGCTGAAACCATGTCAAGGCAGTGTTTCTAAGGGTCAGACCAAAGGCATTGTACTGAGTGAATAGATCCTCCACTTGTTCAGCTCTCCATACTTGTCTAAACTCAGCCACATGATCGTACGGATCTCTAGTGCCATCGAAGTAGTTCTTCATCGACTTAACTAGCTGAGTTGGTCTCAAAGTCCTTGTGTGCTCTCTAGGTCGTGGTAGAGGGAACTCATCCGCATTTCTGTGATTCGTGTGAGCTCTAAGTATCTCAGGTTCTACTCTATTCGTTTCCATCCTCGTTCTTTCTCTGCCCACTGGGTTGGCAAAGCTTACTTCTAGTCTATCTCTGCTTCTGTCTCTTTGCATTCCATGAGCTTGGGATGTTCCAGCTCCAGGGTGACCATAGGATACATTCGATCTTGGTTGGGGGAAAACGAATTCACCCTTCCAAGTGTAAGCATGCCTATCATGATCTGTCACCACAAAGATCCTCTCCGAAGCATGATCTAAGTAGGTCACTCTACCTGGGCTATCAGGATCCTTAAACTCATAGATCATGATTGTTCCTATATCAGTTGGCTGATCAGGTTTGTACCTCCAAAAGACTTCGTCAGTCTCTCGATTGAGGAGCAACTCTATGCTCTTATTATCCTGGGGAATCCACTCTGGTGTGATAATCCTAGTGAGAACTGATTTGCCTCGAGGGGTTCTAGGTTCTGCACCCATGTTTCCTTGCTCCAGGTCACCTAATTCTGCTTCTGGGATCACATTTCCAAATTCGTCCGTCCTATCTGGGTGATTGGTGACTACATGTATGGTTCCTTCTTTGTCCGAGTATGCACCATTTTCAAACTTGACAGCTGGGTGCTCTAATCCAATGGATTGATCAGGATTCCTAATCTGTACCACAGATCTTCCTAGGCCGTCCTCATAGATGCTAGCACCTAATCGGTTGGTCCTAAGGTATTCCAATTGTGTTTTGTAAGGGCCTTCTACCCTGTGCAAGTATGGCACTCCTGTACTGCCTGTAGGTCTCTCCATACCTTGAGACATCTCGGATTCACTAGTCTCAGAACTTGGGTAGTATGAGTGGTGGCTCAACTACTGGGCCCACGACCTAGCTGTGTGGTTGACACTAGCCTCTGAAGACCTAAGGCTTTGTCTCTCCCTTACTAGATGCCGTCCTGATCTAAGGTTCATATGCCTAGTTAAGTAGCCCGATTTTTGCCCAGAGTACAACCTCGTTGCAGATCAATTGGTATCAGTCACTTGATTCTTTCTAGTTATTTATCGTGTTTAAGGTCTTGTCTGATATTACGTCATCAGGAATACTTGAATGTTCTTCGTACTTTGAGGTTGATCGTTCCACGTTAGATTCTTTTCTTAATGGTCATCGCATCACAAAGAGATTATATTTAATCTTGGACTTGAGTGCATAGGTAGTCTTAAACTTGGTTGATGCCTATCGTTGCCCTAACTTACCTCTAGCACTATTCGTACTTAGCCTGAGCTAAAAAATGACAAAGGGAGTTGAGAATATTCCAACCTTTTGTTTCCTGCTTGGTTGCCCTTGAATGCCCAGGAAGTGTGTTCCCAAGCTTGCACTTACACTTGCTTAGAGCGCCTTTTGATGCTCTCAATAGATCTGTAAGAGTTCCAAAGTTAGCTTTAAGATTTAAATCCCAAGGACAGAACCAATGATTTTCATTTCTGAAGCATAACCTCTAATTTGCATAGTGATTTTTAAGAAAACAATTTTAAAGACCCCTGACTTTGATCCCCCTGGGTATGGTCAACTTCAAAATACCCTATCTGATAATCAACGCATTATCTTTATAAAAAACAGTTGAGGGCGTGTAGTATATGCCACGAGCTTTCCAACAAGCCCTAGAGCTCAAAAAATGGATTTCGTATGAAAAAGTTATGACTGTTCAGGGTTTAGGGGGTTAAAACAGGATTCGATCTGGCTGACAGATCCTAGGATTTTCTCCCAATCACAAGTGTAGGAACCTCCAAAGTGCTAATGGATTGACTATTTTGCCCCAAAATTATCCCAATTTTGAACAAAAACCAAACCCTAATTTTTGGCCGAAAAGCCTGTCAATCGCGATCGACAGGTCTGTCAATCGCGATTGACAGAGGTGTCCGTCGGGCCTGTCAGTCGCGATGGACAATGTCAATCGCGATCGACGGTATCAATCGCGATCGACAGAGTCGATCGTGGCTGTCAATCGCGATCGACGGTATCAATCGCGATTGACACGTTTTCCGGATTTTTCGCCGAAATTTCAGTCAATCGGGGGCCTATCACTCGCGATGGACACGTGGCTATGCGCAAAAGTCAATCAATCGTTGAATTTCAGTCAATCGTGATTGACGGTGTCAATCGCGACTGACAGAGGTGTCGGTCGTGGCTGTCGATCGCGATTGACGGTGTCAATCGCGATTGACAGGGTCCTACGTGGCAGTCTGTCGGTCGTGAAGTCTGTCGATCGTGATCGACGATGTCAATCGCGATTGACAGGGTCTGTCGGTCGCGATTGACGGTATCAATCGCGATTGACAGTATCAATCGCGATTGACAGAGGCTGTCGGTCGTGATTGACAGAGTCTGTCGATCGTGATTGACAGAGGCTGTCGGTCGCGATTGACAGAAAAACACGGAATTTTTCTACTGTTTTAAGTGATTTGGGATGTGCTCATCATGCTTGTGCTAGTGGTGAACTTTGTTTTACAAAATGATCGAATTTTCTGTCGATCGCGATCGACAGAGGCTGGCGACTGCGAGACAGATTCGACGAGTTTCGTACCTGCGCAGCGTGCTGGAGGGGATGATGATGATGATACCTGCAAGAAACACAATAAACATGCAAAAAACAGTGCAAGCAATATCGCTCTCTCGCTCTCTCTCACAAGTAGAATGAAGGAAATGAGGTGGAGATGGTGATATGATCAAAACTGAAGATTTTCGTGATGATGGAGATGGAGGTGGGAGATGGTGATGATGATGATGGTGAAGAAAAAACAAGAAAATAGATGAAAGTGAAGAGAATACCTACAACTCCAACGCGTCAACTCTACGTCTTACCATCACACGCTCGTCCTCAAAGCTCGATCCCCGGCAACGGCGCCAAAATTTGGTGTAGCTCAGTGATGAGTAGCACCTCCTTTAATGTCAATCCGGGAAGACGTGAGGATGGTATGAAGACCTCGAGCAAGTGGAAGCACAAATGCGTGAGTGAGAAGCACACCAACATGCACACACATACACACACACGCGCACACACGGCAAGACAAAGAGTGAGGAGCAATGGAGTTCTTAGATTACTTTCAAAAAGCTCTTACAAGTTTGTTTCAATTACAATCTCACCTCAAAAATGAGCTCTCTAGCTCCTTTTATAGTTTTTGACTAGCTTTGGCCCTGTTCAGACCTAGTGTTCGGCCTAGTTAAAAATTAGGTTCCAGGGCTTATTTGAGGGCTCAAACGGAGTCTAAAAAATACGAAAATTGATATGTAGGTACTTCTAAGGCTCCTCAAGCTCGAGGACTCCTCGGCTTGCACAAAATGGAGCTACAAAATATGAAATGGTATTTACAGGGGTTGTTAGTGATGAGAATCACTTTTAATTGGTGTAAGGGTGTTGAAAAATTAAAGGTTGCCTTAGTGCTAGATCTGCGTGAATGCTTGTACTTGCTTCTTCATAAAGAAAATTATTGGCCTACTTGCCAGATCGTCGTTGACTCCCTTGTCTGCTGCTAACATGACCCTTTCCTCATAAGTGATTATCCCTATGGTTTAGAACGTGGTGATGATTCTATGTTTTCTGTTGAGTCATTTAAGTTATCCAATTCACAATGCAATGCTGCTCAACCAAATGCACCTCTTGATCTCCCATCTGATCCAAACATTGATCTCCCTTCTGACTCAAGTGCATGTGGAGCAACGCAAAGGCAAAGCAAGCTCAATCTACGTTTTAAAAGAAGGCCTCGTGAAGTAAGTAAAAAAAGATTTAAATTTCTTACTTCAGATAGACAGATTGCATTGGATATTGTGAAGCATTCTTGTGGTTTGAAATGCTTGTACAATTTAGGAATGAAGAAACTAAAGCACCTAAGAGAGAAATTCCTCCATTTAGATAGTGTATAGTAGGATATATACCTTGTTTCTCACATGCAAATGATTGAGGATAACATGTCAGTAACACGTGTTGCTTTTGAATATTTCTTTAGTCAAGGGATGCAATGTTGTAGGGCTGCATTTAAAATTGCAATGGGTGTGGGAAATTTTAGAATACATAGGGTTCAACAGGGGCTTATGAATGGGATCTCATTTTGGATATGTTCCATGTTGGGACCAAAGGATCTGTTGGACGTCATGCAATGAATTGGATGATGAACTATTTTAGCTTGCATTGTGAGGTTATGCCTACAACTGGAAGGTTGCACTTGTCAGATAACTTTACTCATCAAGAGGTATTTCAAATATATAGAGAAGACATGGAAAATAGAAATGAGAAGTATGTGTTGTATCATCACTTTACTCGATTATGGAAGCAAGAGTTTAACAATGTGTCTATTCCTCGTAAAGTTAGAATGGGTGAATGTTCAGTTTGTGCCACTTTGAAAAACATGGCAAAGGGGGCTACAACACCACAAGAAAAGGATAATTTTAAAAACCTTCATAAATAGGTATTTCAAAAGGTTAAGGTAAATTTCCTTCTGGTTGGCCACACTCATGATCACATTGATCAAATGTTCAGTACTTTCTCTAAGAAGTTGGCACGTAACAATGTTTTTACTCTTCCGAGTATATCTGAGACCAAAACCAGAAGTTCAACATCTCACACAGATTTATAACTTTAAGCACTTTTGCTCAGTGGGCCTTGATAACAGTGCTAAGGTTTTGGCTCCATTGCACAGTATTAGTTTCAACCATGTATTCTTGATGAGGAGGGTTGATGAAATAACCCTTTTATTTGCAAAGCAGTATTCATCTTCTCCTTGGTGGGAGCCTAAAGAGGGATGCAGATTCTTATTGCAGGTGCCTAATTTGTCTACAGTGTATGGTGTAGAACAGTCACCATATGAAGATAAAAACAATACAGAAAGATGTGGAAATGTGGTTGATCAAAGTAAAAGCTGGACGCATGCACTCATTGAAAAGAAGAGACATATTGAGCGTGCAAAAAAAATATGTTGGAGATCAAGATGTATCTTGGTGGGAGGACTTTTTCAATCATCAAGAAGAGATTATAGAGTATACAATTGCAGGTCATTGGCCAGTTGATGTTCCATTAACATGGGATTTTTGTGCACAAAGATCCGTGAATGTGGCCCAAGCATGTAATGCAGATGCACTTCAAAATTTTATACATCCACCAGAAAGAAATATTTATGTAGGCAAGGAAATTTAATAGAGATAAATGTTGGAACACTTATTGCAGTACTTGTTGATGGTGATGAGGCTACCACACCATTTTGGATTGCAAAGGTTTTAGAGATAACTAAAGATATTGATCAGAGAAGAATAGAGGCTTTGATGGTGCATTGGTATTACACTAAAAGTAGTCATGCATTCACAGGTAAATATAACTTAGAAATGGTGTGTGATACTAAACGAACATGCTCAAAAAAGAAAAAGAATATTCGAAGCACATCCACTCTTAAAATGGATGATGTAGATATTCTTGTTTATGATTTTTTCCTTGACAAAAACAGGTCACTTCAGGAAAGCGACCATGAATATGATAAAACAAAAGCTTCCTGATGTATGTGGTACAGGAAATCATAGGCAAACAAGAAGATTTGTGCATGATCCTACAGAATTTGGTATGTACGTGGATGAAGATAGAGCTCTTGTGGATATAGAAGAAGAAGAAGAGAGCTCTCAATAGTATGAGACTGAATCAAGTGCATCAGATGATGAGGGTGTAGACATAGATCGACATAGTTGTGAGTTGCATTGGAACTCTCTAACATTTTTAGTGCTTATGTAAATCCCTCGAAGTAGTTTGGTTAATGAAACCATGTTTTGTAGCAATTTTGAATAACAATCAGATATCCACCCATTGAAAATATGTCTCAAATGTTATTTTTGTATAAGAATTATTCAGTTTTACATTCTTTATATAGATTTTAGACATGTCAATGTCTTATCATATAGATTTTGGACATGTCAATGTCTTATCATATAGATTTTGGAAATGTCAATGTCTTATCTAGTGAAATTTTGACTACATTTTGAGCTCTTTTTTTATGAGAAAATGACAAAAACTGTCAAAAAATCACATGTTTTCACTTCATTTATGAAATATATGTATACTAGTATAAAGGAATCTCAAACATAAGCTGCCATTTGCTTGATTTTTGAAGAGGGTGTTCTCTTTTTATGACATAGTTCTCGTTTGTTACGACTCGCTGTTATATGTATACTACATAAATTTCTAGGAATATGTTAAATGAAATGAATATGCCTTTACAATATTGGTCAGATGGTGTATCCACTATTGTGTACTTGATTAATAGGTATCCCACATCAAGGGTAAATGACATGACACTTGATGTCATGGACAAAGGAAAGCATCCTAAACATTAGATTACATGTGACTTTCCATATCTCATGATCGGCTCAGATTTTGGAGAAATGAATGCTTTGATTCATGCAAAACATGCTAGAACGCCAAGATTGACTGTCTATTTGCTGAATTCTGACACCCCAAGGTCTTGTTTTTGGTTGATGACATCATCAATGACATCATCAACTCATAACCACCCTTGAATTGTCCTTGAAAAACCTATATAAGGAGGGGTTGGCCTCATTCATTCTCACTCTTGCCAATAGTAGTCTTGGGAGCTCAAGGAGTTGTAGCCGCCAAGTAAGTACTCTCTAAGTTCTAGTTCGAGTTCTTTTCTTGTTCCTTGTTCTAGTCTTGTCTAGTCTAGTTCTTGGACATTTAGCCTTGTCCTCTTGCACTCTCATAGTACGAGATCCTATCTAGTTATTTCTTGTATGTAGGTCATCTATATGAAGGGAGTTCTTGTAACCGAGAGATCTTGCTTCAAACGTATCAGTTTCGGGTTGTGGGACATCTTGTATCACCTCTAGTCCAGCTATTCATACCTATCACTCCGAGGTTGTGGGACGTCTTGTATCAGTCACATATTCTTGTATCATGTTCCCCAGATGGGTGCTCCTGTAATCATAAGTGTATTTCCGAAATCTTGTCTAGTGTCATTAGAGAGCACAATCTAGTGCGCCCCTAACATTTTGCCAAGACTACCTTCATCAAGACCATGCACCATTCATGATGATGTCAAGGACCTCATGTTAACCATGCCCAAGGTAAATACTTTGAATGAATTCATGAACTAAGCAATCAAGTGTGATAATAGGTTGTTTGAGAGAAAGCAAGAGAAGAAGATTTCTACTCAAGATCGAGAATACAAATTTATTTATGTCCCTCAACAACATGGGTTGAAAGAATCTCAACCTAACCAATGCAGTTGGATAACATCAAGGTCAAGGGATTTACACCAGAGGAAAGAAAACATCGAAAAGACAATGGATTATGTTTTTATTATGGAGATCATGATCATATGGTATTCAAATGTCCTAAGAAGGAGAAGCAAGTTGGAATTAGGACTTCTACAATTACCATCCCACATCAAAAGGATCATCATGAGAAGCAAAAGTTGAGTACTTCGCATCATGAGAATCATGCCCTTGATTCTATACCTAGATATACTAGAAACCATTTTCAGTTTCATCATGGATATCCATCATCATCCTGTTCGAGTACAACATATCAAGAACTCTACAAAAACCAAGAGCTATGAAGATTCACTGCAACCCTAATACAAAGGAGTTAAAGGTATCTTGAGATATAGTGTTTGTTGAACGCACACAATGCTATGCTTCCAAAGTTCCATTGTAGGATGAAGATATTGAGAATTCAAAAAGGCAATATGAAGCTAGGGCTCAAGATAGCTTGCAAATCAGTGGTCCAAGCATACAAAGAAGTCTACGCATGGATGCAGCCCATCAATTAATGAATATAGGAAAGACAAGATTGGAAGAGCTTGACGAAGATGGACATGAAGTTTGAGACTTTCAGAACCTATGTTAGAAGGGGAGCTAGATCAAAATTAGAGATCAAGGCACCAAGGCAAAGAAGGTTCATTCCAACAAAAAACAAAGAAAGAAAAAATGGTAAAACATCAAATCTCAAAGCTTTTACATGATATTTATATTCCTAGGCATTATGCTTTCATGATTAAGGTCATCAAAGATCATGAACCTTCCACATATGAAGAGGCCAAACACACAAATGAGTGGCAAGAAGCTATGGAAGAAGAGCACAAAGTACTTGAAGACAACAACACATGGAATATAATTCCAAGAAAATAAGGGATGAAGGTAATTGGCAACAAGTGGGTCAATAAAGTGAAGAGAAATTCTGATGGTTCAATTGCTAGGTACAAAGCAAGGCTTGTGGCAAAGGGTTTTGCTCAATCCTATGGGATTAGCTATGAAAAAACATTTAACCTAGTTGCAAAGGTGACCACAAATAGGGCTATCACTGGGGTTGTCACATCTACGAGGTTGCTTATATATCAATTAGATGTAAAGAATTCGTTTCTTAATGGTGATTTGTAGGAGACAATCTACATGACTCAACCATTAGGGTTTGAAAACCCTAAATATTCAGATTTTGTTTGTAAACTTAGAAAAGCATTGTATGATTTGAAACAAGCTCCAAGGGCATGGAATCAAAAGCTTGTGTAGTTCTTGTGTTGGTATGGATATAAGTCAAGGCAGATCCCTCTCTATACCTCAAGAGGAAAGGAGGACTAGTTGTCTACATATGCATATATGTGGATGACTTGATTCTAAGAGGAAATGATGATCTAGGTCTCAAATGGATAAAGGGTAAGCTTACAAATGACTTTAGGATCTCAAATCTTAGAGTGATCAGTTTTTTTCTTTTAATTGAAGTTATTTATGTAGAAAATGGTGTTTACATAGCTCAAAGGAAGTACTTGCTAGATGTACTTTATAAGTATGGTATGAGTGGATGTAAGACACTCAGACAACCTCTCAATCCAAACACTACGTTATGCACAGCTGAAGGTCAGTCTCTTGGCGATAAATCATATTGAAGCATAATTGGAAGCCTTAATAATGCTTCCATCACAAGACCTAACTTGTGTTATGTTATAGGAGTTCTTTTTTAATTTTTTGAGTTTACAAACTAATGCTCGTATGAATGAAGCCGACAGAGTGCCTAGGTACATCAAGCACACTATCAAACAAGTATTGTACTACCCTTATGGAGATGGATTACAACCTCAAGGCTTTAGTGATGCTTATTGGACTATCTCAAAGTGTCACGAGGAAGGAAATAAGGAAGAGAGCTCACACACACACACACACACTCTCTCTCACAATCAAAGAGGAGCACACACTCAGATTGACGCAAGGAGGAATGATCTTCTTCTTCTTCTATTACATAAAAGGAATTTACAAGAATTACCTGAAAACAAGAATACAACAAGTGCAATATATAAAGATCACTACATAAGGAAACATCTAATGTCCGCGAATGAGTGAGCTTGCAAGAACAAATGTGTCATCACTCTCGGTAGATAAATCTAGTACAACTCAATGAAGTACCACTGACATATACTAGTGTGATGACTATACATGTTAGAGAAATGAAAAAATGATACGTGTCATCCTGATAATCACATGTTGAGCTTGATATCTCAAAACTCCCCCTCTAGCTCTATGTCATTTCCTCTAATCCAAGCATCTTTCGAAACTTCTTTAGCTTCTCTGTTCCAAGTGCTTTAGTGAAGATATCAGCAACTTGCTCATCTGTTCTTACATAAATAAGATCAATATCACCGGCTAATACCTTCTCTATGATGAAGTGATAATGTACCTCGATATGCTTTGTTCGAGCATGAAAAAGAGGGTTCCGTGCTAATTGTATGCTTCTAAGATTATCACAATAGATGGTAATAGGCTTTTGCACTTCCACACCTAGATCTGCAAGTAGAATCTCTAGTCATGATGCCTCACATGCTGCCATTGCAGCACCTCTATACTCAGCCTCTGTACTTGACAAAACAATAGTGGGTTGCTTCTTGCTGCTCCATGTAATAGCTACACCTCCAAGTGAGAATAGAAAGCCACTAGTAGATCTTCTATCTGGAGTACTACCAACCCAATCTGCATCGGTGTATCCATGAACCTGCAATTCTACACGAGCTTCATAAAACAATGCATAATCCAAAGTAGCTCTCACATAACGTAGAGTGCACCTTAGAGCATCTAAATTTGGCTTCTTCAAAACCTGCATAAATTTACTTTCAAGCCCAACAGTGTAGCTCAGATCAGGCCTTGTAATTGTGAGATATATCAAACTTCCCATAATTTTCTTGTACATAGTAGCATTTTCCAATGCTTCACCTGATGTAGTAAACTTCAAATTCTGATCTAATGGCATAGAAATGGTGTTGCAATCAGCCATACCATACTTTTGTAGCATATTCAAGGCATATTGCCTTTGGGACATCCATATACCTATTTTTGTATGTGTAAACTCAATGCCCAAGAAATAGCGCAGCACACCAAGATCTTTCATGTAAAATTCCTCCATAAGAAGTTGCTTTACCTCTTTGATGCTTTCTTCATTATTAGCACCTACAATCAAGTCATCAACATAGATAGCCACAATTGTGATGCCATCATCACCCTTCCTTGCATGTAGTGAATGATGTGCATCACACATAGAAAAGCCAATGGTGGTCAAGTAATCAGAATCCTTGCATGCCATGCACAAGGTGCTTGCTTCATCCCATACAAAGCCTTTTGCAAACTGCAAACAAATTCTGGATGCTTTGAATCTTTATATCTTTGGGACTGGTCCATGTATACTTCTTCCTGTAACTCACCATGTAGAAAAGCATTCTTCACATCCATTTGATGCAATGTCCATCCTTTTCCTATAGCTAATGCAAGAAGTGTTCTCATAGTAGACATTTTAGCTACAAAGCTGACTTTTTCCTCATAATCAATGCCATAAGCTTTTGCATATTCTTATGCTAGCAAACATGCTTTATACCTGCTTATGCTACCGTCATCATTCTGCTTTACCTGTAAACCCACTTGGAGCCTATGGGTTTCTTTCCTTGTGGCAATGGAACCAGCTTCAATGTTTTGTTTCCATAAAGTGCAGCCATCTCCTCATCCATAATCTTTTCCCGATCTACATTTCCAATTGCATCTTCAAAACAAGAAGTTTCAACATCTTGTATTACCTTTGTCATGTAGGCACAATGACGAGCCATGTAACTATCATATGTCAATCATTGCACTGAAATCCGTATCCTCCTAGATCTTCTTGGTCCTCGGTCACTTCTCCTTGTATCATCCACATGTGCATGTCTTATTCCTGGAGTCTTCATAGAGGGCAATACAAGTTCCTCATCAAGACTCTTTTCTGAACCGCTTGAATCACCATCAACGTCTTCAAATCCTACACATGTTTTATGACCAACAGAAAGCTTTTCTTTACCTTTTTTGGATGTGTTTGATGAAATCGCTGGGTTGAAATTTCCACGCAATCTTCCACTCCATGGATGTGATTTGGAACTATTGCTTGGTGATGCATCCAGTCCACTCAAAGCTTGAGATTCTTCACTTGATTTTTCAACATTTTCTTTGCCATTTGGTTCAAGATTCAATCCTTCTTTGGCATCTACATAGAAGCTTGACATTTCATCAAATACCACATCTATGCTCACCTTCATCTGCCGTGTGAGTGGAGTATAACATTTATACCACTTTTGCTCAAAGGAGTATCCAATGAAGACGCATTTATTTGCTTTTGGATTAAGCTTCATCCTCAACTCATTTGGAACATGTACATATGCAATACAATAAAAAACTTTGAGATGTGATAAGTTTGGCTTTTTACTTGTGAACTTCTCTTTAGGTGTAACTTGATGTACAATAGTAGTTGGAGTCGTGTTCATGATCTATATAGCCGTATGCAGATCTTTTTCCCAATAGAAATGAGGCATATTCTCCTCATCCATCAAATCTCTTGCTATTTCTACAATATTTCTATATTTGTGTTCAACAACGCCATTCTGTTCTGGTGTGTACTTGCATGAAAACTATCGTTGAATTCCATGACTTTTTTGAAAATTGCTAAACTCATTTGACATGTATTCACCCCTCCATCAGATCTTAATGTCTAAATATACTTCCCTGTTTGCTTTTCCACCATATCTTTAAAATTCTAGAAGTCAGTGAATACCTCACTCTTCTCTTTCATGAAATGTACCCACACTTTTCGTGTATGTTCATCAAAGAAAGTAACATAAAACTTGCAACTTCCCATAGATGTGGTCTTTGCAAGACCCCAAACATCTGTATGTACTATTTCTAGCACATTCTCACTCACATGCTTGTCATGCGGAAAGGATGATCTTGGCTGTTTACCAAATTGACATGATGCACATACCTTTTGTGTCTCTGCAACCTTGGAAATTGGTAGTCCATGGACAATGTCCCTTGACTACACCAGTTTAAGCCTTTGTAGATTTGCATGCCTAATTCGTTTCTGCTAGATCTCTATACCAACAATAACTTTTGCACCTTTTGTGAACATGGCTGCCTTCATTTTAGGAATTTTCAAATTTAAGGTGAACCTCTTACCCACTTTGTTTCCTTTGGCAATCAATCTTCCATCTTGTTTGTATTCTTCTACATATAACCCATCAGGATTGAACCTGAATTGTAATCCTTGGTCAACCATTTGTCCAATAGAAACTTAGATTCTTTGTTATATTTGGAACATGCAGCACATGAACAAGATGTTTTATCTTCTCGTCCTCCATAGAAAATGCTATGTTTCCTATATGCTCGATAGGGTGTGATGTGTTATCACCTATTTCAACATATCCAGGAACTGACAATTTCTCCAACGTATTAAACCATTCTGCATGACTGGTCATGTGATTTGAAGCACTTGAATCAACATACCAAACATTATCATTCAATTTTGAAACACCTGCAGACATTGTATTCAACATGTGATGTTGAACCATGAACAACTTCTTAGAATCATCTACACTTGTGGATGCATAATTGTTTTGCTACCTTCTGTTATTTTGATTCTTCAACCTACAATCATGTTCAAAGTGTCCAAGTTTACCACCATTCCTGCATCCCTTATTGTCATTACCTGAATCATTTTTTTGGAAATTTATGTGACCTCTTTGGCTCCCCTAGCCTCGAAACTATCCTCTTCCTCTTGCATGATTCTGTTGATGACCTTGGTCTTGGTTACTATTTCCTCTTCCACTTCCAAAACCTCTACCTTTGCCTCTTCCTCTACTAGAGAAGAATAGCTCCTAAGAATTGGAATTTCCTTGGGAGTTTGAATCCTCACCAAGATTCTTTTCTTCAATAATCAGTATGGATTCCAAATCAGCAAAATTCGGAATATTTTCTCTGGTCTATATAGAAGTTCTGAACTACTTATATGCAGCTCCTAAACCACGAAGGCACACTTCCACCTTATCATCATCATCTAGATTCACTCCAATCGAGGCAAGTGACTCACATTTGCTTTTGATTTTCAGGGTGTAGTCACTTATCGACATGAACTTCTTCTCCAATGTATGCAGCGTGTTCTTGAGTTGCAATTTTTGTGCCTTTTTATTAGTCTCATACAATGTGAACAAACTGTTCCAAGGCTCTTTCGAAGTCTTGGCATCCTGTATGTGCTCAATTATGCTATCCTATATGCTAACAGATAGCCAATACATTATCTTTGTGCTCCTTGAGTCCATTCCTCATATGCTCTTAACACGTCCGCAATCCAATTTCAATCTAGTAATTGTGGAGCATTTTCGTTCTCTCCTTCGATGTACTTCCAATAATCTTTTCCCATTAGGAAATTCATCATTCTGAATCTCCAAGAATGGAAGTTATTCTTGTCTAGCTTATCGCTCATAAGCTCTCTCATTCCATGTGTGCTTGCCATTTTTGCAACTATTTACAACACTACAAAACACTACAAGCATTACTTTCTGCTTGAACACTGTCACACTATGACGTAACAAATCGATCCTAGAAAAACACGGTTTTCGTGTATCAATAGTACATATAATTGCTTGAAATTCTGGATCTCAAATATATGAGTGTTGCCAAACACAATGCAAGTGACAGTTTTATAAACCGTTCACGTTTTTTTGTGGGCCCCACCTTGTGGGCTTGAAACAGAGGTCGAGATGGCTTCGAAACTCTGATCTAACAAAAGCAAGTGACCCGAACGAGATAACTCTTGAAAATATTTGAGGTCTTCTACCTCGCCAAATTTTGTAGCAATCTGAGGTCGTTTGTGAATCGTGCTTTCTCCACACCTTCTTCCGTACTCTTCATCATCGGCCTTCTCTAGGATCTCTCTATAGCCACACTGGCTCTGATACCATGTGATGAGGAATGAGGTAAGGAAGAGAGCTCACACACATACACTATCACAATCAAAGAGGAGCACACACACAGATTGAGGCAAGGAAGAATGATCTTCTTCTTCTTCTTCTTCTATTACATAAAAGGAATGTAAAAGAATGACCTTAAAACAAGAATACAACAAGTTCAATTTATAAAGATCAATACATGAGGAAAAATCTAGCATCTACAAATGAGTGAGATGGCAAGAACAAATGTGCCATCACTCTCGATAGATAAATCTAGTACAACTCAATGAAGTATCCTTGACATATACCGACGTGACCACTATACATGTCAGAGAAATGAGAAATTGATATGTGTCATCCTCGATCATCAGATGTTGAGCTTGATATTGCAACACAAAGGAGTCCACAAGAAGCACATCTGGCTATGTCTTCATGCTAGGTGAAAGAGTCATCTCATGGATGTCCAAGAAGCGACCTATAGTTGCATTATCGTCTATTGATGCTCAGTGTAGAGCCTAAGCACTTACTAAATGTGAGATCATGTGGCTCAAGAAACTCTAAAACATCCAATACATTCACAAAAAGGTGAAAATAGTAGATATCATGAACAAGTTCATCGATGCAAGCAAGTTGGAGAAGTTCAAGATCAACCTCAACATGAAGGAGATAAATGGAGACTAAAACTTGAGCTTGAGGGGGAGTGTTAGAAATGTAGAATCTCAATTGTGTGTGAACCAAAGCTTAAGGAAAGTGCCACATCAATTCACTTTTTAGTAAATTCTACAACTGCTTTAAGCTTTTAAGTTGAATATTCCATTTACCTTCATTAAGAAAAGTCAGGGATTATGGAGGCATGATTTGAACTCAAATTCAACACCAAGGCTTGGAGCATTATATAAGGAATAGCTGGGAGGAAAGGCCATGGTCAAGCTTCATTTTTGAAATTTTACACTCTCATTAGGAGTGTATGCCTCATGTGTAAGCTACACCCTAGCTAATCTAGCGCCCTCTGAGCAGAAGTTTGTCATTTAGGTAGAGATTTTTTATCATTCATATCTCATTGTCTAGTTCTCTATTTCATGCACAAGATAGCTCTTGTTGTAGCTTTTCTTTTTATCATAATCTTACTCTCTGGTATATAGCATCCATATCTCATTGTGTAGTTGTCTGTTCCATGCACAAGATAGCTCTTGTTCCTTATACTAATTTATATTGATCTTGAAAGCTCTCTGGCATATCTCTGCATATTTCCCAATATATATGTGTGAAGAGGTGCACAGAGGTATAATTTATCTTTTTGGGAAGATTTTGGTCTTTCTTGTGTAAGGGGATTGACATAGGTCAGATTGTCCAAATTGAGTGATCTATGGCTTGTTGGAAAGCTTTAAGAGTCTAGCTATCATATTGTGCAAAAATTCAATGGTTCACTCATTAGGTCGAGAGATCAATTCATATTTTGGTGGAGGGTGGTAGTGAACTATTTGGTCATAGGAAGGGCCTATCATTCTTGTGTTGCTAGTAGGAGTCAATATATTCTATTACTAAATAGAAAGCATTATCACAAGTTACATTTGTAGTTAAGTGGCTCAAAAAATGCATGAATTAATTGGATTCGCAATTCAATCATTTTCCAAGTATGTTTGAGAACATGAGTAGTGTGAGAAAGTATTGGCTAAGGAGATACAAGCTCAACACATAAAAACAAAGGATTATTGTGGTGCCATGTTCAACAAAGCATTGGAAACAATTAGGATAACACACAAAAAAAGGCATGGAAATCATGGAGCTAGGTTGAAGACTTGAGGGTTGATGTTTGAGGGGGAATGTTGAAAATCAAGCTCCAACCATAGAAGCTTATGAACCCTTTTGATGGATGACACTTGGATAAATATGAAGCAAGGAATTAAGCACCAATATGTGTACCCAAATTTGAATTCAAATCTCCCTCATAACACTCACTCAATCACCTATCACACTTAGGTGTGATAAATCCTACAATATAGGAACATAGTTCTCTATCATTTAGGGAATCTTTTGACATCTTATAAACACACATTGTACTTCAAATTTTAAAGATCCTCCATGTTTGATCTCTCTTAGGATTTCAATACACTAGTACCTAATGAAGTGGTAATGAACCTCTATGTGCTTGCTCCTTGCATGAAACATGGGATTGTTAGCTAGATAGATGCTTGAAATGTTGTCTCCATAAAGAGGAAACTCCTCCACTTCTACTTCCAAGTCCTTAAGGAGCTTCTTAAGCCATAATAGTTCACATGTAGCCAATGCTAAACCTCTGTACTCAGCCTCTGTGGATGAAAGAGCAACAGTGGGTTGCTTCTTAGAGCTCCAAGAGATCACTTTTGTAACTATCATGAAAACATAACCCGATGTACTCCTTCGATCATCCTTGCTACCTGCCCAATCAGCATCACTATATCCTTTGACACTTAGATCAACATCATATGAGTAAAATAGACCTTGGTTGATGGTGTTCTTGATGTAACAAAGCACCTTTCTTGCCGCCATAAGATGATCAAAAGTAGGTGCATGCAAAAATTGAGAGAGAACACCTACTACATATGCAAGATCAAGTCTAGTGAATGTAGCATAAATTAATGAACCAATTATGCTTCTATATAGTGTAATATCTTGTGTAGCCTCTCCTTGACCTGTAACCAACTTTGTATTGCGCTCCATGGGCTGAGAAAGTGGCTTACAACCACTCATACCAAACCTGTATAGCACATCCAACAAGTATTTTCTTTGAATCAAGAAGATGCCATTATGTGCATAGATTACCTCTATTCCCAAGAAGTACTTTATTGTTCCAAGATCAGATATCTTGAACTCCTTTCCTAGCTTTGATTTGATATCTTTAATACCTTCAATATCACTTCCTGTGATGATCAAATCGTCCACATAGATGCATATGTATACCGTCTTGTCTCCTTGCTTCTTCATGTAAAGTGATGGATCTGCAACACTTTCTTTGTATCCACAACTTGATAAATAATCCACTAACCTCTAATTCCAGGCCCTTGGGGCTTGCTTTAGTCCATATAGTGCTTTCCTTAGCTTGCAAACATGATTTGGGTACCTCATACTAGCAAATCCTTGAGGTTGGCTCATGTAGACTACTTCTTCAAGCTCTCCATTGAGGAAGGCATTCTTCACATCCAACTGATATAAGCTCCATTTCCTTGATGTGGCCACTGCAATCAAAGTCCTAATTGTTGGCATCTTGGCTACGGGGCTGAAAGTTTCATCATAATCTATCCCGTAGCTTTGGGAGAAGCCTTTCGCCACCAACCTTGCTTTGTACCTAGCAATGGAACCATCTGAATTTCTTTTGATTTTGTAAACCCACTTATTACCTATCACCTTCATGCCTTCTTGAGCTAGTACCAAGCTCCAAGTATGGTTCTCATCAAGTGCTTTGAGCTCTTCCTTCATTGCCTCTTGCCATTCCTTGCAATCCTTAGCTTCTTCATAACCAGTTGGTTCTTTGTCCTTGATTACCTGAGTCATGTATGCATAATGCTTTGCAATGAAATTATCATATGTTAACCTTTGTACTGGATATCTTACTCTTGAAGACCTTCTTTCACTTCCTTTTGGTGTGGTTGCCATCTTCTTTCTTTGTTTGGTCACTCCTGGAGTTTGAACTTCTTCTATCTCTTCATCTTCCAACATGCTCTCGTCCACATAGCTTCCTTCTTCAACTGAAATCTTCTCTTTGCCTTTGACTTTGCTTTCTTCAGAGCCGGTCTCTCTTTCCCTAAGCCTTCTACTCCATGGTGAGGGTGTCCTTGTGTTGCATGAGTTGCTTGGACCACTCAAATCCATGCTTTCTTGAACTCTATCATCATTCTTCAAATCTGTCTTACCTATGTCTTCAACCTGCAATGGACTTGTGCATGCATACCAAGGCTTCAACTCATCAAAGACAACATCCCTACTTACCTTCAGCTCCTTGGTGATGGGATTATAGCATTTATACCCCTTTTGTTCCATAGAATATCCCAAAAAAATACACCTTTCAGATTTGGCATCTAACTTTGACCTCAACTCTTGAGGTACATGTACATAGCATATACAACCAAAGATTCTAAGATGTGAAATGCAAGGTTTTCTTCCACTCCATGCTTCCTCAGGGGTTAGATGATGTATACCTGATGTACGACATCTATTCATGATGTATGTGTCTGTATATGTAGCCTCTCCCCAATAACAATGCGGCATATTCATTTCGTTGAGCATACACCTTGCTACCTCTGCTATGTGTCTGTTCTTTCTCTCTGCTATCCCATTTTGTTGAGGGGTATACCTGCATGTAAATTGTCTTTTGATGCCATTGACCTGCAAAAATTCAGAAAAATCATGGGAGAAGTACTCTCCCCCTCCATCGGATCTCAAAGTTTTGATAAACTTGCCAGATTCCTTCTCCACCTGTGCTTTGAATTTCTTGAAGTAGTGGAACACATCTGATTTGTTTCTAATGCAATACAACCACACTTTTCTTGAAAAGTCATCAATGAATGTTACAAAATACCAATTTCCAGCAAGGGATGCTTCTCTTGTTGGACCCCAAACATCCGTGTGAATGAGGTCTAAAACATTTGCACTTAAATAGGTACTCTTCTTGAAGGGCAGCCTTGATTGTTTTCCTTGTTGGCAAGCTACACAAATTTCATGCAACATTTTAGATGTAAAATTTGGTAGGCCTCTTACCAAGCTCCTCCTTTGCATGTCCTTGAGCTTTTGTAGGTTGATGTGACCTATTCGTTTATGCCATAGATCCAAATCTGCTATCCTCTTGTCTCCATATGTGACATACATTGAATGGTGTGGCTGGTTTATGTCCATTGTGAACATTCTCCCTTGCTTTTTTCCTTTTACTATGAGCTTGAAACCTGCCCTTGGATCCTCAACAAAACATCCTCTTTCATTGAACCTAACTTGATAGCCTTTTTCTACCATTTGGCCTACCGAAATCAAGTTTTTGGTAATAGTAGGGACATGTAATACCTCTCATAAGCACTTTGCTCTTTGATTTCCTTCCAAACTGATATCTCCCACATGTTGAATGATATGCTCTGAGTTATCACCTGTTTCCACATGCCCTTGATGCTTTGGGACCTGCAAATTACTAAAAAACTCCTTTCGACATGACATATGATTGCTACATCCACTGTCTACATACCATACATCTTCACTAGCTTGAGTTGTATCTTCACCATACCTCATGGCAAGTAAATAATCATTCCCTTGGCTGGATGATGTGTTTGCATAATTACCTTGCCCTCTATAATTTTTGTTGTTGCTTTGATTCCCTTGTCTTTGAGCTCTATGATAGCATTCATTTGCAAAATGACCGGGCTTACTGCATACAAAGCATCCATTTGAAGTGGCTTGTCCTCTTCCACCAAATCTTCCACCTCTTCCTCTATTTGTGGCTCTTCCACCTCTTTGACCTGCATTTTCTTGTTGTCCTTGACCTCCTTGGTTGCTTTGATATCTTCCTCTTCCTCTTGTAGCACCTCGGTTGTGTCTTCCTCTTCCTCTACCTGCATACAACAATTGCCCTTGGCTATCCTTGGCATTATGCCCACCAAGGTTCATCTCCTCAGTCACCATGAGAGTGATTAGTTGATCAAAATCAGGAAGAGAGTCCCTTACATACACTGAAGTTGTGAAAGCCCTCCATTTTTCATCATCCCTAAGTCCATTTAGGGTGTAGGCGACAAGATCATCATCATCTAGGGCACAACTGATTGACCCTAGTGCATCTGCAAGCTCTTTAACCTTTAATATGTAATCATTACCACCTTGAGAGGGGCTTTTCCTAAGATTATTTAGCTCATTCTTGAGCTGAATTTTTCTAGCTTTTGTGGAGGTTGAATACAATCTCTCCAAGCACTCCCACACCTTCTTCGATGTATCCAAATCTTGAATATGCCCTACCAGAGAGTTGCTAATATGCTTAGATAAAATGAAAATGACCCTTTTGTCCCTTTCATCCCACTCTCTTACTGCTCTTCTCTGGTCATTGGTTGGATTTACCTCATCTATGTAGGGTTTTGGCTCTCCACCACTCACAAGTCCCCACAAACCTTTCCCCATCAAAAAATTGCTTATTCTAAATCGCCACGGTCGGTAGTTTCCTTTCTCGAGCTTCTCAATCTGAGCATTGTGAAGAGATGGATAGGTATGTGCTTGAAGATGAAGAGGTGTTGCAAAATCCTTGATCTACACCAGCCAAATGAACTCCAGGAGTATATGGTGGGCCCTTTTAGCTTGCCAATGGATGTATTAGACACCCTATGTACCTTGGAAGATCACTCTCAAAAAGATAGATCAAAACAGATAAGTTGGAGTTAGCTCAGAGGTGAAAACTTGCTATTCTTGGTTCATACACATGTCCAGTGTTTTACATAACTCTCTGAGCACAGCAACAATTAGCTTAATTCCTCTTGGGGAAGTCTAGGTAGCTTAAAGAGCTAACTTTCAAGAGTAATCTCATCAAAAATAATAAACCACACACTGAGAATGAGTTTTAACAAGTGATGACATCATCTCGATTTTCACGGGCTGCTATAGTTTGAGACCAGTGAGCCGAAAAATAAACATAACTCAAAATGTAGGAATCCGATGATTATGAAAATTTGTATGGTTATACTAGACAGTAAGCTAAATCCAAAAAGAATTAATTCACTAAATTTGGATGAGTAACCACTAAGAAATGGCTCTGACAAGGTGAGTGAAAAAGTCGGGTACCTGATAGAGAAGTGAAGATGAACAGACCCTGTTGACTTCAAATGAACATAACTGAATATTTCAACATCCAAATGACATGAAAATTTGTGAGCATATAATAGACTTATAGAGCTAACTTTACCAAGTTAAATCACTGAAAATGATGCACGAAGCTCAGAGAAAACATCTCTGCAATCTAACTGAGAAAACTGAGAGATATGGCAGTGAGTAGTACACTTCACAAGAACATGGAAATATGAACCCAAATGATAATGAAAATGAAAGTATATTGCTTTTAAAATACAATGGACTTACTGATACATATGTGTGCCTTGTAATCACACCTTGATATGGCATAAAGCTCAGCTCTTGGAGGTCTTCACATAGGTCTCTCTAACCACGACTAAAACTGCCATCTATTTATAGTTGAGTTTGGGAGGCTAACTTCCCTCAATCACTCTCCAATCAATCAATGATTGATTTGATTCTCTACCTACCACAAATCACGAATTCGTGGCTTCTCTTTCCCTTTTTTATCATGTGGACTCAACCACTTAAGATTCTCTTACTTTTACATTAAGTAAACTCTTCAAAAAATTACAAGAGGTAGTTCACAAGTGAACTTTACATAGTCTTCTTTTTAAAGCTTCTTCTAAGACTTTGTGGGACTCAAGACAATACTTAGGCTTGTCATAGACTTGCTCCAACAAGCATTGAGATCAGCCATGGTGCCTCCTAACTCTTTTGAACCTCCCCCTTGATGCAATGAAGTTGAAAAGGATGTCTTTTACCTCAAAAAATAGAGCTACTCCTCTTGATGAAGCTTCATCTTTGATTTGATGATGTATTTGCTTCCCCTTGTTGTTGACGTGCCCGTTCTTTGCTTCCTTCCTTCAAACTTTGATGAAGTCTTTACTTCACTTCAGTAGCTCCTTCTTCTCTCTTTGATACTCCACTTATAGCTCTGATACCACTGTTGGAGGATAAACACTCCTATGTGCACAACAAAAGCAAATGAACCCTCCTAGGATCCTGCAATTTTTCAGACATAGGCTCTGTATTTTCTGAGTTTCTCTAAGTATATGCACAGACTGAAAATGAAATTTTGCAGGCATAAACTAGTCTTTAAGAGCTTTCCAATGAGATTAAAATCACGTTATTTGGATACTGGATGATGCCTCAAGCAGCTGCAACAAAACAGACAACTTGATCTCTTCACAGAGTATGAGCTAACTAGAGATATTCTGGACATTTCTCTGCACATGTACAGGCACTGAACCTAAGACTTATACCAGACAAAGTAGAACTTATAAGCTTTCCAACAAGACAAAAATCATTGCAAATTAATTCCGGATGAAGGAGAAACAACAATTACAATACCAGGGGGTCTGCCAAAAACATCTAGATAGATAGAGTGTGTAAAAGTGAAATTTCTTCAAAATATGCAGAGAACAGCTAGTAGGGGGTGTTCTTAAGCAAGGGGGCAGCTTGGGCACATATTTCCACGACTCTAAGTCATAATACAACTCATTAGAGGTTTTAAAGACCACATACTAACCTCTTTAACCAATCAAAAGCATATACATGTCAAAAGTGAGGTCCAATCACATCAAGAGGTGAGCTAAATCTTCTCTAATCAATTTCTTTCCATTATGGGCATAATTGGATGCCTCCAACTCGTGGAAATCAGCCTCCTTTGATTGTGGATGATGTGGAAGGTTCAATTTGGGGCATGTTCCCACACTCTTGAGCTTGAAAACCTTTCAACATGTGAAAGCCTTGAGCTTTACACATGTAAAGGTATAACGATAGAGCCCAAATCCCACGAATTTGTGGTGGTTGAAGTTGCATTCAATCAAGCAATCAATCACCTAAAAGTAGATCAAAGTAGATCTTCACTTATCCTAGATTGTAGGAAAGTGAATTGATTCCCTCCAACAACCATTCCCACCATCATTTGAATTCAAATTCAACTTGTAAAAGTCTTGGAACACTCCTAGAGGCTATATAAAGACTTGAAATCACTTGTACATTACATGGAAGCAATATACATACACTTGTGACCATCATTGACTTGCTCCTTCAATTCTCTGCATCATCTTCTTCGCCAACACTAATGTTGCAGAGGCTGCTGCTCTCTCTCTCTGCAGAGCTCCAAATTGAGTGCAAGATGACTCATTGGAAAGGTATAAGTGTCTAATTTATGTCTAAAAATTTGGAAAGCATTTGGTTCAGTAGATTGGAAGAAATCGTAGTTTTTCTGTCTCGGGGTCAATCTCTGCGTATTCCTGAAAAATAGGAAGTACCACAGGTGAATGTCGCATTCATTCCTATAGCATATGTTGCTTATTCCTTATAGTTTTGTGCATTCCATACACTCAACCCTATGTGTATCAATCCCATAAAAGGATTTTTTCTAATTGTAATCACGCTGGTCGCTATGGGCATTTGAAGTTTATTGTCTCTTCTATAGATAGTAAGTTTTTTGAGCTAGTCGACCCGCGAACCTATCTGTTTTGTATCGACTCATTCTCCTTGATGCTCCAAAGTACATAGTGTGTTTCTTTGCACTTATTGCATGCCTATAAGGTCTATTTGAGTCTCCATAAGCTCAAGGGCTGGTCTTGTGCCGGTTGGCTTGACCAAACATCGTCACTTTGAAACGCACTTTTCTACCTTCGACAAGCTTCTCCAAGTTCTTTCAGTGGTATCAGAGCTAGATCAAAATGGGTGATGGCTTTCCCTCAATGATCGAGAAGCTTGATCGACACAACTAGGCGGCTTGGCAAATCAGAATGGAGGCCTATTTGCAAGGTAGAAATCTTTATGGAATTGTAGGAGGTGATGAAGCTATGCCTATTCCAAGATCCATAGGAGGACCTACACAAGAGGAGACAGATAAGCTCACACTTTGGTGCACAAGGGATGCTCAAGCAAGGTTGTACATACTTAACTCTATCTTTGACTTTCTATTACCACATATTAGAGGATGCAAGACATCGCAAGAGACTTGGGATGCCCTCGAGACTTTCTTTTCAGCTAGTACCAAAGCAAGAAAGAATCATCTTTGGAACGAGTTCAACCAAATGAAGAAGATGCCTAAACAAACCATCACAGAGTTTGTTACCAAGGTCAAGGAGGTTGCAGATCAGTTAGCATCCATTAGAGAGCTGATTGAAGAAGAGGTCATCATGAGGCAAATTCTCAATGGCATTCGAAGTGATAAGCAATGGAAATCCTTCACGATGGCTTATGATCTCATCATGGATGTGCAAACTCCAGACTTCAACATCTTTCTTGGACAACTCTTCAATCAAGAAGCCAACAATAGCATCAAGGAAGGTAACTCCTATCATGGTAATTCAACTAGTGCTCTATATACAGATAAGAAGGATAAGAAGCATAAAGGCAAGAAGAAGGAAGAAGATGAAGAAGAGACTTATCAAGCCAACTTCGCAAACAAGAGCAAGTGGAAAGGGAAGAAGAAAGGACCAAAGAAAGACAAAGCAAAAGGTCAGAATGTTCAACCTTGTGCCATATGCGATAAGACCAACCACGCCACTCAGAATTGCTGGTTCAATGGAAAGACCCAGAAAGGAAGTGGAAGAGGTGGATATGGCAACAATAGAGGCAGAGGTGGACACAACTTCAACAATAACAATAGAGGCTATAATAGAAGGGACCACAATAGAAGGGAATGCGTTGATTACAGGATTTGCACAGGGAGGTTTAGGTGAACAAGATTCTTCACGTCAGAAGTGTTGGAAAATGTAGCGAGACTGATGCTAAGAACTCTTTCTGCCTCACCTTCGCATTGTCAAAGCTACATGGAGTTGTGCACAAGGGAGACATAGAGGGAAATGAAGTCGAAAATTTAGGGTATTCAACAGTAACATCCTCATCATGTGGACCAGATGCCATTATGGCTGCACCAATCGAAATGTAAGTATACAATATCCATGGCATTTCTGATAGATAGAGGATCTCGAGTCTGCATTTCTGATAGAAGGAGAGGAGTCGACTCTACGTTCTAATAGAGAAGTCGAGTCTGCGTTAGTGAACAATAAAAGATTCGGGTGGCCCAAAATAGAATGCAGATGACTCTGTTGGTCATGGGCAGTCATTATTCATTGAACCCCATCAGTGTTAATTTCAAAAAAATAAGAAATGATTGTATAATCGATGACGTCTTTAAGTCAATAGAGAGAAAAAATGGATGGAGCATCTCGTGCAATGTATCTATGTGAATCTGACATAGCAATTATGGAATATCGTTAACGTCCTCAGCTTCCTGTGGAAAAAGGTGCAACCTTGTGATATGAGGAGAACAACAAAAAATTGTTTCGGATGATACGGAAACCACTGAGAGCGAGTCAAAAAGAGTTTTCAGAGAAACAGTTTCCTAAAATAAAGAGAAAGGTTTTGATTTCTGAAGATGGGATATATGGTCCACCTTTAGAGTACCCACCGGAGTGTGTTCCTAAATCGGGATATATGCGATTCTTGGTCAATTTACTTCGACCATTTGAATATGTTAAAGAAAGCTGGTGGTGGTTGCAATGATCTTATCTTCAGTGGTCACATCTTGACTCACAGTTATGGCATGGACGGAAGCAAACCCTACATGGTTTTCTTGGTTCGTATGGGCCTACGTATTACACTCAGCCCAATGTGAGATGAGGGAATGTGTATGAGCACCATCATTACAGTGTGGATGTTGCCACAGGAATAGATAGGGGGATTTTACTTTGGAGACTAACAAGATTTTTATGGTCATGTAAAGATGAGGACATGGCATGAAAGGCTCAATCGTTTTTGAAGATGGAAAGCAAGCTTGTGCACGTTGCAAAGGATGGTGATGAAGATGAGATTCGCTCACTGCTAGCAAAGCTTCAAAATATGGGTAAGTTAATGTGGAGCTGTATAAAGATGTGGTGAGATGTGCTACAAACAGCTTATTACCAACGGCATGATTAAAGGATGAAAAAGTGTTCTTATCTACTCAGTATTTCTAGGATCCATTCAATTCATTGATTTTGATTAGTAGATAAACTGTCCAGTTCAGACTGTACTCTATTCTTTGAAAGGACAGTACTCAAATCGCTGCATGCTTGAATCCTTACACATCCTTTGCCTTAGTTATGAAGGTACAAATCCAAGTGTTATCTGCTGCAGCAATTAGTGAGTTCACTCTTAGAGACTTTGTTTCTCGATGTGCATCCAAGATTATATCCGGCCTGCAGAATTTTAATGTTGAAAATGCTACTCAAGTTTTCATTGCAGTAGAAAAAAGGGAGGGGCGACCGATGTTGATATAGCATGCTCGGTTGACCTTGTGAAACTGGCTACAAACAAGCTTGCCTGTGTGCGTGTCATCAATTATTCTTGAAGCTTTTCCTCTTGTCGTTGAGGCTGGAGTGCACATGGTGGTAATTGGTTATGATTCCTCCTATCTCAGTAAATAGTAAACGTGACTAGAGATGGATAATAGTTATACAAGTCAGGAGTCTTGTGCAATATGTGCAATGGAAGGTCACATAAAAGTCGGTTTTGGTAGCTTCTGGGTCAATAATGTCTAGTTCAATTCTAGCATGCAATCTAGATCATTCCTTTTTATACAGCAACAGGATGCTCATGAGTTCCTATTGTTTGTTGATGATAACAAACCAGAAAGCAATGATGAAGTCATTTATCGTATGTTACAAGCATCTTGAAAATCGCACAAGAAAGTGAGCTATTCTGGCAGTGTGCAATTCCTGCCATGGTTATAGTTTTTATGCTGTGGGGTCTTGAACCTTTGTTTAGAGTTATACATTGGGCTTCACGACAAGGAAAGGATTGCAACATTATTGAAAGCTAGATTTTTTGGGGAGCCATCCAGGAAGGGAGAAGCTCCCAAAAGCTCATCATTTTGTGATCCTACTGGGAATCCCAAAAGAGGGCATATTCGTGAGCAATTGAGGACTCAAAGCAAAAGAAAGTGGCCTAGTACGAGTTATTTGAAGAAAACATAGGTGTGTGTGTGACACTTTCCCTTGGACTAAGAGGCTTATCAGCAGGTATTCAACCTATCAGAGAATGAAGACTCAAGCATACTTTGGCTTGAGGAGGAGCTGTTGGAACATCAAGTTTACACTATGCTTGAGGTGGATTTGATCTACATCAAAGGCTATCGCGTCGAAAGAATATCCGTTGGAGAGTTCTTTTTCATATGCTCATATATTATATTTTTTTGAGAAATTTTTGATGGTTCATTTACCGTTATAAAAGCCTTGAGATTTACACATGTAAAGATAAAAAGATAGAGCCCAAATCCCACGAATGTTTGGTGGTTGAGGTTGCATTCAATTAAGCAATCAATCACCTAAAAGTAGATCAAAGTAGACTTCACTTTTCCTAGATTGTAGGAAAGTGAATTGATTCCCTCCAACAACCATTCGCACCATCATTTGAATTCAAATTCAACTTGTAAAAGTCATGGAACACTCCTAGAGGATATATAAAGACTTAAAATCACTTGTACATTACATGGAAGCAATATACATACACTTGTGACCATCATTGTCTTGCTCCTTCAATTCTGTGCATCATCTTCTTCACCAACAATAATCTTGCAGAGGCTCTTGCTCTCTATCCAGAGCTCCACATTGAGTGCAATATGATGTATTGGAAAGCTATAAGTGTCTATTTTAGGCCTATAAAGTTTCAAAGCATTTGGTTCAGTAGATTGGGAGAAATCTTAGTTTTTCTGTCTCGGGGTCAATCTCTGCGTATTCCTGAAAAATAGGAAGTACCACCAGTGTCGGGAAGAAGGAGGTCGGGTAGGAAGCCGGCGCTGGGGTTGGATCAGGCCCCTCTGGTGCGTGTCGTTCCTGTTATCTTGCGAGTGGCATCTGCGTGCTGGGCGCCTTGCCTATACTCTCTGGAGTGTGCACGATCCTCGTAGGGCCCCCGCCTCTCGGAAGTGACGAGACGAGCGTATGTGTGAGACCGTAGGTGTTGGGAAAGAGGCAAATCAGATACAACACTGATACTCAAAAGCCCTTTGTGTACAAATCTCAATGATACAATGGAAATGAAACTGAAGTCCTCCAATAAAATTGAATGATACAAATATGCCCGCTATAGTGCGGGTCGGTGGTAAAAAAAAAACCGCTACAGTGCGGTGTGATGATACAAGATAAATGCTACCGCTACAGTGCGGATCGGCTAATGTAAACTAGACCCCTCACTACAGTGTGAGAAATCGCCCACGGGATTCCGCTTTGGTCTTCACGGTCCATGCTCTTTTCTTCACTTTGGGTCTTTGGTCTCCAAAAAAGCTCTTCTTCAAGTCCTCACTTTGCTGCTCTTTACTTCAAGATCCACAGAAACCTGGAGAATAGATGTACCAAGAAGATCCATGAGGAGTACTCTTTTCTTTAGTCCTCAATCTTCAATTCTTTACTTCATATAATCCTCCAACAACCTCATATATTGTATCCAAATAATCAACTGCAACCTGGTAGGAAGATCCACAACAAGACCCACGGGGTGGGGTAACATGTTAGTACATTTAGATCTCATGACAAAGCACACATTAAGCTTAATTATTATGACATACACACATAAACATATGGAAAAATCATATTCATAGTAAAAAAAATACCCCTTCTCTTCCCTCCTTATTTCTCTTTTAACCCCTCTTTCCTTTCAGTTCTCCTTCTTCTTTTTTCCTCCTTTTCTCTCTTTCTTTTTCGTTCTTTCTTCTTCTTTATTTATTTTACTCTTTTATTTTTATATATTTCTTTCTTCTTTTCTACTTATTCCTGCCGACATACGTTCGTCTCTCTCTCTCTCCCTCTCTCTCTCTCTCTCTCTCTCTCTCTCTCTCTCCATCGCAGTCCCTCATCTCTATCACCAATAGCCCACTTCGCTCTCTCTCTCTCTCTGTGAATTCTGTGGTGCTACACCGACAGCCATCCACCACTGTCACACCTTTCTCTCTCTGAACACCGCCTCAAACCTCTCTGTGTTTTCTGGCGCATACTATAGCCGTGTTTCTCTCTTTCTCTCTCTCTCTTTCGAGTTTTTTCGTCAAGCCTGTGCGCCGCCAATATCACGCAGATAATCTCTCTCTTTCTATCTATTACTCTCTCTCTCTCAGATGCGTGGCCAAACATCTAGTGCCACTCTTCTCTCTCTTTTGGTACATCCGCCAGGCCTTTCTCCGCACTCTATGCATTCTATTGACTAGTGATTTCTATTCTACTGCGTGTGTGTCGACATGTCTCTTTGTGATTTCATTAGCACACGCCTCCTCCATGCGTTGCACGGCCAACGGACGCCCAGATCTCTCCTCTGTTGCATACAATCCGTCAATACTGCTGCTCGAAATCTCTCCTGTGATGCCGTCAGTACTCCGCGACTCTCCCTCTGTACATGCATCAACATAAGATCTCTATTGACTGACTCTCTTCTTACAGCTGCGCGTCAATCAACGATAGTGCTCTACGATCTACAGCGTGCACTCCGTGGCTTCTCTGCCAACCATCAACGTGCACTCTCTGTCTACCGCCCAATCAACGTCTCTCCTCCATCTCCTCTTCCGTCGATATCTACGCAAGCAAGCATCAACGCCACCATCACCACCGACTAATCATCTCTCTATGCTACAGCAGCCACCGTCTCTAGTGTGCGAACAATTAGCCCCAGCGCGCAGACGCCGCTCGCAAGACAGCGGGAACGGCATGCACCAGAGGGGCTTGATCCAACCCCAGCGCCGGCTTCGTGCCCGACCTCCTTCTTCCCGACACCTGAACCCGACGCGAAGCGAGGCGGTTGCCTGGTGATCCTCGACGCATCACCTACTCCTTGAGAAGAGAGACACGAACCTCGGCATCAGATCGGATATTCCAGGTACGAGCATTTTAAGTTATTTGATTTATTTGCATTGATTTCACACACTTTAAAGAGAAAGACTGTTTTACTGCCTGACTTTGATCATCCACTTTTTGCATCAGTTTTGATCATACGAGTGTGCACTTTTCCATTGACGCATAGATTAAGAATCTACTTCTCAGCTTAGATCGTAAGAAGAGGAAAACGAAAATGAACAAAATGATTGAGGAACAGTTTAAGAAATATGAAGAGCGATTTAGGGAAATGGAAATTAACATAAACGAATCTATAAAATCAAAATTTGGTATTGTTATGACCCTAATGCAAACTATAAATGCAATATCTAACACTATTCAACTAATGGGTATAAGTATTAAAGACGTAAAAAATGAAATGGATTCTGAGATTTCTGAATTGAGAAATAAGATTGACCTATTGACAAACCAAGTTAATGACCTACAAGTATTGAAATGTGATAATGAGCATGAGGTAAAAGTCCAAGGCATATCTGCACACAAAGAGTCATTTGGTCTTAGAAGAACCATGCCTAGAGTGACACCTAGAAACTCAAGTTGGGCTGAGAAGAGACCTATACGTTGCTTTTGGTGCGATCAATATGGACATATGTTCTGGGATTGCATAGCATATGAAAGTGCATGCAGACATAGATTAGTGAGCGAATATGAAAAAAAAAATTGTAAATATCAAGACGAATCACCTTTGCATTTGAATGTAGGAAAAGGTGGAATGAAAGAATATTTTGAAGAGACCAAGACTAGATCAAAGTCATTTCAAAAGATATGGAAACCAAAGATTCATGAAGATATTAAATTAGATGAACAAAAGAGTCTGCTATCTATTGAGAGTCAAGAGAAACCAATTGAAGAAACCAAAAGTAGACAAATAAAGGTCCAGAAACATAATATTGAACAGATATTAAGAGAACAAATAGAAATAGATCATAAAAGAGAATCTAATAGAGAAATTCAAGAGAAGTCAAAGAAAGAGCATGATGTATATATGTCGTTTGATCCAAAACTTTTGGTTAATGAGGATTTATTTGATCAAGAGAAAGTTGCAAAATTACAATCCCAAATGAACTTTGATAAACAGATTGAACTAGAAAAGAGTGAAGAAGAAATTCAAGAAGATACAAAATCTTATAAACGAGTTAACAAAGCGGAAAAACAGTTGCTTGATGATATTATCAAGCAAATCGAGGGAAGTGTAAAGACAACTTCAAAGACTTCTAAGACTTTGAAGAAGAATAAAAGAAGTAAAAATCTAAACTTTCAAGATATATTTGCAAGTATTCATTGATGATTGAAGAAGAATCACAATGAACACGCATGAGAATGATCAAGAGCTATTGAATGTTGATGAATGATGATAGTTGACCATGATTGATAAGTGATTCATAATGATTGATGTTGATCATGATTGATGATTAATGAGTAAGGATGATTTTTTTTTAATATAAAGGAAGTTCGGCATTAGCCTACTCTCCGGGACTTGAATTAAATAAAGAAAAGTACAAGAGAAGGGGACTAGTGCCCATGGGACCCCCCCGAATCCCACAAAGCAGAGGAAGCTTTAATAAAGCTTAGATGGCATTACAAAGAAGGTTAATCACCCTCTCATCACCCTCATGAGGGACCCATTTGGGTTTAAGCTTATTATTGATCAAAAGGAGTACTTGATGATGCCTGAAGGGGGGGGGATTTCTTACAGTTCACAATCCTTTTGCCAAGGAGGAACAATGATTTCTCAATTGACCACTCTTTGGGGGAGTCACTGAACTTGAAAGCACATCTTTCTTGCCAGATTTTCCATAGGACCTCCCCTCTCATGGCGTTCCAGAGAGTCGCGGAGCAGCCGATCGCTTCTCCCAGCAGGGCTTGCTACCAACTGAGAGGTTTCTGAAGTCTAATTATCTTTCCAACCATCTGCCAGAGTCTGTTGGAGTTGGGGCAAGTAAAGAAAATGTGTGAAACATCTTCAATAGACCAGAAGCAACATTTGCACCAGGGAGGAATCCCACAAAATTTGCTAGTCTTAAGGTTGGTCTAGATTCCATGATGAAGAATTTGCCATAAGAGGACAGACTTTTTGATTTCTATGAGGGGGTGCCAGATAGCCATGAACTTCATGTCCCACCGAAGCCGCGTCCATGACAGGCACCACATCTTGTTGAGGTTAATCTGATAGTCAATCGTTTCTTTGATGTTTGGGATTTTTGATAGGCTATTCCCATTGTGCCATTTGAGACCAAGCGGGCTCGACGTGTCGTCTCCCATGAGAAGGCGAACTTTGTGTCGGTCCCAGGCGAGACATCTGCTTTGCAAAGTGTTCCATTCTTCGTACGAAATGTTGATGCAAGGGTCAATATCCTCGAAGTTGATCCAGCGGTTGGTGTCTTGTTTCTAGAGATGTTTCCATTTTTTTAAGCCTTTGTTCCATAACTTCTTGGCATTTTGAATGTTCCAAGATTCCACACTCCGGATGCCATGGACCGAAAACCAGATAGAGTCATTTTGTCTGATACTGGTTGCCCACTTCCAGTCTTCACTAATTCTTGTGTATCTTTTGACTTTATTCCAACTCTTCCATAGGGAGCACACGAGATTAGAGCCTTTCGAGAAGATGGGGATCGGGGAAAACCGCAAGGTCAAGATGTCAAGATTCTTCCGATTTGGGAAGCCCATGAGAGCCAACTCGTTCTTGTTTCTGAAGATCAACTTGGCCCACAAGGCCTCCCCATTGCACCAAGCCTTAATCATCCATTTGGCGGCCAATTTGTTAGCCATGCACCCAATGTCCAGGATACCAAGTCCCCCACTATCTCTATGGTTGGTGCAGATGGACCATTTGATTTTAGGCACCCCCCTCCTATTGTGGTCGCCCATCCAAAGGAAGTTTCTACAAATACTATCCAGTTTGGACAGATCATGGTCTTTCGATCTCCAACAAGAAAGGAAATAAATGGTTGATGAAAGGAGGAACGTGTTGATAACCATAGCACGACCAGCAAGATTGATTTGCATACCTCTCGAATAGTTAAGCTTGTTTTCGAGTTTGGCCAGCACCCAACTCCACTGCTGCTCCATAGAGACGCCAAACCCCAGGGGGATCCCAAGAAGCCGAAAGATTTGGCCCTGCGGAATGATTTGACAGCCATGATCAATAAGAAGGTTGGGCTGTGACCCAACAATAGCTCTAAAGGCAGTCTTAGAGTGGTTGATTGTGGATCCAAAGGCTTCACAAAAAGTAGCTAGACACCTCCAGAACCTCTCGAGGCTGGTACTGTCATTGTGAACAAACACGTTCATATCATTGGTAAAAAGTCTCATGGTGATCTGACTGTGGTCATGAGGCAAACGGAGGCCTTTGATATTACCAGCTTCCACCTGATGCTCCACCAGCCTGCTAAGCCCTTCCGTGGCAATGGCAAAGAGAAGGGGAGCCAATGGGCACCCTTGTCTGATAGATCTTCTAAGGTTGATCACCTTCGAAAGTTTGCCGTTAATGTTAATTTGGGTCGATGCGTTTCCGAGAAGGGTCACGATCATCTTGGTGAACTTTTTACTACATCCAAGATCTTGGAGAGACTGCAGAATATAGTCCCATTCCAGCCTGTCATAGGCTTTATCAAAGTCGATCTTGAGGAAGACCACGTCTTGATTAGACTCATTTGCAAATTCAAGACCTTCCCAGATATCTATAATGGTTTCCAAAATTGACCCGCCTTTGATGAAACCTTTTTGGTCCTCTCTTAACCACGCTCTCAAGTGGCAAGAGATTCTGTTGGCGATGACTTTGGCAATGATCTTGTATCCTGTTTGGAGCATTGTAATAGGACGCCAGTTCTCTATTCTGTTCTTTTCCCCTTTTCTGTGTATTAACTTGATAATACCATTGTTGAGACAAGAAGGAAGCACGCCAAACTTGAGCGCCTCTTGCCAAACCAGACGAAGAGGGGTGGCAACCACCAACTTGAAGGATTTAAAGAACTCATTAGTGAGCCCGTCAGGTCCCAGGCTTTTACCAGAAGGGAGGGCATCAATGACCTCAATGATTTCTGCTTCAGAGATAGGGACATGTAGCAGGGGGCGAAGGTTGAGTGGTATCCTGTGGGGGGAAACCCTAGATAGGCTGCCATACAGTCCCTTTTATGGTGGGAGAGGGGGTTCGAGGTCCCCAGGAGTCTCGTGAAGTGCCCTTCAATGATCCCAAAATTATCTTCTTCCGTATTACATACATTGCCATTTAAGTCTAGCAATAAAGGGATCGATTCTCTGTTATGTTTCCTTTTAAGGATACGACACATCTCTTTGGTGGGTTTGTTGGATTTGCCAGCCCACCACTCCTTGAAGAAAATTTGCAAATTTTTCCTTTGTATTTCTTCCTCGTATCTCAGCAACGCTCTGATTTTTCGAGACCTTTCTGGGATTTAGATTTTTCTTTGTTCAATTCCTCCTCGAGCCTCCAGAGTCTGTGATAAAGAGCTTCTCTACGAGCCGGCCACACCGTTTCGAGCATCTTCCTAGATCTAATCATGATCTGACGTGACTTATCGACCGCACGTCTCCAGCACTTGGCTGGGGACAATCCGGAAGCGAACGCCTCCTTCAACACATCAGCAATTTCTTGATGGACGGAGGGGAGAGAGAAGGAGGGTGCACTGGCGTGGAACCAAGGAGCCTTACATATCTTGGTGGAAGGTTGGAAAGTGATAACGATCGGGTAGTGATCAGAGATGGTGAGGTCGGTGCGTTGGGAGAGGGAAGGGTGCCCCCATCGATGAGTAAAACTCTGAGCGATGTAGCATCTATCAAGTCTAGCTTTCCTCAGGTCTTCGCCCGCTTGGAGATTTGACCAAGAAAAGCCATTTGAGTCTTTGAATTCGACCAAATCCAAGTGTAGTTTGGTTTTGTCCCATGTTTCTTTCTCCCGACTATTGATGACCTTGCCCTTGCCCATCCATCTGTCCATAGGGTCCTCCACCATGTTGAAGTTGCCACAAATAAGCACGTTGTGGGGCAGCAAGTCCAAGGAGGCCCAAGTGTTCAGTCTCTCTAACTCCCCATTAGGGGCATACAAAGAAACTAAAGTAAAACAAAAAGGAGCACGAAAGGAAACAACAATCCATCGATGGCATTCATCTTCAATGGAGTTCTCAATCTTTTCAAACCAGAATTGATTAATACCAATTACCGTTCCACCGGACCCTCGCTGGTGTGCCGTTGAAATCCAAACATGGGTTGGTGAGACATGTTTAAGCCGTTTCTGGAGGTCTTCTCCATCAATTTTAATCTCTTGAATACATATAAATTCTGGGTTTAGGCTAATGTCGCGAAGCCATTGACAAATGATTGTCGCTCTTGAGGGGTCGGTTAGCCCTCTAGCATTTAACAAGATGATGATCATTGTTGTATTGAGCCCTCTTTGCGGGAGGGGCCTTTGTCCTTTCTTTTCTTGGATTCATCTTTCTTTTTTGCTGGGATCGGATCTCGAATTAGCAATAGGTTCTTATGGGGGCTTTTCCATGGTAACTCCATAGGTTGTTTTCCTTTGCGGGATGCCTCCTACTGGGAAGAACTGGTGTCACTCTAGCACAATGGTGAGTACCAGCGTGAGAAGATTCACCTCATAATTGTCAATCCGTGGAGACGTGAGGACTAGTATGAAGACTATGAGCAAGTGAAGGCACAAGTGTGTGAGTGAGAAGCACACAAGCATGCACACACATACACACACAAGCGCACACAAGGCAAGAACAAGGAGAGGAACAATGGAGTTCTTTGCATTAGTCAAAAAGTCTCGTACATAAGCTCAATTCACAAACAATCTAACCTCAAAAATGAGCTCTCTAGCTCTTTTTATAGTTTTCTAACTAGCTTTGGTCTTGTCCAGACCTAGTGTCCGGCCTAGTTAAAAATTAGGTTCTAGAGCCTATTTGAGGGCTCAAACAGAGTCTAAAAATTATGAAAATTGATATGTAGCTAGTTCTAATACTCCTCAAGCTCGAGGAATCATCAGCTTGCACAAAATGGAGTCTATTCTACCAAAAACAGAATTTACAATGTTTGTGTAGTGATTAAAATCACTTGAGTTGTAAATGGTCCATGAAAAAATGATTGGGCCTTGTTGCCGTATTGTGCGTGACTCCTCCGTTGCGCTAGTATGCTCTTCATCTGACTTGTATGCAAACACGCCCCCCTTCCTAGCGTCTGTCACCCCTGACAGACCTTTGTTCTATCGGGTGGTCGATATAGTATTGGATGACATTGGTGGCAAGTTCGTGTTCTCCTATCCTTAAGCCTCTTGCTAGATCAGCTTCCAATGCATCCCAATTTATTGCGCCAGGGACCTCTGGTTGCGGTGTGGTGTAGTACTCAGAGTACATTGCTTGTTCACAAGCAAAGAGATGGAGCAGGTGTGTTGGCTTCGGTGCGAAGATCTCCGAGTGATACTCCCAGAAACCTGATCTGAACATTTCTTCGAAGGTCTGTTTGTAACATGCAGGGAGGTATTTGATGCGTGCATGCCAGGCGTAAGCCACACGAATACTTGGGGTGGTGCTCATGTCATACACCAAATCATAATTTCCATTGGTAAACCTCGGTAGACGTACCTGTGGTGCGGCTACATTTCTAAAGGTTTTCAAGACTACCTGCATCATATCTAAAATCTTAAGCATCATTTGAGCTGCCACATCTGGCATGGGCTTCAATCGCAGCATCTAATGTCAAATTGTTCCCATCATGTATGCTATCGACGGTGGTCCCTGTGGTGGCGCAATGTACGGGTAGTTTAGCCATTCCTTGCATTGCGCGTTGTTCTGCACTTTGATATTGAATGCCTTCCAAGACCTGCGATGTGGAACTGGACCGTAGCATGGATTGTATAGGAGATGTAAAGGCGCGTTGTTCCATGTGCGTAGCATTTCTGGATATGTCTCTAGAAGTTTCTGTCGCCAGATGGGTTGACGAATTTTGCCTTTTTGCACCTCTGGAGGAAGGTCTTCGGGTTGAAATTGGGTAGCAAAGGTAGGAATCTTACCCGTGACTCTCTGTATTTCTGCATTATAATCAGCCAGGATAATATAATAAGGCCTGTATTGGAGTTCAGATGAGAGGATAAGGCATCTCGATGACAGGTTCTTGAAGTAAGCAGATTGTAGCACAGTTTCCTCTATGACCCTCATGGCCTGATTTTGCACTACTGTGCGCTCTTCGTGAGAACTCCCGATTTCCTCCACTTGACGTAGCCATGGAGGCCGTGGTGCTTCGAATGTGTTCTGAGCTTCTTCCGTTTGTTGGCCTCCTGGGAAGGGTTGTGGGTCGTATTCTTCTTCAAATGTCTGTTCCACAGGAATTTGTACTACTTCGTCGGTGGGAGCCTCTGGAGGGGAGGGTGGTCTCTCATATTGTAGTAGACGTGCTTGCAATTCGGTGACCTGTTTCTGGAGATCTTTTAAGGCCTCTGAGTCTGTGAGAAGTGAAGCCGCAGAGGAGGTGGTTTGAGAGGCTGCTGTTGTTTCTTTTTGGTGTTTCTGCTTCAGTTGACCCAGTTCCTCTGATAGCAGGTCATGTGCTTCAAGCAGCATGGCATAGTCTTCCAATATGATCTTGATATTGTCGGGGGCCACTGCTTGAAACTTTGATGGGCTGATGGGTGCCCCAGGTGTGCTTTCGATAGCTGCTTCTAGGTTTTCCTTATTTTGTAAGTGCAGGCGTCGATTCTCTTCATGAGCGGCAGCAAGATGTCGCTTGAGTAGGGCCATATTTTGCTGAAGCTTTGAATTGCGTTCCAGCTGCGTCCGTAGATGACCTTCTACCACTTGTATTGCTTCCTGATCTGTGTTCAGTAACTGTACCTCCCATATGCTATGAGCCTCTTGGAGAGTTTGGAATTGTGTGTGGAGGCGAGCATTTTCCTCCTCTAGTGCAGCAAGGCGGTGTTGTAGTGTCTCCGAGTGCTCTTGCAGGCGTTCATTCTATTGCTGGAGCTGATTGTAATCTGTCCTTAAGTTTGATATACAAGCTAGCATGGTGTCCAATGCATTTCCTATAGATGAGGGGGTGGTGTTTACAATGGAAGATGCATGGGAAGGGAATTGGGGAAGGGGAAGAGTGAATGATGTGTCTATTGAAGATGTGTGTGTGGGTGAAATTGGTGGAGGGGGAATGGGAGGAGGTGGAAGCGTGGGGGGAGGGGGAGGTGCCGTGGGTGGTGAAATGTCCATACTTTCAGGAGTGGGTGAGAGTGTGGGGTCTACCATATACATTGGAATGGTAGGTGGTGTATGTGTGAAAGTGGTGAATAGATGAGAAGTGGGGTGGGGAGCTGAAAATAAAGGGAATGGTTGAGACCTGGGTTGAAAAGTTCTAGCAAGGAAGTTATGGAGGGATTGGAGAAGTGGAGAGATGGAGGTCGGGGGTTGAGGTTTTAGAGTTGAGGAGGGCATGAAGGGTTGCGTGGTAGCAGGGAAACCCATGAATATGGATCTAGGGTCAGGATGACCTATGGCTGAGGGCATGGGGGATGGTTGTCCTAGGGCAGGCTCTATGAGCGATTCGGTGGATTGTGTAGTGATGGGGGTTGCTTCATAGATTGGGTTATCAGAGGTGGAGAATAAGGTTGAACTAGAGATGGGAGTACGGAAGATGAAGGTTGGTTCGGTGGGTTGAGTGGTCGAGGTGATTTCCACGGTTTCTGCTCTAGGAGGCGATGGTGGGGGTGTGGGTGGTAGTGGCTCGGTGGATTCCTCATGGGTGGCTGGGTGCTCTTGGCTAGTAGTTTCTCTTGCTTGGGAGGTTGTCCTGATGGGTTCGGATGTAATAATTGGCCCTTCTGCCATTGTAATGGGGATCCGGATATTCTTACCTGAGCGTGGTTGTGTCTGGAATCTTCGTGGATCATATTGAACTGGAGAACTCCTAATGGCGGTCCGCACTGCTTCTACTACCCCATATGTTTCTGCCATCAATAAGAGACCTTCACTATATTTTGAGTCAACTCCTGCTTCTTCCAACAGCTGAGTCATGAGTACTCTACTGCTCTGTTCGGTGAGCAATTGTTGCGATCGCACTCGTTCCATAATTTGATACAGCCTTCGGAGTTCTGCTTTATAGGCTGGGGCTTTAGTGGTCTCCTCTTCATATGCTCCTTCTTCTTCTAGGTGTCCTTGTTGTTGACCTTGCTGAGCGTCACTCCAATGTACATGGCGGCCGTCTGTAGATTTTCTTCTTCTTTGTGAAGATGTGCCTTGTTCTTCTGCATCTCAATAAAACTCTACATCAGAGAGTTGTGTACTTTGTAAGAATGCTTCGAAGTCCTGGGGATCCATTCCTTCAGCATCTCCAGTTGTAGCAAATTCAAATTCAGATGGAGCAGGAGGAGCTGAAGGGGTAGCTTGTGTCGTAGTTTCAGATCCAGACCTGGGTATCCTAATCGTAAAGGGAGGTACAGTGGTCTCCCCTCGTGGCGATACTTCAGGAGTAGTCAGAACTTCCCTTGTCTGGACACAAGGGATCGCACCCCTCATGCGCTTGGATTGATGTGTGGATGTCTTGAGCTTCTTAAACATTTGTAATTGTGCCCAAGTTAAGGCACGTTCAATGGGAACATCGTATGCTAGGCACCGGTAAATAATGTGTGTGATTGCACAGCAACCGTTCACCACTAATTTCCTAGAAGACCTTTTATTTGCTTCATACAATTGATCTATAATCCATACCGGCAGCTTAATTGGTAACACACCTACCTCCGCTAAGTAGAGAGCGAACCAGATTCTTTTGTGTGGTTGTGTGAAGCAGTCTTGGCCGGGGAAAGCAAAATGTTGCATGCACATACGGAGAGGGATGGACACGTTTGGTCCGAGTGCTGCCATGTCTTTAAGCTTCAATAGTTTCCTATCGTTCATGTTAGTAGGAACGAGAGCATCCTTCTCAGAAGGTACATGTGTGCCGTGCATATTCAAAGCAGCGCTCACCAACTCCACAGTAAGTTCAAACCTCTTTAACTCGTTGTTGCCTAGCAAGGAAGGAAGAACAAATGATCCTGGTTTGTCCTTTTCTTCATTAGCTTGTAATGTGGAGACCAAATAATAGCATCGGAGGAGATCCGGTTTAGGTAGTGGTGCTTCAAAGTATTCTGCTAGCCCTGCACGTTGCCATATGGTCTGGAGATCCTCGGTGTTCTGTAGAGTCTCAAACTCCTTGGAGAAAAATTGGAATCGAACCCATGATCTGTCATACTTGCACTTAGACTCCCATATATACTTGGCCTCTCCTAATGGATCTGGCATGCCATTGAACCAATGAGAATTGGCATGGACTCTTTCTGTGATCCCTGTGGGTGGATCCGGTACCGGGATCTGCTGAAGGTGTTGCAGCTCCACAGGTCTTTCAGTTGGTGGCACATCCACAGGTAGACTATCCACATCGATTCCTGCAGTAAGTATTCCTACTTGTGAGCTCGGACCTGTCGCTTCTGCCATGTTACTTCTTGCCTCCTGATTCTGTGAGAATATAGAAACATGTGTTAACATTGTAAAGGACAAGTTAGAACCGTTTTTGTCCCCATTACAACATTATCATGAGGTTCGAGAGAGATTAGTAGGTTAATAAGTGCTCGGTGCTTGTGTGTGTAGTTAGGAATTGGTTGGACCTAAGAACTAAGTGAAATGATGTAGTGTGAGAGTGACGTAGTTAGTAGGTGGGCATGGATTTACAACTGGGGTCCGGGAAGGGTAGTTTCTTTGTTGAGAGCTTGCATGTCTACACACACTCTGATCTTCTTTGATTGCTTATTTGGGGACATCACTATCAATAAAAGCCAATCCACATTTTGCACTAGGAAAATGATACATGCTACCTTCATCTTATCCATTTCCACACATAATGCTTTTGCATACTTTGGATCAAGGCACAAATCGTCCATCTTATGGGTTTTGGGTCTAGAATTAATGGAAAAGTGTGCATTCCCAATGTCACAAGAATACCTGCTATGTCCTTATAGTTGCATGCGCTAACATCTTTGAAGCTTTCCAAAAAGGTTGTTACCTAGAGTAACAGAATACGCTCTCCCCAAAGACTTGAGGCTACCAAAATAGATTTTTCGTCCCCTAGTTCTCCTAAAATAATCTCTCGGAATACGAGGGCCTTTTATGCTTTTTGTTGTGTTTTGTCCACTTCATTGTGTTTTTTAAACTGGGATTCCTTATAGGTGAAAACTTCTTTAATCTTTGTATCCCAAGTTTTCCCTTGCCACTAGACCTTGGGCATTTCTTCTAAGGGTAGTCACTAGTCTCTTTCTCCTTTTGCTGCCATTGTAGAATTCTTGTATTTGTCCCAAATTATTTCTATCTTGTTTCCATGTTTCTCTTCCGATGAATCTTCTTGCTGCATGATCTCTTGTTGGTTTTGCTTCTTGTTCCCTGCCTTCCTCTCCTGGAAAATAACCACATAATATAAAGGCGATTCTACTCCCATCCAACTTAGGATGTCTTCATCTTCTAAAATACTGCTCACTGAAGAGATTTAGGATCTTACTCTCCGTTTGGCTTGAACCATGAATTGATTGCACCCATCTGTGTGTAGTTCGTGCAAGCTTGCATTTGCAATTACTTCATCTTATCCTGATCATGTACCTATGTACAATTCTACCCCAAATCATGGATGAGGTTTTCATGTTTG